>JAEQBH010005101.1:0-405255 GCA_016808115.1 Tetrastigma voinierianum
CAATCTACCATGTACTCACGACATACCATGAACACCAAACATAGTGTCGATCTCTACCATGCACTCCCACCCATGTCATGTGATGTCTACGTGCATAAATGCAATGCACAATGCCATTGCATACTCCTCATCACTACATGCCTGATGAATGTCACATGCAATATTCAAAATCATCTTCATGCAGTATCATTGGATAATCATATTTAATACATATAATTTATCCATTCGATTCAATATGTATCACATATATTTAACATGCTTCCATACAATCAACATTTGATTCATTCTTCGCCACTACAAGCATATATCACGCAGAAAGCATCGATCACCTGCGCGAAAGATACTTGGTGTCCTTTGATTATAGCATAAACAAATACCCGCAGCAATCCACATTATTTGAAAGAGCATGAACATCAAAACTATGAGCACCAAATATCATTCACTAGCATATGGTTAAATTCTAGACTCAAAGAGCTTTTCATAGAGTCTAAGAAAGGGAAAATCGGAGTTCGGACGAGAAAGTTATGGTGCGTCTACGGGAGTCAAGTACATCGGTGTCGCATGGGTGTGGAAAAATTGACCCGAGACCCACTAAACCAGCCTTCATGCAGGCTAACTTACTCGGCGGCTTAAACCACAACAATCCAAGTGCAATCTTGGGACTGATCATCCATGGCTATGGGCAAGTTGGATGCCCAGCCACGCCCAGTCGTAACCAAGGCTTCACGCGGGTAGCCAAAAGGTCAAGAATTTTAGTCTTGAAATCTCTTTGGATTAGGTCCTTAGCAGTGATAACACAACCTAAGATTATGGCCAGACAAAATGGTTCTTATATGGCCGCTAGGCAGAAATAACAGTAGGAGAAACCTCTACCTTTTGGAACCGGCGAAGAAATCGAATTTCGATACACGCACCAACCCTTATCCATCGTAAGCTTTTGTCTCTTCTTTCGACGGTTTCGGCCGTAGGTTAGGCGGAATTGCGAAAGGAAGTGCCGTTTTCTTTTTCTTTCTTTCTCCTCTCCTCCACGCATGGCTCTTCCTCCTCTTTTTTTTTTCCTCATTTTTTTTCCTTTCTTCCTTTTCTTTTCCTTTTTTTCTTCTTTCCTTTCTTCTTTTCTTTTCCTTTTTTTTCTTCTTTCCTTTCTTTCTCCCCTTACCCACCTAATTTTTTTTTTATTTAGCTTTACGTAAGGAAATTTCCTCCCTCTTTCTCTTCTCTCTCTCATGGTCATGTGTCTTCACATGGTCCATCCATCATGTGCCATGTGTGACCATGTGAGTCATGTGTTATAAGTCACATGGACACATACTTTAGGTGGCACCTTCCACACATTCTATGTGTGTGTTTTCTATGGTAATGGCAGCCTGATCATTTCATGTGACACTACCCTATGTGTCACTTGACACTCGGTGCCTCGAAAAACGTGAAATTCCGACCATCTCGGAATTCAACGAAATTCGACTAGGTAACTAGATTTTGCGAGATGAATTCAACAATGAAGTTTGTTTCGTCATCTAAGATCTAGAAAATTTCCATATTTTCCACCTGTACTATAACGACAAATTACCATTTTGCCATTTTTCAGAAAAATTGAATTTTTCCCGGGTTTTACAATTACTACTTTCTTGGATGTTAATGGTTGGCTTGAAGATTTGTAGGTAGATTATGGTGCTTAACTCAAAAGGGAATTAAGATTTAAGGGGGAAATGGCTTTAATATTGTGAATATGAAGGCCAAATGCATGAAATTATCAAAAACAAATTTGACAGATTATCAAACATACATAAGCTTATGAATCCCATACCATTCGAAAACCCTAAGCATGAATATATCACAAAAAAAAATGGTTAAAAGAAAGAAGAAGAAAATAAACAGATTGATAACTTATCAGGCTTAACTCAAGTGATAGAGCATTCACCATTTCAAACAGGCATAGGGCATAAGGAGGAGGTCCCAAATTTGAGTCACGGTATAGATATATAGTTACAACACCCAAAACTAAAGTGTATTAAAAAAAATGATTGATTATCGGATCTAAAAATTGCATGATAATCCGCATGAGTAAGCATGTTGTTTCATTAAAAAAAGGAAGCCATTTCCCAAAATCCAACATACAAAGATTGTAGCATACTTTCCCTTATAAAATAATGATGGATTTCATCACAAATATCCATATTTGGGATAATAATACAAATAAAATTTTAAAACATCCCAATTCAAGTCTAGATGAGTCACTATCCCATTTGATCTTTGCATAAGTTGCGAGTTTATGCCAAAAGGATTGAGAGTGCTTCATGTGAGATGATCCACATTTGGCAAGGGAATGCCACGAGAGGAGGCACTGCATGCCTTAATCAGAAAGAGAAAAGGAGAAGGTGAGGAAGACTGTGTAGGCTTAATGCGGATGTTTATGCCACTTGATTCATGTCGAGAAGCTGGCTCACGAGGAAACGAGGCGAGGAGAAGCGGGGGGCGAGATAGCCAACCCCGAATGGGGACAAAATCGGGATAAGGAGAGTTAGTGGGTAGAGAGAAGGAGGGGCGACCTCCGGGCCTCGAAAAGGTGGAATGCTTGGTAGTGGGTGGAAGCTCGCGGGAGAAGGAGGTGGTATCCCTGGGCGACGGGTCCTTTGGGAGACATGAGGTCCCTCATGCGAGAGTACTTGGTCAGGTGGGAGGACTTGCAGGCGGAGGCTGGGCGGGAGCAAGAGGATGCGTTAGCGAGTTCATGGGAGGCAGACGGTCGAGACCAAGGTATCGACGAGGTTATTGATGGCATGGGTGGGGGAGAGTGTTACGGGCTCATTCTCCAAGCCCCACCATCATAGGGGAAGGATTCCACCATGGGAAAAATGGAGCCGCTCAAGGCCTTATATAGGGGGAGAGAATGTTTAGGAGACTTGTGGAACCTTCTTTGGCTAGAAAAGTGTGGAAGATACCAAAAGACCTTGGAGAAGTCCACACATGTGTAGAAGATGTTGGAGATGTCCACACATGTGTGGAAGACTATGGAATGTGGGAGAGTGATCTAGAGTCTTCCATAGTAGTCTAGTATATACATGTACATACTAGAATGTACTAGGGTACTCTGAAATGTTCTGGTGCATTCTTGAGTTGTAGAGAACCAGCGAGGTTCTGAGAGAACCTAAGGTGCCTATAAATAGGAGGGAGGCCTCATTTGGTACCACCTTGACCAACCAGAGTTAGAGCTTCTCAACATTGTAAGAAGTTCTTCCATCAATAAATTTCTTTCTTCTAAGTGTTCTCTTGAGTTCTTAGCATCAGTTGTGGTGCGAGAGCACTTAACAAGCGGCCAGTGGGAGGATGACTTAGCAATTTGAAGCGGGGAAGGTTATTTAAGTACCATGGGAGCTTAACGGAAGACTAAGTCCGTGACAATGAGCTGTGCTTAGGCATCGATGAAATGCTTCATGAAATTTACCTTGCAATGTGGATAAGAAAACATGTTCTTTTTTCTTAACCAGACAGTAATTTTTGGTTCAACCACAAAAACAACTCTTAGTGTTCTCTTCCCTAGTCCCATAAACCATAAAAGTGCATGGATAACACAATCCAAGTTCAACATGCTATTTTAGGTCAAGCATTATAAATCCCACGCAACTTTAAGAACTTAAGAGATTCGAGAAGGTCATTGTAGCTCAAAGCTTAAATTGCATTTATCTATCTTGTGCTGACTTTACTAAAATAAATATTAGATTGTATTTTCCTTTCTCTTTATTTTAAACCCGTGACAGATGGACACCCAATATAAACCAACAAATCATACCATTGATATTGCCTTATCCCAATTATTTTCCCAAGCAATATAAATCTCAATACCCCTTGATCTAGTCAATCCTAGGTTAAAGCCTACTGAACACGTTTTCTTTTTACTTTTTTTTCCCTTCTCTTTTCTACATGAGAAGTGGGAATTTTGTTTCTCCTCGATCTAAACTAGCGATAAATCAACTCAATATAAACCTTAGTGAAGATGTTGGCGATAATGGACATTTGGTCTAGTTTGAATGATTGGGATAAGGCTTGAATTGAAAGTTCAACACTTTTAAGGTTTTCCACGGTTGGCTTGAAGTGACATCATCGAGATGTTCCAAAATAATGAAGCATAAGGAGAAAATTCATGGGAAGGAGACTTTGGAAAAATCTAGGTTTGAGAGAGTTGAAACACTTGGAATTTGCAATTAATTATGAGGAGGGAAGCGGGTTCTTCAGCGGTGAGAAAGGGCCAAGGGAGCCCGAACTAGTTTGTCGATGAGTTGAAAATTCTAAGTTGGAATGTTCGAGGGTGAGCGATAGGCTCAAGGAAAATAATTAAGTCTTTTTTGAGAGCACAAAAGCTTGATTTGTTCTGTCTTCAAGAGACTAAGGTGCACTTGATGACTAAGGACATAATCAGGAGTCTCGGCATTGAAAGGTTTCTAGATTGGGAGGTGTTGGAAGCCTTGGGGGTTGTAAGTGGGGTGCTTATTGTGTGGGATAAAAGAAGTGCAGGTTGTTGAAGGAAGTGGGCTTATTCATTGTTTCTTGCAAATTTAAACCCCTAGAGGATGGCTTTATTTAGGTGTTCATCGGGATGTACGAGCCTCTTTCTAGGGTTGGGAGGACTTGTTTTTGGGAAGAATTGGGAGACATTAGAGGATTATGGGAGGACCCCTGGTACATTGGGGGCGATTTCAACGTCATCCGTTTTCCACATGAGATGAGTAAGATGGGCAGCTTGAACTCTTCTACAAGACTGTTAAAGGCATGATATTCATATTAAACCCAAATCCTACAAGCTTGAGCTTTTAGGAGAGTTGGTCATTTAACTATCAGAGCCTAGGGCTTAGAATTGAGGAATTTTTTAAGAATTTCAAAACATTCTCAGTAGAAGTTCGGCATGTAGAGGGGGTGAGTTTTTTAACACGCATCTCGAGGGAACGTGGGATCTCACTGCCAGCATAGGGAGGAACACTAGTTGTCTGCTGCCAACAAGCCTCGTCACCAAGTCCAATCCACACGTGCCATTCTCTTCATTCTGCCTTGTTCCACAAGAGTCGCGCATGGGGGTGCATGACACCTCTGGCCGACCTCCTGTAACCACGACATAGTATGTCTCCCTCCCAAGAACCTGTTGAGGTGGTTTATGATGCCATACTCCCACTGTTTTAGGGGTCTTTAAGGAATTTTTGTTGCGGATCTAGGGGGTTTTTTCTTTCAAGGGATATTTTGTTTCGTGTTTTTCCCCGTTGTTTGTT
This sequence comes from Tetrastigma voinierianum, assembly GCA_016808115.1. Taxonomy (NCBI): domain Eukaryota; kingdom Viridiplantae; phylum Streptophyta; class Magnoliopsida; order Vitales; family Vitaceae; genus Tetrastigma; species Tetrastigma voinierianum. The sequence goes on from JAEQBH010005101.1 coordinate 5,259, forward strand.
GTCGATGGCATGTGAGTGTTTGAGGATTGTAGGGCCCAGAAGTCCATTCGGGTGTGGTGCTTTATGTGGAATAGTGGTCATTTTCTATCACGAGAATCTATCTTTACGGTATTTTCGGATTTTGGTTGTTTGAGTTAGATCTACTCTTATGACTAACAAGAAACCCTTAGGTGGAGTTGTATATCATTATTGCCATAATCCAGGGCATGTACGCCGGGATTATAGAAAGTTGCAGAATATAAATCAAAGGTTTCAATATGCTCATGACTCATTGAAGGGTGCCTCTCCTCCTAGCACTATGCTTGTCGGGTCAAGTAAACCTAACACATGTCCTATTTCCTCTTCCTCCAAATGGTCATTGACTATGAAGCCATAGATCACATGATAGGTAATTCCAGTTTATTTACTACATTTCAATCACACCCTTCTACATCTACTGTTACCCTCGCATATGGGTCAACATCTTGTTGCCTTGGTGGGGACAATTCATCCCTCTCCTCACAATCAACTTTCAGCATGTTGAGATTACCACAATTCTCTTTTAATTTAATTTTCATGAGTAAACTCACTCGTACACTTAATTGCAGTATTTCATTCTTTCCTGATTATTGTTTGATTCAAGATCTATCGATGAAGCGGATTATTGGTAGAGGATACGAGTCTGTGGGTCTTTACATCCTCGAATAAGATGTGACAACGTTTATTGCTGACTACGGGTTGTTACCTCATTTCAAATTTCATTATTAAACAGTCGTCCTTACTCTCTCTTAGTTGAAGAAGCTATTTCCTCAGTTTTCTAGCCTATCCACATTGAACTGTGAGTCGTATCAATATGTTAAGTTTCATCGTGTGCATTTGAGTCTTAGAGTCAATAAACGAGCTTCCGCTCCTTTTGAGTTGGTTCATTATGATGTTTGGGTCCTTATCTAGTTATGTCTCCCACTGGATTTAAATATTTCATTACCTTTATGGATGATTTATCTCTTGTCACTCGGCTTTATCTAATGAAAAGTCGTTCTGAGCTTTTTTTCTCATTTTAGTGTCTTTTGTGCTGAAATTCAAACACAAATTCATGTCTTTGTTCAGACATTAAGAAGTGATAATGCCAAGGAGTATTTGTCGAAACCTTTTCAGTCTTTCATGTTACAACATGGGATTCTCCATTAGACCTCTTGTGTTGATACTTCCTCTCAAAATGGGGTAGCTGAGAGAAAGAATAAACATCTTCTTGAAACTACTCATGCCCTTTCGTTCCAAATGAATGTCCCTAAACATTTTTGGGCCGACGCAATCTCCACAGCTTATTTGAGCTACTCCCTTCTTGCCCGATTGTTTCCACATAATCCATTGTTACCTATTAAGCCCAAGGTATTTGGATGCACATGTTTTGTTCGGGATGTTAGTCCTCAAGTTTCTAAACTTGATTCGAAGTCCTTAAAGTGTATCTTTCTAGGATATTCTTGTGTTCAAAAAGGGTATAAGTTTTATTGTCCCAATCTTCAACGTTACTTTGTGACTACTGATGTTGTTTTCTTTGAGACTACCTCGTTTTACCTTTGTCTGTTGTTATGATGCGAGAGGGTGATGATTTATTGGTTTATTATGTTTCATGCAGGTTCTACTCCAATTCTCATTCTGGGTTAAACCTCCCATTGCTCAGTATACTCTCGATGCAAGCCCACAGTCTAGTCGACACAGTGCCGACATTAGATGGACCTCGATGATGACCTTCTGTTACTCTTCGTAAAAGTAAACGTCATTGTGCTTATCCAATTTCCTCATTTCAATCATATAACCATTTGTCATCCTTGGTATTCTTTATTTGCATCCATGGACTCTATCTCGTTGCCTAACAATGTTCCTAAAGCCCTATCTCATCCTAGTTAGCATAGTGTTATGATAGAGGAGATGGATGCTTCGAATGACAATGGTACTTGGGACTTGGTACAGTTACCTACTAGGAAGAAAACCATTGGATGCCATAGAGTTTTTGCAGTGAAGGTTAATCGATGGCTCGATTATGAGTTGAAAACACGTTTGTTCTTCAAAGGGTAATACTTGAGACCTATAAGGTTGACTATTCTGATACCTTCTCCCCGGTTGCCAAAATGACTTATGTTTGTCTATTTATATCTCTAGCAACCACTCATGGCTAGGACCTCATAAAAACGATATTAGAATCTTTTCTTAATCTTTGTAGACAGCAGATTGGAGTTTCTTGCTCGAGGGAGAGATTGGTAGAGTTTTTCGTCTTTGTAAATCCTTATATGGTTTGAAACAAAATCCACGCGCATGGTTTGGTAAATTCAATCAAGTAATTGAGAAGTTTGGCATAGATAAGAGCAAATACGATCACTTTGTCTTTTGTAGAAATTCTAAAGTAGGTTATCATCTTGTTTGTTGTGTTTGTAGATGATATTGTCATTCTTTGGGAGTGATAGAGGCGAATTATATCATCACTTAAGTCTTTCTTCATTGGCCAATTCCACGAAAGGACTTAGGGATGCTAAAAAAGTATTTCTTAGGCATTGAAGTTATGAAAAACAAACATGGAATCTTCTTATCTCAAAGAAAATATATGCTAGATCTATTATCTGAAATAGGAAAATTAGGGACAAAGCCATGTAGCTCCCCTATGACACAAAGCCTGTACTAGAGAAGGTGAATTGTTTGGGGACCCTGAGAGATATAAAAGACTGGTTGGGAAGTTGAACTACCTTCTGTACACCTGCGTGTGCACACTCAATCGGTGTTATAAGCTTGATACATGTCTCTCTGACGATTGATCGATGGCGGGTTGTTGAATAGATTCTATGTTACTTGAATGAGCCTAGGATGTAATTATTTAATATAATCCTTAGGCATAATCGAATTGAGTGTTTTATAGATTCTAATTGGGCAGGATCTAAGGAGGACATGAGGTCCACCTCAGGTTACTTCGTCTTTATTGGAAGGAATCTAGTCTCATGGAAGAGTAAGAAACAAAGTGTAGTTTCTCGTTTGAGTGCATAATCAGAATATAGAGCAATGACCACAATCTATGTATGAAATCATGTGGATTTCACAACTCTTGATGGAAGTAGGTATTAAGACTTTCATTCGACCCAAAGATACGGGTGTGACAACCAAGTTGTACTCCACATTGTGTCTAATCCACATGTTCATGGCTTGAACTAGCACATTGAGATAGATTGTCATTTCGTTCGCCAGAAGATACAACTTGGATTGATTTGAACAAGATATGTAAAGATGAGAGAACAATTAGGTGATATTTTTACAAAAGCCTTAAGTGGAGATCGAGTTAATTATCTATGTAACAAGGAGTGTTGGTATTATGTCTTCTAGCCAGTGGCATATACATTATCATTATAATTTATATACATGAGGCATTTATCATTTTATCTTGTTATTTAAATTGTGGTTTAACTTGATAAAATCAGATCCTTGAATAGTTAGCTCCGCTTTATGTCATCAAGTATGTGACTTGATAGTAAAACCTTAAGGTATTCTAAATAGTCCATAGTCGATCATTGTGTGGGAATAATAATGAAGTAAGACTATTATGTTTTCTAAGAAAATACCACAGTTTGCTGGTCATGAATATAAGATGTTACTCAGAACATAAATACATGTTAAGTTCATGTTATTGGACTGACCCGTCATGAGAAATACTACATGGATTATGTTATCAATAATTCTCATTGCAGTAGTGGTGTTTGAGTCCATCGACCTGAATTCACCATGGATTCCTATATGAGGAACTTCGTGTCTTGACGTTGCTCAATGATGTCTTTAACAGGATGGTAATACAGGCTATGGTTGGGCATGTAGTAAATCATGTGGAAGAATGTGAGTGATAGTGAAGGAATTTGTCCAGCTCTTAATTGGAGTGAGATGTCTATTGCCCTCTTGATAAAGTGGGGCCGAGAAATGCATGGGCGGGTGCTCGAATGAGATTGATAGGAGTTATCAATATCATTTGTTTAGTCGGTTTACTTGAGAATCGAAAACGATTATATTAATATAAAGATGACCATCCGTACTTTGTGCTTAATCGAGACATCGTGTGACAAAGGACTAATATCATACTATGGTAGGTTTTAGTCATCGAATTCACTTGATTTGGGTAGTTATATTCTTTAGAGACCCGATTACCAACTTGTGGGCTTAGAATATGATTTGGGCCCATTGACATTGAGTGAACACATGGGAATCACCTTATAAGAATGAGTTATAATGGGGATGTTAGAAAAGACTCTCTCTTTAGCCCATGATTAAGCCAAGCCCTGACAAGCCAAAACCCATTAATAGTTAATGGAATTTGGTTTAAATTCGTTTTTAATAAAGGGTTTGGAAGCTTGATGATATAAATATGGGGTTTATCATCTAGAAGTAGGTGGTTCTTTTGAAGTGGGAGTTTTTAGAGAATTCTTTTAGAGTTTTGGAAGACACTAAGGTGTCTTTGGTTTTCTTGAGGACAAAGACCTATCATAAGGTGCTTGCTTTATACATCCCATCCATTAGGCGTTCATGTGGATACCTTTAGAGAAGCGTTTGCACCTTTGCATCGTGCAGCTCGTTCTTCTTTGGTCGTTCGGGAAAGGAGTTCTGTTTGTGTTTCAGCGTGTGTGTGATCAAGCAAATCTACATAGTCAAAAGGATTCGATTACACAAGAAGGTAAAATCTACAGTTTCCTTGATTCATTGTTTAGTGTCATCAAACCGCTTGGATCCTGATGCAGTTCAGCGTTAAATTTTTTATTTTCGCTGCGTTTTCTTATCGTTGGATTCCAACAATGGTATCAAAGCTACTTGCTGTTTGGTGAAACTGATTTTTATATGTGATATAACGTGATCTATTTAGTGTATTTGTTTTGCCATATGTGATATGCCATGATCCATTAGTTCATCCGTTTTATAATCGATATATCCCCGAGTCATGTTTTTCTTGTATGAAATCGTAACATCATATCAAAAATTGAAAAATGATTCGATTTAGAAAAACTCTAATAGGATTAGGACTGTTGATGATCAAAATCAAATTCTGAGTTTGTAATTCTTGTGTTTTAATCTGATTAGGACTGTTATAGCTTTAGATTAATTAGTAGGACTGTTACATATTAAGTATGGTTGTTATAGATACTTATTAATCAATAGAATTTAATTACATATTAAGTATGGTTTCTGATTCTTATTAGTGGGATTTGTACACATTAATGTTAGACATTAGAATGGATTATTCTGATTATTCTTAATTAATAGGGCTTGTTACACATTAATGTAGACATTAGAAGTAGACTGTCTGAATTACTCTTAATCGTGGGAGCGTACATTAATGTTAGACATTAAGGTGATTGTTACATATTTATTTCTTAATGTTGGGATTCCTCTGTAGATATCTTAGTTAATTTTATTCTGATTATTATACATTCGTAGGATTATTTCCAAATTAATGATGGGTATTAGATTAAGGGTAATCAACATTGGTGAATGACGGAGTGTAGTGTGATTAACAATCGGGAGAAATTTCGACGGTAACTCACTCATCTTGTAGCAAATTTGTTTATGTGACTAACGTTGCAATTGAAAGACCATATTCATAATCTGATTATGTGCTTAATGTGTTTATATTCAATTTGCATGGTGCAAGTCATGGCCTTAGTTCAATGTGATTGCCAGGTATTAATTATGGGTTTGTAATTTTTTAAATATTGCCTGCATGTTGTTAATTTTTATTGACACAACATGGGTGTCTCTTTTTCATTATATTATCATACGGCCTGCGTGTCGTTGTTTTTATTAACACAACATGTGTGTCTCTTTTTATTATTTTAGCATAAAATAGCATACAATTATTACTTGCTTGTAATGAAGAAGAACGAAGAATGGAGTACATTCGTTCTTGGAGACAAACCCATAAAGCTAAGGTATTGGTAAAGTAATCTGCATCTCCCATATTGGCTTATGGAGATCGCCTCGGGAAATGGGTCATGACATGTCACGTTTACATTTATGCTTATTAATATGCTTGTATGTGATGCATGTATATGTTTATAAAAGTTTACTTTAACAACTTGATAATTTCATCACATAAAATATTAAATCATAAAATGCCTTCCATAATTTAACACTTGTCAATACTTGATTGTCTTAATATAGTTTTACGCGAAAGTAGGGTGTATTTGAGCCATCTTAGGAAGACATGATGGATAATGGTGAAATCCGCAAGATTGAATATGGATTAGACTTAACTAGGCTATCATAACGGTTTGGGCCTAGGGCATAAAAGGAAAAGAGTTTTCTACCTAGTTAGCTTAAGTTTAAGTGTTATGCAAAACTAAGCTTGAATTTAAGTTAAACGTCGATTTTCACCCACTAAGAAACTATAAGATTGTTTCTGTGTTAATTAAAGAGTTATTAATTTTAGTGGAAGTATTAAAGACCTCATTTATTAAAAGCTTTGCATATTTTTGTATGTAGAACACATCAACATTTACTCTGCGATCTGTCCTTGAAAAGGAAAAACTTAATGGGACAAACTTCCTCGATTGGTCTCGAAATTTGAGGATTGTCCTTAAACAAGAGAGGAAGATGTATGTTCTTGATAATGAATCCACACAATGAACCTCTGCTAACAATGCCCCACGGCCCGAAAGGATGCTTATAGTAAGCATTTGAATGACTGTGGATGCCAACCTATCTTATGCTTACAACCATGAATACGAGCTTGAAGCAATTTGAGAAGTGAGGCATTTGATATGATGGGTGCATCTCGAGGAATGTTCGAGAGCAAGCACGTCGAAAAGGTTCCCAACCACCAAAGCATTGAATGCATTCAAGATTGACTCACGGCACTTCGATCAAGCGCACATGTGCTAAAGATGAAGGGTCTCATGATCGACTTGATAAGCTTGATGCTCTATTAGTCATGAGTTAGCCTGCGATGGGATTCTAGGTTCATTACTGAATCTTATGATCAATTGTTATAGACTACAATATGCACCATATGGAGAAATCTATTCTTGAGTTACATGGAATGTTGAAGGCATGTTGAGGCAGGCATGTCGAAAAGACTAATCTAGTGCTTATAGTTCGAAAGGAAGGCACGAAAAAGAAAAGAGCAAGCAATAAGGCGAAAAGAGGCAAAAGGAGCGGTTCAACCTAAGGCCCGAGAAGCGAAGTCGCTGATGAGGGTTTACAGCTATTGTAATGAACAAGGTCATTGGAAGAGGAATTGTAAGCTCTACTTGGAAGATCTGAAGAAAAAGAAGAGTAGTGAGGCTACCACTTCAGTTATTTATGTTATAGAAGTCAATCTGTCTACTTCTGCTTCATGGGTATTCGATACTGGATGTGGATCTCACATTTGTGTAAATGTGCAGGGCCTGCGAAGAAGTAGATCATTGGCTAAAGGCGAAGTGGACCTCGGAGTAGGGAATGGAGCAAGAGTTGCTGCATTAGCTATAGGAGTTTATGATTTGACTTTGCCTAGTGAACTTGTTTTCCAATTAAAGAATTGTTATTATGTGCCTGCTATGAGCAGAAACATTATTTTAGTTTCTTGTTTAGACATGGATGGATTTCACTTTATTATTCTCCATCTATAATGCAAATATTTTTTATGGGAATGCTCATTTATCTAATGGTCTCTACGTTCTAAACTTGGAACAACCCAAGCTCATCTATAACATCGATACTAAGAGGTTCAAGTCCAATGACTTGAATCTAACCTACTTTTGGCATTGTCGTTTGGGCCATGTCAATGAGAAACGCATCTTGAAGCTCCATCAAGATGGGCTAATACATTCATTTGGCTTATAGTCATTTGAAACATGTGAATCTTGTTTACTAAGCAAAATGACCAAGGCTCCTTTTGCTGGACACAGTGAGAGGGCTAGTGACTTATTGGGCCTTATACATACAAATGTTTGTGGACCAATAAGCTCAATTGCTAGAGGAGGTTATCAATACTTCATTACTTTTACCAATGACTTTAGTAGATATGGTTACATCTACTTAATGAGGCATAAGTCTGAATCATTTGAAAAGTTCAAATTATTCAAGAATGAAGTATATAATCAACTTGGAAAGAATATCAAAACACTTCGATCCGTCGAGGTGGTGAATATTTAAGCCAAAATTTCGATGATCATCTTAAGGATTGTAGGATAGTCTCACAACTCACTCCACCTGGAACACCACAATGGAATGGTGTATCTGAAAGGAGAAATCGAACTTTATTATATGATGAGTCGAACAGATCTTCCAATGTCCTTTTTGGGATATGCATTAGAGACTGCTGCGTTATTATTAAATAGAATTCCATCGAAAACGATTGAGAAAACACCATATGAGTTGTGGACAGGAAAGCGTCCTGATTTGTCTTTTCTTAAGATTTGGGGTTGTGAAGCTTATGTAAAGCATCAGGCTTCTAATAAGCTAGCATCCAAATCTGATAAGTGCTTATTTGTTGGGTATCCAAAGGAAACAAAAAGGGTACTACTTTTGCATCATGCGAGAACAAAGTGTTTGTTGCTCGTGTGGGTCTTTTGGAAAGAGTTCATTTCGAAAAGAGTCAATGGAGTAAGACATCTCTAAAAGTTCGAAACCACAAGTTGCCAGGAGCCTTCCATGGAAATTCTGAGACTCACAAACCGGTTGTTGGTCGACATCTTCTACACAAGGCCCGCGAAGGTCATTAGGATTCATCATGAGCCGAGAGATATGGATTTCTCATAGCGACGACAAAACCATAGAGCTTGTGGATCAAGATGGTGACCTATCATGAGGCAATGATGAGCCCAGTTACGAAAAATGGTTTCAAGCCATGAAACCACGAGATGTAATCAGTAATACGATGGCGGGTATTGAATTTGGTTGATCCACTTGAAGTGCTAAGGTCATTGGTTGTAGAAAAATGGGTTCATAGATCAAACATGATGACCTTGATCTCGACTTGTTGCAAAGGTTTCAAACAAACTCATGGTGATGACTATGATGGAGACCTTTTCACCTATTGTTATGCTTAAGTCTATTAGGATTCTTCTTGCTATCGCTGCGTACTATGATTATGAGATTTGGCAAATGGATGTCAAAATAGTGTTTCTTAATGGAAACTTACTCGAGGATGTGTACATGATACAACCTAAGGGTTATGTCGATCCTAAGTATCTAATAAGTGTGTAAGCTTCAAAAGATCCATTTATGGATTAAGCGGCTTCACGAAAATGGAATCTTCGTTTGATGAGGTTGATTTGTTAAGAGTTTGGCTTTATAAAAGAAATGAATATGAGCCTTGTGTATACAAGAAGGTTAGTGGGAGTGCAATTGTCTTCTTAGTCTTTTGCATGTAAGGGCGACATCTTACTCATTGGAAATGACATCCCTACCTTGCAGTGCTCGAGTCTTGGTTGGAAATGTTTTCAATGAAAGCATGACAAGTAGATTCGGTCGGATCGGTGGATATCCTTTGGATAGCGATCGAGAAAATATCCTTAAGTACTTAGAAAGAACGAGGATATTTTTTATCTATGATGGACAGAAGCGAGCTAGTTATAAGTGGATTTATAGATGCTAGTTTTCGGTCGAAGCAGATGACTTTAGATCATAATCTGGTTTTGTGTTTTATTTGAATGGAGGTCTTGTGAGGCTGGAGAAGTTTCCAATAGAACTTAGGTAAAGTAGATTCTACTCTGAGGCTGATCACATGGTACAGCTCAGTGGCTAAGGAGCGGGTTTGGATCAAAATTTTAGTTTTTAGACTAGGTGTTGTTCCTAACATTACAGGCCCGATGGACGTCTATTGTAACAATAATCATTGTGCTCGAGCGAAGGAACCCGTATCACATCGACAATCCCGAGCCACGTACTCGGTGTTTCCACCTCATTCGTGAGATCCTTGAGAGGAGATGTTAAGATATGTAGAGTTCATGCGATGACAAATATTCTTGATCCTTTGACTAAACCTCTTCCGCAGTCGAAAGCATGATAGTCATACTAGATCGATAGGCACATTGATTTATGCACGATTGGAAATAGAGCGAGTGGGAGATTGATGAAGTGTTATCATACATCCGATGGCATATACATTGTCATTATATGTTTATATACATGAGGGGTTTTGTTATTTCATCTTTTATTATTTAAATTGTGGTTTAACTTGATAAAATCGGATCCTTGAATAAAAGTTGGCTCGAACTGTGTCATCAAGTATGTGACTTGATAGTAAAACCTTAAGGCATAAGAACCTTATTCTAAATAGTCCATGTCGATCATTATTGTGGGAATAATAATGAAGTAAGACGTATGTTTTACGAGAAAATACCGCGTTTTTGTTAGTCATGAACATAAGATGTTACTCGAACATAAATACGTGTTAAGTTCATGTTATTGGGTATTTGACTTCTTTGTGAAATACTATTTGGATTATGTCATCGGTAATTCTCATTGCGGTAGTGGTATTTGAGTCCTTCGACTGAATTCACCATGGATTCCTACATGAGGAATTTCGTGTGTAATGTAGCTCAATGACGTCTTGCGATTATGGTAATATAGGCTATGATTGGGCATGCGAGTAAATCGTGGAAGAATGGTAGTGATAGTGAAGGAATTTGTCAGCTCTTAATTGAGTGAGATGTCTATTGCCCTCTTGATAAGTGAGACTGAGAAATGCATGGCCGTGCTCGAATGAGATTGATAGGAGTTATCAATATCACTTGTTTAGTCAGTCTACTTGAGAATCAAGAAACGATTATATTGTATAAAGATGACTTCCATCGTACTTTGTGTAATCGAGACATCGTGTAATGAAAGGACTAATATCATCTTATGGTAAGGTTTTTCAGTCATGAATTCATGATTTAGGTAGTTATAATGTTTTCTAGAGACCAATTATAACTTGTGGGCTAGAGAATATGATTTGGGCCAGCTTGACATTGAGTGAACCTATAGAGGTCTGTAAGAATGAGCTATAATGGGATATTAGAGATTCTCTCTTTGGCCCGGCAGTTAAAGCGAGCCCGACTGACCCAGCCCGTTAATAGTTAATGGGTGGTTTAAATTCATTTAAGCCCAAGCCCAAAATGCTTCAAAAGCGCCCTTTTTCGCTGCGAGCACGATCTCCTGAATCGGATGTCGGACAAAAATACGTATTTAAATATAAAATAACTTGAAATATAAGACGAGGAATCGGGTATGACTGAATATTTCGGCCACTCATCAGTAGCCCTTGTAGGAAGTTTACTCTATTAGGCGTAGCTCACCCTTTATGGGACCCCCATTTCAGGTACAGGGAGTACATTGATGCACGACGCTCACTCGAGGCCGCAGTTGTGAAGAAATAGGGTTATGGTTTGTATTCATTTTTTGTAAAAGATAAATGAAACGAACTAGTTCTAGCTTGTATTTTGTGTAAAAAGAATTGTAATTAAATTCTTATGGGAATGATTTAAATATAATTTTCTATGTTTTAAATGAGTATGGATAGTTGGGCCACTTTTACTCATAAATAGGCCCCGTGAGGTCGTTGTGTTATATTGGGCCTCAGATGGGTCATTTTATTGTATATCCTATAAGTTGTATGGTTGGTAGAGGTCCCCGTACAAAGGAGACTCTGTCTAATTTTTGTTAAATTATGGGTCCCAGTAAAGGGGACACAACAGTGTGGTATCGGGTTACCCGACATCTACAAATCTTTCGCGGGTTGATAGTTGGTCAATTAACCCCCAAGCTTTGGGGTGTCACATCTTAGCTAGCTTATCTGTGTTCTTGCATCTTCTCTATTTATTCAACTAGTTCAAATATATATATATATATATATATATATATATATATATATATATATATATATATATATATATATTCCCTTTGTTATTTGAAATACTTGGTGTGTTTTAATGGACAATGGATAAAAATTATTTGGTGTTTGAAATACTTTATAGACTCCCTTTCTACCTCTCGATTCACTAGGTTGCACTTTGTTTTCTCTCATGTGTAGCATATAGAGGGGATCAGGGTTTTTATATTTGGGAGTGTTGTGCGAGCTAACCCAGGCAAGCAGGCGGATGGAGACATGGACCGCATGAAATCATTTGCTAAAAAACATTTCATATAAACATACATATATATGAATATATGATATCATTACTAATACATTCATTAGTATGAGAAATATACATCATATATCATTTCAAGATGACCTATATCTATTCTTTAGTACAACATATTGATACAAAATGGCATTCCATGCCTTTCCAAGCATTACAAATATTACTAGAGTTCACCTTACTATCATGAGAACTATTATCTTTGATTTCCACAAAAATAATCACATGATATCATGAAATGAAGTGGTATGCATGAAACAGAGCATTTTCGTATACTCTAAACTATATGATTGTGACTCTATGTGTGGCGACCCTCGCGGCAGAGCCAGTTAGGCGGATCGGCAAAGCCTCGGGGCCTTCGTTTAAAGCCGTTAATTAAATCCTTTTTTGTTCGCATCGTTTTTGTTAAAATTTTTAGTTTTCAAAGTGTGCGACGATTGACTTCCCGGTTGAGGATCAAATCGGGCCGGTTTTCCACTCGACATTTTCAATTATCTTATCAAAATGTGTTATTCATTTTAGATTTTGTAAATTCGCAGAAGCATTTCATTTTGAGCAAGCCCATAAACATTTACAAATTCAAAAGACCCATAACGTTTACATTTAACAAAATGCCTTTACAAAAATAATAATTCATAGTTCAAACTGTTTTACAAAATGTCAATGTTCGAAAGAAATGGAGTAATGCATATGACGGAGCATACTCCATAATTCCTTCTCTATGACTCTGAGCTCCTCGATCTTGGGTCTTGCTTCAATGTCTATCACTCGGTACCTACGCATTGATAAAACAATACGCTAAGCATTTTCATGCTTAGTGGTTCTATACAGTTCTCTATTCCATTTTCGTTCAATATAAATCATGCATTTATCAAAATAATGCCTTTATACAATATCAGTGTAATGTAAAAGATACTTATACAAATACACTTTTCAATACCATTATTTCGCTTTCGGTTTGTGATTTCACATATGGCTATAGAATTCGACATTCGACAGATTCAGTTGGTGAATCCTGTCCTGTTTGTCATTCAGTAGCAATGTGGTTTCACATTCAATATTACCATTTCACATATGGCTATAGAAGTCGACATTCACGACAGATTCAGTTGGTGAATCCTGTCCTGTCTGTCATTCAGTAGCAATGTGATTTCGCGTTCAATATTACCGTCTCACATATGACTATAGAAGTCGACATTCACGACAGATTCAGTTGGTGAATCCTGTCCTGTCTGTCATTCAGTAGCAATGTGATTTCGCGTTAGACAAATACGGTTACCTTCATGGCCGAATTCGATTTGGTGAATCCGTCATGTTGGTCGTCGATAATATGTTCAAATAAATTTTCTTTTATGCAATAAATTCGCTTGTATGACTCAAATACACGCATACATGCGAATGTTGTCAAACATTTGAAATACTAATCATTGAATCGATATATATGTATATTTCGCAAATAGAGTAATATGAGAATAAAGAACAAGTATAGAACAAGGCTGGAATAAAGAACAATTAGAGAACAAACCAGTATCGATTAAGTTTCCTTTTCGATATAATCCTAGGTCGGGTTATCGTCTTGCACATACCCTAGTCAAATGCAATTTATTCACTCTTAGTGGTTAAGCGATTAATCATACTAAGCGAATATCGCTTTCTTGAGGCGTATTTGGTCACGATCTGGCACGACTTAGTCTCATTCTTATTCGAACCCACATTATTCATTTCTTAGGGTTCTATATGATTAATGCAATTTAGGCCATCATAAAAAACTACACAATCGGTCATTTGGGCTCACGTAATAGATACACCTTGGACTGTCTGGGGTACATGTTACGTCCCCAATTGACATGTCTTAGGTACATGTTGAACTGTATCTTGGTACATGTTGGCCTGCAGTGGGGTGTACCGGTCTTTATTACTGTGCCGGTACATGTTAAGTACTTGATTTTGCTTCTTTTGCCACTTTTGATACCAATTCTCCTATATAACTTCCCCATTCCTTAATTCCTCAAAAATCATCATGGAAATCATCAACTTGACTCAAAATACTTGTATTGGTGGTTGGGAACCTCATACCACAAAACCACAGGGTAAAAATCCTATGAATTCGCAAGGTCCATCAATTTTTCTAAACATCATATAATTTTGATATTCCATGTTTATTTCTACCATTTGAGGTTTTACCCACATAACCTCAACAATTTAAGGGTTTGGGTGATCTCTTTACAAAACCACTAGACAAAGGAGGAGCAAATTCTCAAACGAAGCCTTAGGAAATCAAAATACAGTTGATCCCAAGTTGAAAACATACCTTTTTGATCTTCTTCTCCTCCTCCTCCTTCTTCCTCTTCTTCCTCTTCCTTTCTTTGCTCTCTTCTTCTCCTACGGTTTTGCTAGGGCAAATTGGAGACCAAAATATGAATTTTGGTTTATCTCCTCTTTATACTCCCATAATTCTCCATATTACAATTAAGTCCCTCACTCTTTTAATTTTGCAAATCAACTTGTTTTAATTCTATTGTGGCCCATCTCTAATCCCTTTATGATTTTTATATCCCTTATGGAAATTTCAATTTTATCCTTGTTCTAGTGCCCAAATTTCCGGGTTCACTAAATTTACATTTCACAATTTGTCTATTTATCAATTTTTCCGAAAAATCCCAAGTTTAGCTCAATTCATACCCATAATATATATAATAAAATTATTATAAAAATTATAGGGTATTTTTGGGCCGTTACACTATGCTCGATGGTCTTCAATCTTACCACTATATACACAGTACTTGCACGTGAGAAATCAACAAGCTAAGCATTTTCATGCTTAGTGGTTCTTTACGTTTCGATTCGCATGTCAAACAATCAACACAACATATATATGTACATATAAATAATATTCGGCTACATGCAAACATTACTTGTCACAACTACATTCAACATATTTTTCTAAACAACATTTCAGCATATTGCTCATGTGATCAATGCAATATTTATATATATAACATTTTATACTAGTTTAACATTCTGTATTTTATCTCGCATATAAAGTCTGATAATTCACATCTTTCATGCTCGCATATACTAGTATTTTCGTCACAACACAATTCACACGTTTATTAATAATTTTCCTTTAAAACAAATCTAACATAAATTTTCAATGCAGAGGATAACGGAATCACCGACATGGTCCCGCTAGGTTGTTGGTTGGTTTAACACCTTTAATAACTCCAATACGTCTGCAATTTGGGCTATGGAATTTGGTTATTTTACATTACATTTTGTGAAGGCACTCTGAATCTTGGCCAGTGGGCTGTAGATCGAGTATGTCCTCTCTTTATATCATTCGCGATCTTGCTACATTTATCCTTATTGGTATACCAATACATGCCTAACGAATATGACGCTAACATTCTCTCGGGGCATTAATAATTAGTCATAGTAAAGTTGTTAAAATTATATTCACAAGAATTCCTGTGCTAGGATTTACAACCAATATGCCCTGCTTTACCGCTATGTTAATATCCGATTAACCCATTTTAAAGCAATTTATTCAGTCGATAATTCTACACACAAAAGTTAGACATAATCTCATAGAAACACTATCTCGCATTTGACCATAATCAATCACTTTTTCTTCATTTTAACTTACTTAACTTTTATGAGTTTACGTATTTCAATTACACCAAACCTTTAACAAATTTGAAAACATAATTTTAACACATACATGCGAGTAATTTTGCTTTTAATGAACCATAGCACACCAATACACATTCGACTACACATAATTCATGCATTAACATACATTGCCTTCCCTTTTCATGTGAATCACTTGGAATCAATTAATAACACCCCAAACCAATTTATTTATGGTTCAAACCAGAAGCACACATGCAAATTTTATATCAACACTTTAGGTTTGATGACAAAATAAACACAACATCGAAATAAGAAGAGAAATGTGAAGAACAAACCAAAAGAGTTGCCGATTCTTTGAATCCCGATTTTTGCTCATGTTTTATCATCACCAGCCCCTAATCCATCACAAATACGTCACAATCAGAGAACAAACAAAGAAAAATCAGTTGTACTGCTAGGGTTTGCAGTTGGGTTGATTTCTGCAACACACCTTCACTTGAAAATTTTTTGGGAACAAATGAGCCATATTTTGCAAACTTCCTTCGAAAATAATAGCTCCATGAGTCTATTTTTAGTAAAAGTGGGAATCATCTCATTTGGATCATTACAACTTAGCTTATATGGCTAAGAAACACCCAAAAGCAGTACCAAAAATAAGGGGATAGCCCAATAGCTTACCCGTATTTTCACTTATGTCTCAAAAACAGGGGATTTAAGGTTAGGTTTGCTTCTTGGGGCCTACTATAATTTTTTAGGTTTACCTCTTAGGGTTATTTTCCAACTGGAATCATTCAATTTTGATTACTAATGGCCAAGTTATGGCCAAAACAAAAATATGACACGACTTAGAAACTTTCTTGTTTCTAGACTCTGTTTTGGTCCATCTCGAAAACACCAACATAGATGCTCTTTCTGGACTGCTTTAGGTCTCTATTTCTTTTAGAAGTTTTCGTCCATGATTCTTATGCATCATCTCAAATTGGAATCATCCAATTTGGAGTTCAAGAGGCCAAGTTATGGCCCAAACAAAAACATGGGTTTTAGAAAGAAAAAAAAAACTTTGACAGCAATTCCCTTCAAAACCTATACATTTCTTTTTACACTTTTTGGTCTTTAAGACCCCACAAACCAAACAAAAACAAACCAAAGAAATACATCTCCAATTTAAGAACAAATTACCCAAAGATGGAAGAGTTAGATTCTCCCTAAGCCTGGCGAAAATGAGTAAGGACTTTCCTAACAATCAAAGAAAGGGAGAATCAACACATAACTATTGCTTAGAACCTTCCAATCACTTCTTTTTTTTTTCCTTGAAAAACTTTGAACAAATGGAGAACAATCACCGACAATGACTCTTCTTTAAGAGCCCACGCCCTAGCTCTCTCCCTTTTCCAAAATGTGAAAATACCCATTCTAAGACCAATTTTTAGTCTTATCCTCTCATCCATTACAAGGCCTTGTTTGGCTATCTCATTTTGGCTTTCTTTTCTCAATTTTGCATTTTAGTCCTTCTACTTATTCTAATTACACTTTACTTATCAATATTTCTATCACCTAAAACCAATAACATAACAAATAGAATAATAAAAGAAAGAAAAAAATGGCATAAAATAGCATAAAGTAACATAATAAAACAAGAAGGCTATTTTTGGGATGTTACATGGGGTGTCACCATTATAATTGTTGGGAAAGACTACCAAATATAATGATTCTAAAAATGACATTTCCCTCTTTGTGTACCAAAATAGGTTCAACGAACAAATAAGCTCATCAACAAAGCCAACTAAGAAACAATAAAATCAATCACAATGAAATGACAATTTTTTATATGGAAAACCTCGAAATGAAAGGGTAAGCCCTGGGTTGTGGAAGCCCACTTAAACTTCTACTATTTCAACAACGACAATAATGGGTTACACCAATTTCTTTTCTAGCAAGCAGACTAGAGACTATTTACAGCAGCAATACATCAAAGAATATCATTCTTGGAATACCAAACTCTAACACAAAAATCATCCTCGATGATGGATAACTCAAGAGAGAAAGGAAAGATCTCACCAAGTGGGTGGAATAGCGAATGGGTATTGTGGAGAAAGCTAACAAACAATCCAAACCTCTAGGATTGAAGAGCACTTTGAAGGAGTTACCACGTCAAATTTGAGTCAAAACGAACAAGGTTTGACCATTCATCTTCTTGCCAAAAGATTCAAACTCTCTTGGGTGCCTCTTTCTCACTAAACCCTTCTTTTCTCCTCTCCCATCTTTTGCTGCGAGGGCTTCAAAAAGCCCTTTTTGACTTCCTTTTTTTTTTTTTTTTTTGAATTTCAAACTATGGGCTTAGCCCATTAGTTTAGCTCACTAATGGGCGGACCCAACAGATCTCCCCTTTTGCCTCATGTCGTGGGCTCAACTAAGCCCGCTCTTTGCCTACAAGCTTCAAGCTTCTCCTGAGGCAAACACTTAGTTAACATGTCTGATCCATTCTCATTGGTATGTATTTTCTCCAAATGTAATTGATTTGACACAAGCACATCATGAATCTAGTGATATCTAACATCAATTTGCTTTGATCTTGAATGGAACGTTGAATTCTTTGGAGAGGTGAATGACACTTTGGCTATCACTGTAAACAATATAATTCTCTTGTTGCAACCCTAATTCTTCTAATAATTTTCTCATCCACAAAGCTTCTTTACAACCCTCAGTTATAGTAATGTACTCAGCTTCTATGGTGGATAATGTAACACATTTCTGCAACTTGGATTGTCAAGAGACAACTCCCCCTACAAAAGTCATCAAGAACCCTGAAATGGACTTCCTAGAAATAACATCACCTGCCATGTCTAAATATGTGTATCCATCTAGCATAGGCTCACCACTACCAAAACACAAGCACACCCTAAAATTGCTCTTAGATATCTTAGTATCCATTTCACTACTTCCTAGTGCTCTTTCCCATGATTAGTAAGAAACCGACAAACAACTCCAACTGCATGAGCGATGTTTGGCCTACACTACAAGAAAAGTGATTGGACATGGTTTTAGTTGGGGCCCAAAAAATTCGCAACCATATCATATCTATAGTCTCATATTTATTTGAGCCCCAAATACAAGTAACTTTATAACTGCAAATAGGATAGGACCGTAACTAAAAATGACTTTATAGCCACGGACAAGGTTGAGATGTAACTAAAAGTGACTCTATAATTACGGATAGGGTTGAGCCACAACTACAAGTGACTCTATAGTTGCAGATAGGGTTGAGTAACAACTAAAAGTGACTCTATATTTGCGGCTAGGATTATTCTATTTATAAGTGACTCTATAATGATTCATGAAGAATAGGATTAGTAGAAAACTAAAGTGACTCTATAATTGAACTACAAGTGACTCTATACCTATGGCTAGGATTGAGCAACAACTACAAGTGACTCTATAGTTGCAAATAAGATTGAGGAGCAACTAAAAATGACTTTATAATTGAACTACAAGTGACTCTATAGCTGCGGTTTGGATTGAGCCGCAACTACAAGTGACCCCAATAGTCATGAACAGGGCCTTCATCAACTATGAACCATTATATAATTTTTTAAAAAAAATTCTCCCGCTTTGTAGTGGAATTGGGATGGAGTTATGGCGTTGGCGCCTTCCATCATTCTCTAGATGTGTGTTGTCTCACTCCATTGGATATAGTGGAATTTCCAAGGTTCCGCTTTGTAGATTTGGTCGCCAAGAGATGCCCTAAACCTCTCAAATACTCTGTTCCTCGCTTTTCTAAGGTTTCATTCCATCCATTTTATTCAATCACTCCTCCTCCTCCTCATTTTGAAATGTTGAATCTCATTTTTCTGTATTTCTTTGATGTCAATATTTATTAGTATGCTTGATTTTATTAGCTTCAGTTCAGTTCATCAATTGTGTCCAAATTGTTGGGAATGTTCGAATTAGTAGTCTCTCAGGCAATTATTATGAAATTGCATGTTGAAATTCAAAATAGATGAAATAATTGTGTGAAACAGGATCAGGAGGATGGATTGCTTTCTGTGAAGCGGATCTATCGGCCGCAGACGGTTGGAAATCGGAACCAGATGTGGAGCTTCTGAAACAGGAGCATTGGGAATTAATTCCCTACGAGCACTTTGTTTGTTTTTCCCCTTTTGATTATTTTTAAGTGTCAGTCTAAAGACGGTTTTATCTTTGGAATAATTAGGAGACAAACTTTTCATATATCATTCTTTTGTCACAGTGTGTTGGTTCTTGATGTAGACCATGTTATGCGTATCACCTGCTAGCTAAATCTTATTTCAACTAATGAAACTCTAGTTTTTGACACAAATCCAACATGGTTGATTGCCTCTTGACATCTCAAACATGTAGATCAGTCTGAGGAATCCCTTGCTTTGATAATTCGGGAACTTTTTGGGTACTCGATCTTTTCTTAGGACCGTGTAACTGATCTACAGCCCCATTGTTGATCAGGAGACATACTTTAAAACCCCAGTGCATTAGGGCACTAAAGGATGTTATCCTTTGTGATCGTGATGGATGGGGCTCTTAGTGATACTGGAAGCTAAATGAGTTCATGTATTTCTACTTGAATTTCATGTGAACATGGTAGATTGATCAAGTTGTTTATCATATGCTTCAATCAATAATAGTTTATTGTTTGCGCTAGGACTTCCCTAGATCACTCTAGTTGCCTACAGAATATCATCACAAGACATTAGGTTAGTATATATATTAACGCTTTCAATTTATTCTATTTCTACATGAGTTGTCTTTTATAAATGGACGTATGGATGACTATAGTTGTTATTCAACAAATTATCATAAATAGGAATGCCAAGATGGAAGAAGGACCAGGAAGTTAATTGGAGGAGCAATGAAAGTGAGTGTAATGTTTATGGTACATGTTTTCATCCAAATTGCAGCTACATGGGCAAGGACAAACACTGATGATGGTGAGTTACTCAGTTATTAAAACCATTTTCTTCACCTATCCTTCCTCACATGTTTGGTAGGTGTCCATTGGTATTTGTACAGAGGTTTGTAATATCTGTTTAGCCTCATAACCAACCAGATTCCTTGTCATTTCTCTATAGCAGTTTGAAACCTTAGATACTGGGCAAAAAGTTACTAAATGACTTGGAACATTTTGTTTAGAATTTATTGGGAAAGAATTGGTTACTACAAATGAACATGTGATCTCCCTGTAAGTGCTTTTTGTGTGTTCTCATCATATAATGGTTACAAAAGATTGCCTTGTTTTGCCTTCTATTCTAGAGATTAGCCTTAGGATTTCATAGTATTAACTGGCATGAATTTGAAGGATGAACTATCCAGAGACTTCCAAGGTTTATATGAATTGGGGATTCTGTAAGTTTTTCACTTATTTATTTTCTACTTTCTCAACTAAATCTCTCATTTAGAATGATTTTATAGCTTCACTACTGTAATAATCCTTTTTTTTTTAGGTAGTTGTTTTGGTTAATTTGTTTTCCCTGAAAAGCATAGTTCAGATTGAATCCTGTCTATCAACTTCTTCATATTCATTCAGGGATCTATATTACATCAAGAATCTAGTTGGAAATATTTCAGTTGGTGGAACAACTTACAAAAATTGTTGGTCTCAACTTGAAAAGGACCCTTAAGATTGGAAATTCTTTAAGAATCAGTGTGTTTATCAAGGCAATGCAGTCTTCTACCCATCACAAGTATTCTATCGCTAAGAACCAGTGAGCCCATTTGAAGCATTGCAAGCTGTTCAGATGGAATTGTACCCACCAAGTTGTTCTGCCATAACAGTAGACTCTAATCTGAAGTTTTGCAAGCTTCCCAATTTGCTTGGAGATGGAATTCTGCCACAAGTACATATTCTTCAATTCAATGCAATTTCCAATCTCTTGTGGGATGGGGCCCCACAATAGAGCAGTATAAATAGCAATGGTTTGGATTTTCTTTAGCTTTCCAATTGACAAAGGAAGACTTCCAGAAATGTTAGTCTCTACAAGGCCTATCATGACCAAGTTTGTGCAGTTTCCTATCTCTCATGGTAGCTCACCTTTAAGATTTTGATTCCACTAACTCCAAAAATTTCTAGCCTGGTTGTAGTTTCTCTGCTCCAATTCTAGATACAATAGGATTAATGGTATTTTGGATTCAACTCTGCTATGTTGTCATGAACTACAAGTTAGTCCAGTTTTGTCTATAATTAAATAAATAAACTCAAAATTTTCTAATTTTAGATTTAAGTGACAGTCAAATATCATGCTTCCATGCACATAAGTTATCGATGAAAAATGGTGATATTATTTCAATAAGCATACAAAAAAATTTCTTCAATTTTTTTTTCAAATAGCTATTTTGAAAAAAAAATTTAGAAATTTATTTTAAGATATATTGTTATGACATTAAACCTTTTTAGTAGCAACCTAGAAAAGCCCAATCAATAAAACCCCTAGCCCCATTCAAAAAATCCCCATTTATATCATAATTTATAGTAACGTCCAAGAAATGACCTCATCCATAGTCATTCCTTTAGTTGCTTCTAGGAAATGGCCCCATCCATAATCATCCATTTTAGTTGTGGCTAGGAGATGCCCCATCCATAGTCATCCCTTTTAGTTGTAGCCAGGAGATGCCCCCATCCATAGGCACCCCTTTTAGTTATAGCCAGGAGAATCCCCCATCCATTGTACCTTATTAATTATGCACCACCTTTTGTAGGGGTCAAAACTAAAGTTGCAACTATAACTTATGGTCTTGCCCCCTATGGTCACGCTTTGTTGTGTCTCATTTTCTCTACATCTATATCATATGGTTGCATTTGGTCTTACTTTTGGTTGGGGCCAAATACCCCAACTAAAACCTTACTTTCTTGTACTGCTAGTACAAACCAAAACATACATCAAACTACCGATAATAAATGCATAAGGAACTCGTTCATCTCTTTCATATCTTTTCTCATTTGCTTAGGACATTGCTTAGAGCTAAGCTTTAAGTGGCCTACAAGTGGAGTACAAACTGCCTTAGCCTTGCTCATGTTGAATATTTCAGGTATCTCAATGTAGCTTTCTTGAGACAGTAAAAGCTTCATATTCTTCCCTATCAAGGAAGATCTTCATACCAAGTATTTGTTTTGCCCGATCCAGGTCTTTCATGGAAAAGACTTGCTAACCTCTCTTTTGATTTGTCAATCTTGCTAGAATCATGACCATTATCAACATGTCATCAACAAACAGGAGAAGGATAATAAAATCATCATTAGAGAACTTTATAGTAAACACACAATAATCAAATTTGGTTTGTTGTACCCATGACTTATCATGAAAGAGTCAAACTTCTTGTACACATCTTAGTGCTTGCTTGAGTCCTTCTGACTCTTCTTTAACTTGCACCTGAATTTTCTTTTCCTTTGACTTGAGCCCTTGAGTTCTTTGCATGTAGATTTCTTCTTCCAAATCACCATGAAGAAATGCAGTTTTCACATCAAGTTACTCAACTTCTAAATTCAAAGCGTACGCAAGACCAAGAGCAACACGAATAGAGGACATCTTTACCATTGGAGAAGATTTCTTCAAAAGTCAATACCTTTCTTCTTATTGACCCTTCACAGCCAATGGGTTCCTTGTGTAAGTTGTGAACCAACATTTAGTTTTCAATCTATACACTCATTTGTTTATGAGAGCTTTCTTTTCTTGTGGTAACTTCACCTAGTCATGGGTGTGGTTCTCAAGCAAGGATCTCACTTCTTCTTGCATGACTTTAACCCACTATCTCTTACTCTCATGTGAAATGAAGCTGCTTGGCGCAAGTTTAAACCTTCCCGGAGTCGGTAAAGCATCACATATTCATTAGGAGGATATCTTGTAGAAGGCTGATGCTCTCTAGTAGATCTTCTCAATGGTGATTCATATGGTGGTAGATGAAATTCTCCATCAACTTGTTCAATTGGCTCAACATCATCAGCTATAGAGTCATCTTCATTTTCAGTGACACCATCACCTTCTTGTAACTCTCCTCCATGATTAGCATGCACTGTAGGTGAAACAACTGGATCAATTCTAATTAGAATTTTAGTAGAGGAACTAGCTTTCTCAACTTGTCACCATCATCAACAAGTTAGTCTTCAAGAAACACAACATCTCTACTTCTAACAATCTTCCTGCTCATTGGATTTCATAGCTTGTACCCAAATTCTTCATGACCATACCCAAAGAAAATACATGGTTTGGCCTTAACATTAAGTTTTGACCTTTCATCTTTAGGGATATGAACAAATGCTCTACAGCCAAAACTCTAAATGGTCACTTATAAAACATCTTTTCCTGTCACACTCTTTCGGTACATCACCTTTTAAAGAGGTGATGGAGAAAGGTTTATCCAAGTCAATTGATGTTCTCATAGCCTCTCTAAAGGGACTTAGGTAGGTTAGAATGAAAGCATACACTAATCCTTTCCTTAATGGTTCTCTTCATCATCTCAACTACACCATTTTCTGAGGGTTTTAGGTACAGTCTTTTCAAGTCAGATACCATAGAGTTTGCAATAAATTTCAAATGGAACCTTGTATTCCTATATTGTCTACTCTAACAAATTTTACTTTTCTTCATGTTTCTCTTTCAATTATGGCATAGAGTTCTTTAAAGGCATCTAATACCCAATCTTTAGTTTTCAAAACAAAGCCCTAAACCTTTCTAGAGTGATCATCAATGAAAGTCACAAAATAAAGTGCACCACCAACAGTTCTAGTTTGCATAGTACAAACATCAGTGTGAATTAAATCAATAACATTTGATCTTCTATGTAGCGACCCTCGAGTCCGACCCGGTTGGCGGATCCGAACCGAAACCTCGGGGACGCCCGATCGAAGCCTTTTATCAAATGCATTTATCAAATACATTTCATTAGTATAAGTGTTTTCGTTCTCAAATCTTTGGGGAAGTGATTTGAATTTGGGGCAACCCATAAACATTTACAAATTCAATGCAATTCCTTTACAGAATATGCATTTAACCAAAAATGGCATTGTATGCCGTTTACCACATAGTAATCAGATATAAGTGAAAAAAATAATTTTCGGAGTTGAACTCCCATTTGTTTACAAAACAATGTCATGTTCAAAATGGTGAGGATGCCAGTGACGGAGCATACTCCATGAACTTTCTGGATGACTCTAAGCTCCTCGACCTTGGGCCGCTTTCGATCACTGTCTATCAATTGGTACCTGCACATTGATTAAAACAATACGCTAAGCATTTTCATGCTTAGAGTGGTTCCACCTCTGATTCTCTATTCCATTCAGTTCAATGCAGATCATGCATTTATCAAAATAATGCCTTTATACAATGTCTATGTGTAATGTAAAGATACTTATACAAATACACTTTTAATATCATTTAAGCTTTTGGTTTGCGATTTCACATTTGACTATAGAGTCAACATTCATGTGGTCGAGTTGGTGAATCACATGTCACATTTGTCATTCAGTAGCAATGTGATTTAGCATTCAATGTACAATCCTCATATGAGTATAGAAATTAGGCATTCCTGACAGTTAGATTCTTGAATCTGTCACATTTGTCATTCCATTAGCGATGTGATTTCGCGTGAACAAATATGGTCCCACCTTCATGGTCGGTTGGTGAATCCCACGTCATGTTGGTAATCAATAATACATTTCAAATCAATTTAATCTCAAGTATTAAAATTCACTTATAATTCAAATCGTGCACACGTACGGATATTTGACAATAACATTTAAGTCTAATAATTCAAATCAATGTAGCCACATATATACATACATATATATATATATATATATATATATGTGTATATATATATATATATATGTATATATATATATATATATGTATATATATTTCACAAATAGAAGGCTTGAGGAAGTAAGGGAGTTGAGTCCACGAGAACAAAATAGAGGACGGAGAGCGAAGAATAGAACAAACCAATTTATCGATCCTTTTTCTGTTTCGATGCCAGTCCTAGGTCAGGTTGTCATCCTCACCCGTACCTAGTCAAATGCAAATTCTCCACTCTTAGTGGTTAAACAAATAATCGTGCTAAACGAATATCGCTTCGCCGAGGCGACGAGGTACGATACGTTTTTCACTTAGTCTCATTCTTATTTGTACCCCCACTAGTCATTTATTAGGGTCCCTAAACAATCGGTATATGAATACGAGACTTAGAATTGCATAACATGCAAAAATAGGGTTATAGGAAACATCGGTGCAGTACTACTTGGGCCGAGTATCGGTACTGATACCCTGCAATGGGTACTAGTACCTCCTCCCTGCATAGTAGATGCTGGTACCACTCTTTGAATGCGGTACCCTTGCGGGTTTGCGAAAATGGCGAATTTCGCCATTCTCTCATTTTTTCTTCAATATAACTCCTCCAATTCATCCCATATAAAAAATCCACCATGGAATCCACCCAAAACAACTCTAAAGGTAGTTTAGAATCAATGAAACCCCTTTTTCTTAAGTTAGGGCTTTTCCCCCAAAATCAAAATCACAAAAGATGAAGTTAGGGTTTTGTTTTCTTACCTTAGTCTCTTTAAATCTTCTCTTCCATGTTGCTTGATCTCTTAGAAGTAAGAAATGGAAAACAATCCCACCAAAATCACTCCTTCTTGCAAACCCTAGATTTTCTCCCACACTTTGCTCTCATTCTCTCCCAAAACGTGTTTGCTCAAAATGAGCATCTAGACAAATTGGTCTTTTAAATCCACATCTCCCTCAGGCCTTGTTTGGCCACAAATGCATTCTTGACCAAATTTCTCTCTAATTGGTATATAGCCCATAAATCTCTCTAATTGCACTTCAATTTTCAATATTCCCCTTAGACTACAAACTCATTTATATATGACCTTTAGGTCCTTATTTTAAAATTCTTCCACTTTGCCTTTTCAGCCAGGTTAATTCGGGGTCAATCAATTATCATTTAGCATATACTATTTAATCATATGCTCACATATTCATTTCACATTTAACATTTTCATCTAATCATTTATTAGTTCCCATAAAATACCCAAGTTGGCTCAATTTATACTCGGAATATATAACAATTCTTATTATAAAAATTCTAGGGTATTTTTGGGCGTTACATTCTAGATGGTGGATTTGTGTGAAAGGTAACTATATGTGCTTTCCCAAATAAATAATGATTGCAAGTTTTAAGAGGTATACCTTGCAAATTTGGCAGGAATTGCTTTCTAGCAAGAGTTTGAAGTCCTTCTTGATGTGACAAACCTTGTAATAAAGTTGATAAGCACATCTTCTTTAAATTTGCATTGATCTAGCCTTTATGTAGCTTAACTTCATGACATAAAAGGGTGTTTTGTTTCCTCTTTCCTTTTACCACTACTAAAGAGCCTTTGGTGATCTTCCATTTACTTTCACAAAAAGAATTTGGGAATCCCTCATCAGCAAGTCTGCCTATGGATATCAAGTTGAGACGAATATATGGAACATGTCTAACATCCTTGAGTACCAGTTTATTTCCAAGGCTAGTCTCTAAGCATATATCTCTAATACCCACAATCTTGGATACATCATTGTTTCCCATTCTAACTTACCAAAATTACTAGTTCTGTAGGAAGGGAAAACAGTCACTATGAGAAGTAACATGGAATGAGGCACCAGAATCAATTACCCAATTGCTATCTTGGGTTGCAAGACTAACTAATGTAAGGACAAGACCGTGATGGATGATCTAGGGGGTTTATGTAAGTTAGGGTTATGGGGTAGAACTTTGATGGGTAAGGGATAGGTCTAGTACAAAGGTTATAGGGCTTATTTGACGTTTATATATGATGGAATAAGGGTTTAGATTGAAGGATTTTAGGTTTGGAAAGGTTTGGGGTTGGTTTGATGCAAAATAGCCTTGTTTGGAGCTAGTTTGAGGTGTTTGAGTTTTTCTAAGGTAGGCTAGGGCTATGCACGATTTTGCGGTTTCTTTAAGGTTAGGGATGATGGTTTCTAGGGTTAAACAAAGTATATGGAAAGGTTTTGGAAGTATGGAACCAGATTTGGAAAGTTTTGGGTTGTGGTTGGAGAATTAGATTTGGAAAGTTAAAAAGAGAAGATGAGATGAGTAGAGGTTATAGGGATGTACGTACTTATACCACTCAAGAATCTTCCAAGAGATAAGAACACATGAACTCTCTACTCGAGGAATCCACCAGATATTAGAACAAGATATATACTTCACCACCCCTAAGGAATCACCTAGGGATAAGAAGCATTGAACACTGCCACTCAAGGAATTCACCCAAGAAATAAGAGAACAGAGAACTCTTAGAAAGAGAAATATAAAAAATGTTATTAAACTTGAATTGATTTGTCAAAAGACTATAGTAGGAAGTATATATAGCCCAGTAATTTCTAAATCAAATAAAAGAAACTCATTACTTTGACTTGGAAAAAGACTTTCTAATTTAAATCAAGCAAGCTTATAAAACAAAAGTAGAAACTCCCTTTGACTAAGGAAAACAAACTTTCTAAATTAAATAAAGCAACTACTACTTTGACTTGGAGAACAAATCTTTAAAAATAAAACAACTCCAAATCAAAATAGTGACATGAAATAAATACTTGGATTTGGCTTTATTTGGTGTCTCTAGGTTTCACATCCTCGAATATGAATTTTCCATAGGTAAAATCAATTCCCAGTGTATGTAGTAGAAGATCACCATCACTAACACAACCATCATCAATCATGATCAAATATCACCTTCGGCGGCAATTGTATTAGTCTCTTTATTTTCTTTGTTCACTTCATTCTGTTCATTTTTCCAAATCCTATACTCTTTCTTCATGTGGTCAATCTTGTTGCAGTGATAACATTTGATATATTTTCTAGATTTGGATCTTCCTTTAAAACCATGGGGATTTCTACTTTGACTTATCCCACGCCTTTATGGTTTTTCTTGCCTTTCTTGTTTTTCATGAACAAGTACTCCAAAAGAAGATTCACATTTTTCTTTCCTTCTATTCTCTTCATTTAGCAAGCTATCCTACATAGTTAGAATCTCATTTGGAGTGGAATTACTAACTGTTGCCACCAATGTCTCCCAACAATCAGGTAAGGAGCTAAGAAGTAATGATGCTTGCATCTCATCATCAATGTTTATTTTCATGGCAACCAACTTGTTCACAATACCCTGAAAAAGAACTGATATGCTCAACCATGTTGTTCCCATCCTTGTACTTCAAATTGACAAGTCTTCTAATCAAAGCAGTTTTATTTCCTAATGTTTTCCTAGAAAAAAGGTTTTCAAGCTTTTTCTAGACAACATATGCTTTCGTTTCATCATAAATGTGTTCATTTAGAGTTGGATCCATCCACCTTCTCATATAAGCAATGACTTTTCTATGTTCAATATCCCAATCCTCATCGAGCATGTCAGATGGTTTTTCTTTCAATCTAATGGGCTTGTATAAATCTTTACAATAGAGCAAATCTTCCATCATACGCTTCCAAGTGGAATAATTCATCGAATTTAATTTTGTCATGCTGTCATCCATTTTAACACACAAGAAAAACTCCAAACAGCCAAGCTCTAATACCACTTTGTTGGGAAAGACTACTAAATACAAGGATTCTAAAAATGGCCTTTCCCTCTTTGTGTGCCAAAATAGGTTCAACAAACAAATAAGCACATCAACAAAACCAACGAAGAAACAATGAAATCAGCCCTGATGAGATATGATTTTTACATGGAAAACCCTCAAATGAAATGGGTAAAAACCGCTGAACCCGTAGGTCACTTAAACTTCCACTATTTCAACAATGAGAATAATGGGTTACACCAAGTTCTTCTCTAGCAAGCAAACTAGAGGCTCATAACAACAATACATTAAGAATATCATTTTTGGAACACCAAAGCAACAAACATTATCCCTAAGGATGGATAACTTAAGAAAATATCACCAAAGACGGAATAGCCAAATAGGTATTGTGGAGAGCTAATAGCGATCAATGCTAGGATTGAAGAACACCTTGCAAGTAGTTACCACGTCAAATTTGAGTGTCGTTGGGGCTAAAAATATTCCTTGCTCATTCCTAGGAACTCCGTGGCCCTTGGAGGTATCAAGGACCGGCGATTTATTGCATTCCTAATCTTCATTACACTGCTTTTTAGACGTATCACTATTGAAATAATAAGGGCGAGAGAGGGGTATCCGTTTTCTGTCATTGGTTCAAAAACTACATTGAGTTGAGACCGTAACTTTTAAATATACCCCTTGGGATGGTCTCGAGAGACTTTGATGAAGGTATGCCTATTCCTCTAGCTTCACAGAAACACAATGACGTCCTTGAGAGATATACAAGAAAGCTTGCCTTACTAACTATAATGCGGAAAATGAGGTCGGACCAAACAACAAGGTTTTGCTTCGATCTTCTTTCCAAAGATTCAAACCCTAGCCCCATTTTCTTTCTCTCACTAAACCCCTATTCTCTTCTTTTCTCCAAGCTGCTGCCCGAGGCTTCAAAAAATCCCTTTTTGACGTCTTTTTTTTTTTCGAATTTCAAACTATATGTTCAGCCATTAAGTCTAACCAACAATAGGCGGACTGATAATAATAGACTATTAGTATACAAGAAAAAAAATTTCATAATGCATAAAAATGCGTTATGGTTATTGGAATTTGGGGTTGAGCGAAATTTTTTTTTTTTTTGAAGGGCTAAAAGAAAAGACTTATAAAGGTTTTTTTTTTTTTTTTAAGTCAGTTGACACCACTATCGTGCTGCCGATCCACCTTGATGTCGTAAAAACATGCGCGAGGTCCCCGAATGTTATGATTATGAGTTGTCTGTCTATTGGATGTGCAGGTGGCTTCTCTTGGATGTGTGGAGAAGAACTTGATATTGGCTCTTTTTTCATTCAAAGAAGTATACTAGATCTCTTGAATCTACTGTTTCTTTCTGTTTTATGTGTGTTTTTGGTTCTAGGTTCCATTCGAAAATAGAAGATTATGTATACGAGCGGGGAATTTCAGGTCCCTAAGGAAGTTTCAATCTGCCTCCCTTATATGGATATTCAGGTGCTGGTTTTGGGATCTGTTGTGAAAAATGAAGGGTTTAGGCCATGAGAGTTGGCTGATATGATCACTGTTAGAGGCTAATTTGGATCTCTTTGACAATGTCATTTACTTGTTCCAGCACGATCGAGAGGGATAGAATTCATAATTCTATACGGTGGATGACAATAACCTTCTTCTTTGGTTTAATACAAATGTCAAAATTTTAGTATAAACAGCGTGTTTCAGGTACGACATAATTCCATGGCACTTTGAAAAGCTCAATATATTTAAGCAAGAGTAGCTTCATCAGAAAATTGACATTTTCTTGGATTAATCCATTAGATTATTAATCCGTTACTTAACAGGTTTACTGACCGTAGTTACAGAAGATATTCCTTCTCTGGCTGCAGACGGTAAATTTGTGGCTTACAAATTTGCTCATGCATAGGAACTTCTTCAAAGTCGGAGAAAAACTCAGCCAGCCTAGTGGGTTTGGTTATTAGGCCTTGTGAAGTTTCTTGAAAGAACCGATCTTTGTAGGGATTTGTGCATTCCCTTAGGGGCAATTTCTTGTGGCCTTCTCCTTTATTACTCTATTCTTTTGTAAGATTATTCAAATCACCGCGAGGAAAGTTGTCGAGAAGTCCTTTTCTTAATTAGGGTGTTTGGTTGTACCTAAGGTGGCAATTGAATTTGTCTCAAAGGATTTGGTTTCATTCAAGAAGGTTCGGGATGATGAGATCAGCCTTTAATGGTTGTCAGATACCGTGCGCCTGAAGCTTTCAAGTTTAGGAAGGAGAATGCACTCAACTAGGGAGATTGTGAACTATATAGGATGAGAGATCCCTTTGGTGGTTCCACTCAATGTGAAGTAACTTCAGAATCCTTTTTCCATCCATCGAGTCCTTTAGGTTGTGGGAGAGTTGGAGCTCTTTCAAGCTCAATCCCTCTTCTCATTTGTGGACTTCTTAATGATCCATTTGCAAAGATACCCAAAACTTGCCAAATTGAACTCATGGTGGCCTAAGATATATCGGTGACTCAAGATTACATCAAAGATTCTACGTATGAAAGCCGCCACTGCATACTACGGGATGGGAAGATAAATTAAGAGCTTGATCAATCCCTTCAAGAAGTTGAATTCAAATGGTTGATGGTGCTACGCGACAAGAAGCACGTTATAATTAATATTGTAGTGTACTGTATTGGTTATCTCCAACCATCAAATCTCTTCGCTTATCTCAGGATGTTCTTAAAGCTCTATATTCACTATATTCGCGCATCGAGGTGCATGGAAGAACTCGTAATGAGACTTGAGGCTTTATTTGCTTTGATCTAAATCAAGGTCTCCTTTTATCGGCTCAATGCCTACGGATGTGATGAGCCCAAAACATGTGAGGACATGGCGCGGGCTGCATCACCTCAAATCAGATGACAATGTAAAGTAAATGCACCAAGTTCACAGACCCTCGACCACCATTCTAACTCCAAGAAGTAAATTTGATAAAGACAATAGCCTGTGCAAGAAACTGTGGTTTTTGGACCAGTTAGGGGGAGGAAAATCGTCACTTTGCATTCTATACTTAGAGAGATACCAAAAATTTCAGGAAATGTGAGTTGCAAAGCCAATTAGCATCATAGTTAATTTACAATTTTAATCTACCAATTCTTTTTCGGCCAAGGGTTGCAAAACAAGTTGGATGTGAGTTTTGGTTTCCATTGCCCGCGGTTTCTCAAACTCTATATTCAAAGTGACGATTCACAGAACGCTCTCTGCGGAAAGCCAATGGATAAAGCTAAGTATGAGAAAGCCATGTTATAAAAGCTAAAGCTTTAATGCACAAGAATATCAATTAAAGAACACAAAGATAAAGAAATCAACAAAACGGTGTGCAAGAGTTTTGTGAATAAATATAAGAAAATGAAGTTTTTCTTATTGATTGAATGAGTGAGTAAGAGAATAAATCAGAGAAGGGAATAAATCAGAGGATATTATAAGAATATCCTATGATTCTCAACACTCTTTGTCGGCGCTATTTTACGCACTGCTTGTTTTAAATAAACTAAACCTTGTGACCATGGTAGACTTAGTGAAAATGTCTCGCCAGCTGGTCACCTGCTGACGAACTAGTAGTCATGCATCCCGAGGCAATTCTCTCGAATGAAGTGACAATCCATTTTAATAATGGTCATCTTTACAAAGTGCTAGGCTGAATTAATGTGTAGGCCGCTCGATATCACACACAAACGTCATTTGTCCATCATTCCAAAATCTTAGTCTGCAGTTGTTGGCTATGTAGTTCACAAGCTGCCAGCACATGATCTCACACCAAACTTTGTTTACTTCTAGTATATTGTTGCCTCTAATAAATACATAATATCCTCGGGCGAGCTCTTTGCCTCGTAGGTGAGCCCCCATCTCGCATCACTATCCAGCATCCCGGTGTGACCTCCTGCTGCGATAATAATTCCCCATGGCTCGTGTTCCTTGATAATGTGGAGGATATGGATCAAAGATCCCAATGACTATCACATGGTGATTGGGTGTGAAACCAACTAACTACACTCACAAGAAATGAAATGTCCTATCTAAACATGTGTGAGGGGTGAATAGTCTCCCCCCAACAATGCCTGATATCTCTCGATCTCGTAGAGGCTCCCCTGTCCAGGTACAAGCTTGACATTCGGATCCATAGGAGTGTCTACAGGGTTACAGTCTAGCATACCAGTTTCCTCTAATATATCTAAGACATATCTTCCGGTGATACAACCACAATTCTGAACTGAGACTGTTGTATCTCAACTTTGTAAGTATTTGAGTTTTCCTAAGTCTTTATTTGAAAGTACTAAAGAGATGTTGTTTAAGTTTCTAAATACCATCTTGATCCCTGGCTATTATAACAATGTCGTCCACATAAACAATCATATAAATGCACTGTCTTGATGATGTATGATGATAGAAGATAGAGTGGTCTGATGTACTCCTGTATGCTGGAACTCTGCGCCACAAAGCTAAAGTGGCCAAACTAGGCTCGAGGGGATTGCTTTAGGCCATATAAGGAATGACGTAGCCTGCATACCAAACTAGACTCCCCTTGAGCAACAAATTCAGTGGGCTGTCTATTATATACCTCCTGAGGTCGCTATGGAGAAACCCATTCTGATGTCCAACCGATACATGGACCAAGAGCCTATAGCCATAGGGTAAGAGAAGACGAACGAAAGTTATCTTGGCAATGGGCGGAAAAAGTGTCATAGTAACGGGGCTGATATGATCTGGCATACCTCTGGCAACCAAACAAGCCATAAGACGATCCACCTAACATCCGCACCAATCTTAATAGTATAAACCCAAATGGATAACCAATAGGACTTGTTAGTGGTGGTGGCGCATCAGTCCTCGCAGCCAAGAGAATGCAGAGCAACAATTTCTTCAACCATTGCTTGTTTCCAGCCCGGATAAGAAAGGGCCTCATGTAAAGTGTTAGAAAGAGAAACAGAAGACAAGGTGGAAATAAAAGTAGAATATGGTGAGGATAAACGATGAAAAGACAGGAAAGTATAAATAGGATGGGGATTACAAGAGGAACGAGTACCTTTATAAATGGAGATGGGAGGACGCGGGTAGACTAGCACCTGGTCGAGGGGCTCCAGGCAGATTGTTTTAGGAGTTTTGATGTCAAGATGTACTTTACGAGTATAAACTCAGAACGTCATGCGGGAGTGTTGTGACCCGAGGATAAGGCCGAAAGGGAAAGACAGAAAGGTAGAGAGAAGACCCCTATTTGGAAGGAGGAGGAAGAGAAGATAGAAGAGGTTCAAAAAAGGCATTACGGAAACAAAGTATCGATGTGTATCGAGAGTAGCAACGTAACCGCTGAAGACGGGAATAGCTACGAAGATGCACTTCGCGCCTAGCAAAGTTGACCGCCAGAGGGAGATGTGATAACACAAGTGTAGCCGAAACACTTTAGAGATATAAAAGGCTATCGGTAAAGAGAAGAGAATAGGGACCCATCACCGCACTGGCAAGTACAATGCCACTGATCAAATAGCAGCGTTGCTAATAATCCTCAAAACATTGAGAGGAATCATGTAGCGATGGTGCCAAAGAGCGCAATGCCCAATCTAAGTGAGGGATTCGTGCCCACAGCCACCATTTTGCTGTGACTTAAAGCGATAGCAGATCACAAAGAATCCGGCTGGGGAGACAAAAAAAGGCGCAGAGAAAGTAAAATATACTTTGGTTAGCATTATCGTCACGTGAAGATGTTAATGGGAAGTATGAATGGATTGCAAATTCGCCAATAAATTTTTGAACACTGGTGAATAGCTTAGTTTGATTCTTCATTAAAAACAACAAAGTACAACGAGAAAATTCATCAATAAATGTAACAAAATACTGAAAACCTAAAGTAGACGTAGTTTAGGAAGGACCCCAAATATCAGTGTGGACGAGCTCAAAAGGTGACTAGTTTAGACTTAAGTAATCTTAGTGGAACAAACATACCTATGCTTCCCGCTGACATGGCTCACACTCTAAAGTGAAGATGTTTGAGGCGCGACACCATCTTCCGGTTGCAAACAAGGCTGATGACCCGAGATGACTATGACTATAAGAGGTTCATCCAGCGCAAACAGGCCGAACCGAATATGGGGCGTCTCTGAGACTTATATCCTATGCCACCGCCACCCCCGCACGTCCCGTAAGGTGACAAAAGAGTGAGAAAAGGTAATCGAACAATTAAGGTCATGGATTAATTTATTGATAGAGATAAGATTAAATGGAGAATCAGGGATATAGAGAACATAAGTAAGAGGTAAAGATGAGATGGGACAGGCATACCTGATTCCTTTGGCTATGGTTTGAGTCCCATTAGCTAAAGTAATTGTATGGAAGGGTGAAGTGATAGAAAGGGAAGAAAAGAGATCCTTATTACTAGACATATGATCAGATGCACCAGAATTGAGAATCCATGGACCAAGAGAGTGTGTAAGATAGGCAGAGGCATTACCGATCTGGGAAACATAAGCAATGGAGGCAGATTTAGCGGCATGAGTGAGGCAAAGAAACTCCTCATATTCACCAAGCGTAAGAGTCACTCCCTGAGATGGAGACGGAGGTTGATCCTCAGTTAGTGGTTCAGAAGACTGAGCAAAATGAGCAGTGCGAGGCAGACGACCATGTAACTGATAACACATGTCTCGAATGTGACTCGGTCTATTACAGTAGGTACAATGAAGTCGCTAACCATTGCCTTGGTGGCCACCACGAATACTTCGAGAATCACCGCGAGGGTGAGATGGAGCAAGACAATAAATCTCATTGAAACCTCTGAGTCAGACTGAGTCGCAGCGGGATGAATACAGCACCTGAGCAAAATGTCATCAAAGGTCAGGACAATGAGCTAGTGACGATTTGTTCCCGGATGTTTTCAAACTCTATGCCAAGTTTAATAAGAGTAAGGATCATAAAGATTTGATCCATGTTAGACAAGTAGGTCTTGGCATCAATGACCTCAGATAAGAGCTCATTTTTCAATGCAAACATTCGCCTAAAAAAGGAAGATAATTCCATACTAGGCTACTCTAGACTATTAAAGGAGGAGATGACAAGGTAGAGGCGTTGAACATCATTGGTATATAAATTCTTTGCTTGGGTCCAAAGGGGTTGACATGTTTGATAATCCCTAAGATTGTCGAGTGTTTCTGGGCTCAGGATCACTCAAGAAATGTTGGCATAAGAAAGCTGGCCATGTTTCGCCATCGAGGACATTTATCTTCTTCAACACTAGACCTCATAAAGGTTAGATGGTCTTCAACATCATTTCTAGTAAACCATAATGTAACAAAATTGTCCTAAGACTGATAGTTATCGCTTCCCTTGAGTCGATCGACAATTATCATGGGAGTTCCGTGACATAACGAAGTTGAGGCTCAAGCTTTTTCAACCATTGTGAGAAAAATCGACAAAATCACTAGGAAGACTAACTACCAGGGCCAAAAAATGCAGTTGTGAAGGTGAGAGCCTATGGATGATGTTGAGGCTCGGAAAAATAGAGAACAATTACTATAGCAGTAGGAAGACCACAAAATATGTAGAAATCTAGGGTTTCATAGCCTGTCGGAGAGAAAAGAGGGCAAAAATCCCAAATCCAGGCCTCAAATGGAGAAACCAAAGGGCGGGGAGGGACTGTCAGGAAGGGACGACTAAGTTGGGAGAAGGCGGTGGACGGAGACTGAGCCACGCACCATCACGCTACACTCACTGCTATGCAAAGTGGTGGCTACCATAGAGAAGAAGTCATGCGCGTGGAGGTGTGTGACACATTGGTTGTCGCCGGGGTTGCTATGGGTGTGTAGATTATTAGGCGACGATGAACCCAATCGTAGGGTAGCTAGCCGGAATGGAGCAGTCATCAAAAAAGTTCACCAGAGAGTTTTTTTTTTAGCACTATTGAGGTCTGATGGCGGTGGAGGATTATGGAGCTTCCTGGGATGATGGTTGTGATGGCTTGAATAAGACACAACCATTAAGTGGTTTGCTAGAATTGAGAACATGACGAAGCCCTAACCCAAACCTTCCATGGCTCTGATACCATGTGAAGAAATATAAGAAAAGAATGTTTTTCTTATTGATTGAATGAGTGTGTCAAACATTACAAGACCACCAATGGTATACATCAGAAGACATAAAAAGGAAATAAATCATGCAAAGGAAGGAAAAGACAAAGGTGAGCGAAGGGAATAAATAGAAGATATTCTAAGAATATCCTATGATTCTCACAAATTTTAACGTGGTTCGGTCAATCATGCCTACATCCACGGATGAGAGAGAATCTTTCCATTATTCTAGAAAACACAAGGTATAAGATTGAGCAACAAATGTACTACGACGACTAGGAAAAATCACAAAACCCTAGGATGTCCACAATACCAAGAAAATACCTCACAATACTCTCATTCTCTCAATCCCTTGCATATTTGCACACACCAAATAGCCTTTACATGCCCATCTCTCTCATATAATTTTTTCCCCTTGTGACCCAGAATATTTATAAAGATATTCCTAAAAGATTTTTTTATTCGATAAGGAAACATAATATTATAATAATATAACAATTAGGAATTATCCTATAAAATATTCTTTACAAAAAGGAATTAATACAAATTAGGAATTTGATACATATTCTAATGTTTGCAAAAAACATGTAAATTTTAGATAAAGACATAAACAACCATGATATTCATATTAAATCCAAACCTACAGCTTAAATTTTTAGAAAGAGTTGGTGATAGGCAATTTAAACGCAAGGAAAATATAAATTGTCTATGTGGTGTTCAAGTAATAAAAAGTAAGTAGAGTATCATTCCCATGAGGATTGGTTATTAATTACCGATTCTAATTTAGCTTAGATTCTATTTCGATGGATGAAAATCTGTAAAAGACTCAAAATAAGATAGTTAGCATGCAAAGTCCTAACTACAGATCAAGAAAACCAAAACAACCAAAACCATAGGCATAGATTTCACCTAAAGAACTTATATATGAACTCCTAACTCAATCAATCAATGTTTATTTCCATATGTTGATGGCAATTTCACTAATGTACTGTGAATCTTTCTCGATACTACAACCACCCCTTTAGAATTTAGGTATTTTGCATCTCTACTCAACTCCAAAACCCTAGGAATGCAATAAACCTAAGAACCCTCAATACCACAACTAATCTCATTTATATCTCTATCTCATTTAGATAATCAGATGACATTTCATCAATGGTCTTCAATCCTCACTTCTCAGATCTCGAATTGAAAAACAAATCATGCAAATATTGGCCAACTACCCATAAGCATTAAGTACTAAATGAAATACTCAACATAGATATGAAATAAAGCATTAATCAATAGAAATTAAGAGAATTATACAATTTACGCTTACATCTAAGCCCTAGCAAAATAAACCAAAACATCTATAGAAAAGGAATTACAACCATAAAAAGAAAGAAAAAAACATAGAGAGAGGAAGAGAATAAACAAATTTGGAAGTGAAAGCCCCTTCTCTTCTTCCTCCTCCTTCTTCAAGTTTCTCCTCTTAAAAAGACTTGGTTCCTAAGGTGTTTCCACCCTAAGGAACCCCCAAAATCGGTCTCCCCAAAGTTTCTAGGGTTTAAGTCTTTTAAAACAACAATTTTGGGCTCAAAAATGGGCTAAAATGCACCTAAGCTCAACCCAATGTCGTGACGTGAGAGTGTCACGTTGCGAAGTGAGCTGCGCAAAGATAGAGAAATCCTTCCGCCACGCAACGCCATTGCTCCTCTATGTTTTCTTTCTTCACTTTTGAGAGGCGTAATCTATCTTGTCCAAACTTTAAATTGAACAATCTTGGTCTTCTGAAAGCTTAGAGAGTGTAGAATATGGTTATGGCTATAGAGAACACTTTAGAGCTAATGGTAAAGACTGAATCAACAAAGTGTGCCAACTAGTCACATTTTGAGCACTCTTCTCTTCTTCCTTCTTCTAAAAGCCATAACTTGATCATTTGAAGTCCAAATTGAGTGAATGAGGGCTCTTTGGAAATCTTATGAAGTCTTTAACCCATCCATAGCAAAAAAAAAAAAAAAAAAGGTGTTTGTGATTATCTTATTGCTGAAAATATTGAAATACAGTAGTTGCAGTTGCATGTTGTAGCGGTGTTTACTAATTTTTAGACTTTTCGCTTGTTTTCATTCCCAATTTTACCCATATGCATTCAATGGTCGACCTAATCATAAAGATGAACATTTAGAGTACTAGAACACTTATTTATATAAAAAACAACACAAAAACATGGGGATAAAATGAGAATAAAATATACTCATTTGTTGATCGTTTAACATGGTATCAGGGTTTGGTTTGGTAGGAGGTCTTGTGTTCAAACCCTCTCTTGAAAATTCAATATTTGATCCTCATTTGTTGGATTTGAAAGTCCATAATGACTATGACTTTCCATATGCTCGTGCATAAATGCATGCTGTTAGTCATTGAGTTTGTGTTTTAGACTTAACCGATGATCCTTTTAATATAAGCTTCCCCGACAAACTCGCCAACGCTCCTAGCCCTCAAGGGAATCACTTGCACATTCAAGAGGGTACTAGAGTAAGAGTTGTCGAAGGACTGGAAGTGAAAACTACATTGATAATTTCTTTGTCTCGAC
Organism: Tetrastigma voinierianum; assembly: GCA_016808115.1. Lineage (NCBI taxonomy): Eukaryota > Viridiplantae > Streptophyta > Magnoliopsida > Vitales > Vitaceae > Tetrastigma > Tetrastigma voinierianum. The sequence continues at coordinate 45,242 of JAEQBH010005101.1, forward strand.
CAATCAAGCCCGAAAAGGAAAATCCTCATAGATGGACTAGACATTTGTTCTCTAGGTCTGAAGGATTTCAGGATGAAGCTTAGCATAATCCTTTTCAAGGGTAGCATCCGAACTAACTTGGACCCTCTAGGCCTTTACTCTGACAATGAAATATGGGAGGTGAGATCTATTTAGGAAATCAATCACACGCATTACGGCAAATCTGATTGGCTTGGTTCTTCATTTTGTAGGCTCTAGAGAAGTGTCAGCTCAAGGCAACAATCAGCAGTCTGCCAAACTTGCAAGACTCATCTTTTGAGATCAATCAAGGAAATTAACAGTTGAAAATTCCTTCAAAATTGACATACCCCATTTGACATTTCAGTTGCCTCTTATATTTTCAAAATTCAAATAGAGAAGTTTCCATCTCATTTTGGTTCCTGCAACAGTGAGCGATGAAGGTGAGAATTGGAGCGCGGGGTAACGCCAGCTCTTCTGCATTGGAAGAGTACTACTTAAGAGAAACAGAATCCTTGTTCTAGATGAAGCCACGATCCATAGACTCGCACCGAGGTAGAACTGGCAGAGAATTATCAGGCAGGAATTCTCAACCAGTAAGGATTAGCAGTAGCTCGCAGCCTCACAATTATAGATAGTGACATGGTCATGGTCCTCTTATGGTATATTACAATTCCAATCTAATCTGGTTTTGGGTATTGTTCTTGCTTTCTGGTATTAACCTAACTTACGTATTGTTACAGCATGATATTCATATTAAACTCAATCCAGTAAGTTTGTGCTTTAGAAGAGTTGATCGTTTAATATGGTATCAAAGCTTGCTTTGATAATAGGTCTAGGGTTCGAGTCACCTCTTTGCAATTTGAATATTTGATCTCCATTTGTATATTTGAATATTCATAATTGACTTTGTGGTTTGTTTGACTCTCCATGTGTATTGCCATGGGACCGCATGCACGTGAGGAAGGGTGTTAAGAAGCATGATATTCATATTAAGTCCAATTCTATAAGCTTGAGTTTTTAAGAGAGTTGATTATTTAACATAATATCGGTTGAGCTTGAATCTAGAACCTTGTTGAGTAGTGATGAGCCTCAAATCTGATGTGTCCTCAACTCATCCTTTTCAAACTTGCAGCTGAATACTGGTCCAGCTGGGCAGGAGGAATCCTCCCAGCATTTCAACTACTATAAATAGTTGGAAGGTGTGACTGTTTATTATTGGTCTTAGAATAAATGATTGAAGAAGGTCATTCAGCAATTGTTTGATTTTTTTAAAGAGAAATCAGAGTATTTGTGTAATAACGAAAAATGCAGGGAATGAGCAGGCAACGGCTGAGCCCCTTGGTATTGAATTGAAAATATGGTATAGTTATTAAGGTACATGGGGTTTATGTATGACCAAACTGCATGGTTGGTTTTTCAAGTTGAGGTTGACTTCAATACACCTGTCATGAATTATGTAATATTATTCATTTATTTTCTTAAATGTAATATTATTCATTTATATTCTTAAATTCTCTTGACTTTTTTTTTTGTGACATAAGGCTATGAATAAGAAAATTTACAAATTCGATTAAAGGGTAAATTACAATAATCTTCAAAAGCAAATTTTCTAATATTCCTTGGAAATTCCGATCACTAGATATTTGAATTAGTAATATAAATCCCTTATAAATTCGAGACTTTCAAATGCACTGCATACATATGGTTAGGAACTTCAAAGTATAGATGATTGTGAGCTTTAATCATTTATGAAATGATTCAAGCTTTAAACTTTTAATTGATTTATAAGGATATTAATATGTTATGACGGCAGAGAGCTCAAGTTTATATATTAATAGTTATGAATAAAATAAATAAGACTCAACTGATAATATGATAGTTGAAATGTAAAATAATATCTAGCCAAGTAAATAAGTACTGCTATTAGATATGTCTCAAATTCCTAATTAGTATTTATTTATTTATTTTTGTAAAAGAATATTGTATAGGGATAATTCGAAATTGGTTATAATATTGTAATATTATGTTCTTTATGTGCGAGAAAGTTGTTACAATTGGTCCGTATAAATATTCTAGGTCATGAGGGGAAAAAGTTATGAGAGATATTTCGTTTGTGCATAGACGTATGGGTTTTAGGGATTGAGATTTTTTGTAATGGATTTTCTCGTTATTGTTGGCATCCTAGGGTTTTGTGATTTTTCCTAAACGTTGCTATATTTTGGTACTCCAATCTTGTTCTCTGTGCTTTCAAGAATAGTGAAAATATTCTACCATTCATGAATGTAGGCATAATTAGCCGAACCACGTTAAAACTCTTGTGCATCTTTACATTGATTTATTTATCTTTGTTTTCTTGAATTCATATTCTCCTGCATCAAAGCTTCCGATGAGAACAAACAGATATTAGAGCTTTAGGATTAAAGATGTTTGGAATAACAAAAGATATAAAGCACACAAGAGATTATAAAGGAAACTTCACCAAGATGTGTCAATGATTGACTTGATGAAATTTGATCAAAGGTAGATCGTTAGAATATGTCTCAAAATTTCTAATTAGTATTTATTCTTTTTGTAAAGAATACGTATGTAGGATTGTAAAACCCAGTAAATTTGAGTTTTCAAAAATGGGGCAACACGATGAACTCGCCGCCACGATATAGCTGAAAACTGAAGTTTTATATATCTCGGATGGGAATAGAAATGACCTCATCGCGCCCCGCTAAGCGGAATTTATTGCTCGGGCAATTCGCGAATTCCAGATAGCTAAATCACGCTTTTGAGGCAAAGGTGGTCGGTGACACGTGGCAAGCCATGTGTCGCCAAAGCATGATGTAGTCGCATGTGTGACACATGGCAAGCTGTGTCACATGAAAAAAGAAAATGATGTGTCCACATGTACATATGAATCATATAAAAAGGAGTTCACAAGTTGTTTGTAGAAGCAGGGAACAGAAAGAAGAAAATGGAAGGAAAAAAGAAAAAGAAAAAGGAGAGGGAAAGAAAGGAAAGAAAGAGAGGAAAAGAAAAGAGAGAGAGAAGGAGAAGAAAGTGAGAGAAAAAGAAGGAGAAAAGGAAAGCGGTGATCTTACGGTCGGAACTTGTTAGAGCAAGAAGTAAAGTCCGTATATTTGACAAAGGCTGCTCTCTAAGAGGTAGTGATTCTTCCTACCTTGGTTTCCTTCTATTATTTGAGCTATTGTTTTGTATAAGCCAAATCCCACATCGCGCTGTCACGATGTTTTGTGCATTAATTGAATATGACCATCATGTCCTAATTGAGACGAGGTTGTAGCCGGTCTAAAGGGCTGCTTCCGCAACAAATTTGGGTTGAAAAATTGCGTGTACATGAGTTTCCAAAATGTTCCTACAACCCTCAGACACACTATTACGTGATTTGGCTTAATAGTGTGGGCCCTGCCGCACTTAACTCTGACGACCATATCTTTCTGTTCGAACTCCATAATCAAGACGTTCGACCAAGAAAATCTCCCGAGTCTATAACTGAAAACACATACAGTTATTAAACACTGGCGTCACATCACTTGAAAATGACCGCGGTCATTAGCGCATTAACGGTGCGGTAATGATATTTATTAATTAAAATGTTAATATGGCACTGGCATTGACATGATTAATTAGGAGATGGTAGCCATCACATAGCGCAAGGTTAGAATGGTTTCGGTATACGGTTACGTCGGATTTAGCCTAGTGAGGTAGCGTCACATCAATGGGCAATGATTTCTGTCCAAAGATGCTGATATACGTCAAAGAGATATCGGATATGAATTGAATTGAATGGGTAAAATTGATATACTGTCGATATAATCGAATAGGACGCATTAAAGATAATATGTTGATAAAACGTCCATAGCATTCAATCACAGATGTGACATGGTAAGAGTAATGTCACGCACGTGGCGGTATGCATCGATTAAATGGGTGTGAGTGGATGGTTAGTAAATCGACACAAATTTTGGTGTTTGATTGGGTGGGCTCGGTTAAATGGGACAATGTCCAACAGAGTCACACGAGTGATTGAAATGATAAATAAAATGTGCTAGGTATTAGCAAGTTGGGATAGATCCTCTGCGTGGAAATAATCACCAATTATGGCTCTACATATCCCAAATGTGAAAGGCTACAAAAGTGTCTGGTTTATGGAGCCCGCTGTGAGACACTAAAATCCACTACACACAAAAGGCGTACAGGTTTGAATATAAAAGGATCATTGTGATGTATCATCTAAAAGTTTTGGTTTATAAATAAACGAAATTTGTTTTGAAAATGATTATTCGATGTCATCCGTAATGACGCTTTTCGGCCACGGGCTGAAAGCGCATGGAGAGAGTCGCGAGACTCGGGCGCGATGGTATATTATGATGAATCGTGATCTCATTTCATGGCATGACATGTAGGATTTTATATAGAATTGGCATATTCTTGTTGGAATGTGCTTATGCAATGGTAAGTGGACATTGCATGTGCACTTAGGTGGGGAGTAGCCCTTATAGGAGGTATTCTCTATTGGGCGTGGCTCACCCTTTATGGGAAAACTATTTCAAGTGCCGGACAGACACCGATGGACAACGCTCATCCGAGGCCGTAATTGTGAAGAAGGCCGACATGTGACCTTGATATTCATTTTGTAAAATATATTAGAACAAAATAGTGTTAATATATGATTTTGTATAAGAGTGCCGTAGATAAACTCTATGATCATTGTGACATGGTCTTGGGTAATATTTTGAGTATGGTTGAAAGGGCTCGGTAGGGCTACTTTTACTCATAAATGAGTCTCGGTGAACGAGACACAATAGTGTGGTATTGAGATATGCGATACCCTGTGACATAGTCTTGGGTAATATTTTGAGTATGGTTGAAAGGGTCCTGGCAGCTGGCTTTACTCATAAATGAGTCTCTGAATGAGACAATAGTGTGGTATCGAGATATGATACCCATAAGTATTCCTTGTGCTGATTTATTATCAATCTTAACTCCTGTGTTTCAAGGCCATAAGGATAATTCATAATGGCTATATTATTGTAATATTATGTTTCCTTATAGAATAAGGAAAATTTTTAGGAGTATCCTATTGTAAATATTCTAGGTCATATGGAAAAGTTGAGACCTCAGTATGTACGATATAAGGTTTAGACTTTGATAGTTTTGTGAGGTATTTTCTTAGTATTGTGGGCATCCTAGAGTTTTGTGATTTTTTTTATTTTTCCTAATCATCACTATACTTTGATACTCCATTCTTATTCTCTGTGTTTTCCAAAATAGTGAAAATATTCTCTCTTATCGAAGCGGATGTAGCATACTCGACCGAACCACGTTAAAAACCTCGTGTATCTTATATTGATTTTTTAATCTTTGTGTTCTGAATTCATATTCCTCAAGCATCCAAGTTTCTGCTGGCTTATAACATACTCTATGGTTTATGAATAAGAAACTCATATTTAAATGGAACCTTAATAAAATTCATTGAAATTTGTCTACGCTAATTGCATAACTTAATTAATCGTCATTTGTTAGTGCTTCTTTGAAATCCTCCTAATAGTAATGACTTTCTTATATAATGGTGAGAAGAATTTTCATTTTTATTTTATATTAAGAAACATATAAATTTAAATAAAAATTTATTTAGCTTTATATATAAACAAAGATAGATAGAATAATATAATACTCAACATCATTTTCAAAACCTCCCTCAACTTACGTCTATGTATTTCAAATACAATGATATTTTATTTATGATTAAATTCATCTTCATATTTTAAATAAAAATTTATTTAGATTTATATATAAACAAAGAGGTAGAATAGTTGTAAAACAAAGAAGATAGGTAGGTCAATGAGGGCTTCCAATATCATTTTCAAAACTCTCCTCAACTTATTTCTCTAGGTATTCCAAATACAATGATGTTTTATTTATTATTAAATTTATCTTCATGAAATAAAATAAAAAGAATCACACACACACACACCTCCCTCAACTTATGTCTAGGTATTCCAAACACAATGATATTTTATTTATGATTAAATTTATCTTCATGAAATAAAATAAAAGAATCACACACACACACACACTTCCCTCAACTTATGTCTTGGTATTCCAAATACAATGTTGTTTTATTTATTATTAAATTTATCTTCATGAAAAAAAAAATAAAAATCACACACAATTAATGAAAGAAAGTGATTACTACCCAAATAATGTTGATTCACACCTTAACACTTCATGTTTTGAGAACTTTTGTGTAGTAATCAGCCCACCCTGACCTAGTTTTGGACATGTTATGACCTAGCAAGACTACTAATCAATTTTTGTGCAAGTTTTGTTGTTTCAAAGGCCATATATTCTCAAAGGTGGGAATTGAGCCTGCAAGACAAGACACAATTGCGCCGTAGCTTCATGAAGCTAAAAGAAGGTAGAAGCAAAAGTAGAAGAACAGCATAAGCAACCTTGCCAAATTCGCATTCACAACCCTTGCGAAATTTCGCAGGGGCTATGAAATTTCGCAACCCTTGTGAAAATGTCTGCCACATTTGGCTTTTTGAGTTTTTTTTGTGTGTTCTTCCTTATTTCTCCCCGTGTAATAGTGTTTTTTTTTTGTATATTTTGGTAATTTGTAAGGACTTTAGTATGTAAGTGACCTTAGAAAACTTCAGAGCTGCATAGTTTTGCATTATCGAATATATGCTTTTGGGAAGCTTGTTCCGTAAAGCTTCCGCTTTTCTATTTTTTTCACGTTTCTTTCATTTTCTTTTCATTTTCTCCTTCCTTTCCTTTTCAAATAAACACCCTCTAAGGATGAGTGGCTAAAACTCCTCCCTCCTTGAAGTAAAGGGGCACTGGGCAAAGGAACCTGCGGCAAACCAAGGGTTTTCATGTTTTTAAAGCAGGTATTTACTGTCATTAATGTTCTTTCCTTCAACTCTAGGTTTCGATCCCTTCAAGTCACCTTGAATGGTTGATATTTGTAAAATCTTTCAGGTCTATTGGATAATAATTTAATGCTAGATCCAGTGATGTTCGTTAAGTTATCACTTATTAACTATTGGAAGTTGAGTCATGATACATGTGTTTTTACTCATCAGAGAACATTAATGTGAGAAGAACGCCATTTTCAAGAGGATATTTATTTATATCGGCTTTTATAGCTAAATGAAGAACTAATTCAAGAGATAACTATATGTTATTCCATCACGAGAAAAGACTCAAACCCTCATTTGCTTAAGGAAACTTGAGCCTCAGTACTGACACTGGCGGACTTCTCTCCATATTTTAACCTTATATTTTATTTCAGTTTTAATCACTAAAACTACTATTTTTATCATAACCCCAATATCCAAAAGAATTCACCAGTTTGCTTTCATTGCTGCTATTTCCATGAAGAAAACCCATCTCTATGGATTCGATCTCTAGAACTACTATACTATAAGAGCTATGCCACGCCAAGATGAGGTATTAGGTTATAAATTTTGTTGATTGATACCTCACTGGTCATGAATCAAAACATGAGTGTCGGAGATGGTGCCTAAAGGTAAATGACGATGTAATTCAACACTTGTAGCTAACCTTTTTTTTTTTATATATATTTTCTAGCTAACATTAATCCTGGTTGTAGAATTGTTTTTTTTTTTTCCTTTCCTGTTTGGTGTTTGTCCTATTTTTCCTGTAGGAGTTTATGTTCCACTGGATTAGAGGATCTGGCATGCGTAATATTGCTAATATTCCATGTGAATCGTATTCGAATTGAGCTTGAATTCTAAACCCAATGGAACCTCCACCAAGAACAATGTAGCCTGAGGGTTCGCAGAGGAAACCTCTAATGCATACAGATCCATGAGGGACCACATACACCCCCTCCTGATGAGCGCACCCTCCCCGCATAGTGCCTCCTCGAGTAGATGTCATTAGGGTTTCACCTTGTGCCACTTCTTCCCACTTTCATAGCATGGAGATGCAGAACCCCTATTCACACATAAGGAGTTTGAAAAGAGGCTCGCAAATACATTCAACAAATAGGGACCGCAACAGCTGATGAATGAGGGCAAAGTTTTTCCTTTCACACTGAAGGATAAAGCAAAAATATGGCTCAACTCCTTGAGGCCATGTAACGCCCTAAAAATACCCTAGAATTTTTATAGTCAATTTTATATGTGGCATCTCTATAAAATCGAGCCAAACTCGGTTTTTCGAGAAAATTGATAACGTTAAATTGTGAAAAGTGAAAAGGAAAATGTGGAGAGCATATGATTAAATGTTATATAAGCAAAAATGAGACATTGATTGAACTCATAAATAAAACCCAAGTAAAAGGGCGACCTGAAACAAAACGAGGACCTATGGGCCAAAACATAAACTAAATGCAAATGAATTAAATGATAAATGAAAGTGAATTGAAGACCAAAAAGGAGAAAAATGAGAAATGGAATTTGTGTGTAATCCAAACATGGCCTTACACTTAAATAGGTAAATAGGACCAAATGTGGTCTTAGAATGCTCATTTTGAGCATAAACTGTATTTGAGAAGAGAGTGAGAGGAGAAGCTAGGGTTTTGGGAAGAAGTGAGATTTGGTGCAAAATCCTTCCATGTTTATTCAAGATCTTGCAAGAAGGAAGGAAAAGGCTAGGTTTCAAAAGGATTTAAGGTAAGAACCTAAACTCCTAGAAAGTTGTATTTGATATTTGGTTAGAAAACCCTAATCCATCCCATGGTTTTGCTCATGGTTGGTTTAGATGGTATTTCGATGTTATCGGGAGTGATTCCCATGTTTTGTTTTGAGATCGGAGGATTGAGAAAATCGCAAAAAGGAGAAACTAGAAAATCTGGCACTTTCTGTGTTCTACGCCAAGGACAGCCTGAGGCCAGGCTGCAGGCATAGTTTACTACGCATCAAGTGCTACGTCACACGTAGACACCGTTTCACAAGAACATTTTGGCCTCCCTGAGCTCGAACACCTCAGATTCATACACTGGATAGTTTAAGGACCCTAATACTGACAGCGGGGGTTCAAAGAAGAAATGAACTGAACGATAAATGTACCATACCTCGCCATTGACGAAGTTCGTTCGGGTGCGTACTTAGTGTCTTAACCCAAAACCGTTAATGAAAATTAATCATCATTCACTAAAAAGTTATAATAATTGTTATCCACTAAGAGTGGCGTAATTGTTATTGACTAGGGACGGGTGAGGATCACCTAACCTAAGACCGAGATTCAGGAAGGAAACGAGCCGATAAATTTCTGCATGTTTACTAACCTCTATCCTTATTTCAAGTGTTTTGGTAGTATACCAAATAAATCGTAAATGATTATATAAATATATATCTTGGAAATGATATTACGAAAGTGCATATGGATTTGAAATGTGATATTTGAATGTCCGATACCACTGTATGTGAGTAATTAATTGAGTTGCAAACAAATTGGTCAATTCTTGACATCTTGGGTTAAATCTATATACCGAACGACCAACATGGATGGATTCACCAACTAAATCCGTCATGAAGGCAACCGAAATTGTCCAATGTCCCACTTAGCGGGATGCACCAATTGGCATCCGTCATGATGGTACATGGCATTGAAGAAATGTCCCACTTAAGGGGATGCACCAATCGACATCCATCTTGATGGTGTATGGCATTTATAAGTTACCACATGGTGGGGTGTACCAATCAATATCCATCATGATGGGAGACCGAAATTGTTAAATGTGTAAGCACATTACCGAATGATAAAAAGGACGGGATTCACCAAACGGAATCTGTCATGAATGTGAATTGTATAGACAAAGTGAAATAACAAACTTTGATAAGTGAAAATGAGATTTCTAAACCAAATAAGTCCTTAAGAGTACATGTTTGAATCTCATGGATTTTGAGTTAAATAATTTGTTACGGAAATGCACATTTGATATGATTAATGATTTGTAAAGTGAAAGCATGTGAAAATGAATAAGCATGAGTATAGTTTGATATAAAATGCATGGTTTTATGATAAATGCATGTCACATTAAACTGAAAATTGGAATATAAATGTATAGAACCACTAAGCATGAAAATGCTTAGCGTATAGTTGTTATCTATGCGCAGGTTTCGAGTAAACAGGAAAGAAGACAAGATCAAGAAGCACAGAGCCATAGAGAAATTTCCAGGGAAGTATAAGATATACCCCATTGTTATGCCATCATTTCTTTGAACATGTGATATTTTTTGTGAACAAAAGAGTAAACTTTGAACCACGCTTTTTGTATCATTTGTAAAGGCAAGATAAGCTTATTTTGTATAATGAAATGTATAGAGCAAATGTTTACGGCCTACCATTTTAAATGCTTCTCCTGCACTGAAAACCCTAAAACGAAATGACATAAATAAAATGTTTTAATAAGATAAATGAAAACGGTCGAAGTAAACCGAGCTCCAGTTCGGATCCGCCATTCGGGTCAGGCTAGGGATTCGGGTCACAACATTTTTGAAAAATTTTAATAAAAAGGTAAATAAAAATAATTAAATGAGCATCCCAGAACCGGTTCAGATCCGCCAATCGGGTCGGACCGCAAAGGGGTGCTAAGGTGCTAAGAAGACTTGAAATTGATCGAGATGCAGCTGAATTTTTGAAGAAATTCTTCCATCAATATATAATAAAAGAATGAAAGACGTATATCCAACTTTCTATAAAACAGAAAATGAAAAATTTTATGCTAGAGATATATGGAAGCACTCAATGCTCATTCCATTATGGGCTCGATAATATGGTCAAGGTCGCTTATTTTATGATGGTCTCTCCGCCAAGAAGCAACCTGTTAGAGACTATGTGTGGAGGAGACTTCAAGGAGCAAAATCCAGAGGAAGGTTTGATTTCCGAGTTATGTGAAATGGGCCACCAAAAGCTTTAGATGAGCCTAACTCTGCGGTGATGGAAAACACCTGAGGGATCTCACCAATATATGGGTGGTATGCATTCTCTTCCGAAGGGTACACACAGTTGTGTTTCAACCTTAGCTAAAGGTCAGAACTGAAATGAGAAAAGTGCATAAGGTGCAAGTAGGTGACCGGATTATGCCAAATAAGCCATGTGTTTTATTTGTCACCAATCGAGCATATTCGAGAGCAATGTCCAACTGGTTCCAAAGAATGAGGGAGATGCTCAGGAGAGGTGAAGCAAATGTTGTTGGTCAATTTAAACCATCAACTAATGTACCATATGGCAAAGATTTTTACAACCCTAGTCGGAGAAATCACCCAAATCTCTCCTAGAAGCCAAAAACCTCCACAAGATGCACTCGCCTACCACAGATATGCGTTTCGAACTTGTTACCAACCACGCTAGCTTCCAAAGGGAATAAGCCATCCTAAACCTTAGCAAAGTGGTATGTGATTTTATGGGAGAGCAAAAGTCAGTCAACGTGCAGTATCAGAGAATTGATATTGTGGAAAGTGAATTTGAAACAAAAAGAATAGATGGGTTCCGTGAATGAAATTTCCTGCAAAATTCTATAACCGCCAACGATTCATCTCTAGCTCACCAATCAACATCATGCAAGGTGTGTCTCACAACTTAGCAAAACCCAGGAGTGTAATGCCCCAAATACTCCTAATGTGCTTTATATTGTGTCTGTGGTGTAAAATAAATAATGACATTTTTCCGGGCGCTAAATGACAAAAAATGAAAAATGATAAAAACCTAAAATTGTACAAGAGCCAAATAAATTTGGTAAAAATGTCAAATGAGAGACCTAAGGGTCATAAATGAGGAGTGTAAATGTTAAAATGAAAATGAAATGAAATGAAGTGAAAATGAAAGTGAACTGAAGAGTTAAAATGAGAAAAATGGGAAATAGGGATTTATGGTTGATTCGTCGCCCGTAGGGTATCCTAAATCAACAAAATTTATACCTAATACCTCCTACTACTCTAGCATTGCTACTGCAGATAGCGGTTTCAAGATCGCCCATGTATGCCTTTCATAAACGATCGAGCAAATGAGATTAAATTGGTGAAATCATTTTGGATTTTGAGTTGTTATAAAAAGAGGTTGGTTTTAATGGTTGTCACTGAAAATAAAACATATTAGAATATGAAAAGAGGTCCCTTTAAGTATCAGGACACTAGGTTTAGGTTCTTTTAGGTGTTGATGCCTGGTGGTCTTTACTCGTATTAGGAGGATAAATATATAGTTATCTTCGAATCGATCTTCATTTAGATGGTAAAACTGGACCTTTATTAAATCCTTTAAAATTCGGCATTTATCGCCATTAATGTTCTCGCTAGTAAAACATGCCTCACTCACCTTCTAACAGCCTGCGCTTGATAACTAATGAACGCCACCGGATCTAACATTAAGCATCCAATGAGCACACAAAAGCTTACCAAATACAACCACCAAGGTGACTCAAGGACCAAACCTAAAGTTAGAAAGGGAGAACAGTAATGGCAGTGAATACTTGCGTGAAAAACATGGAACCCCTTAGTCAGCCTCCTGATCCCCACTCAAAGGGCCTTCTCCTTCAAGGATAAGGCCCAATCATCCTCCGGGCCTGTCATCCCTGAGGGTGTTTGGCCAAAGGAGAAAGTGAAGGAAAATGAAAGAAAATGTGAGAAATATAGCGCCTAAGCTTCATTCCAATTTTCAATGATTGATCATTATAAAGTCTTGTCTCTGGCATATATGCCATACTGCCAATACAATTTACCAAAATATCAAAAGATAATCACTACTACATAGGGACAATTTTGGAATAAATCAGAAAGAGTACAAAGAATAGTCAACAGGAGCAGCTAAATTCGCAAGGGTTGCGAAATTTTGCAACCCTAATTTTGCAACCCTTGCGAAATTGCTAGGGTTGCATAATTTCTTCTCTACACTGCTTCTCTTCTTCTCTTATTCCAATTTTTGATCTGCAGCTTTGATTTCAACTTGCATTCTCCGTGATTGAGTTGACTCTCTAAGATTGGCATAACTGGCCTGTGAAAACTACAAATTCGCCATAAAATATGATGAGTAGCATAGCTAGGTCCTTAACATGCCAACTATATTAATTAGGTTGATTACTACACAAAAGTATTAAAACTCGTGAGTGTTAAGGGTAAGGAAACAATTATCTGGGGGTAGTAATCACTCCCCCCAACCGACACATTGCTAGTCCCTTAGTAATGAAGAAAGAAGAAAGCAAACAAAACAAGATCAGCTATATATGTCCACATAAATGATGTTTCAAAAAAAAATTTGAGGGGATATTGCACAGCCTTCAACAAGAGTCACCAAAATCCTGCCCAAGAAGACTGTGTGTTATGCAAAATCAAGTATCAAAAGAGGTTCAACTCCTAGAGAACCAACCTGATGCCTTCCAAAAAAACCTAAGTGTTTAGCTTGATTAGGTTTCAAAAATAGATTGTCAAATTGTTCTCTCCTCCCCCAACCTAACTCTTGTCTAAACCTAATAGCTTAACTAGCCTCAATAGATTAGGACCCACTTTTATTTTACAACTTCCTTTTTTTTTTTTTTTTTTTGTAGGGGTACAATGCTGAGGGTATCAAATTCACAATTGTCCATGTAACGAGGGTCCACTGATGACTCCAAACCAATTAAGATTTAGGGCATCAAGTCAAAAGGATCTCTCAACCACTAACTCTTCAGGTTTCACCCCAGACTTTTAACGAGTTCGAAACCCCAACACCTACAATTCGCTATACTCCACCTATTCACCCATGTAACGAGCACAAATTTGGTGATTCCTAACCAGTTGGTTTAGGGCACCAGGCTTTAAAGACTTTCGCCATATACCCCTCGGATCGTGCTCAGGTTTCAAGGCAAAATGTCACAATTTTTTTCTCTTCTTTTTCTTTTTCTTTTCTCCATTTTTTTCTTGTTTTTGAAAGACTCATTGGTCTTTTATTAAGGGGTCTTGACCTAATAAAGGAGGTCAATAGTACTAGACCGAACTTTTGCAAGGCTTAGGAGGCAAGGAAGTTTTTCAGCTTATCATTGAAATCTAACATGCATAGTGTGTGGTTAGTTTAAAGTGGAAGAAACCGGTTGAAAACAATAAGAATTTCAAATGGTTATCAACTCAACTAAGCATAACACAATTCTAGAATCAACAGTATTGGAACAATATTTAAATTTCTCAAACTGCAAAATAGGCATTACTAAAAAAAATTGGTTGTAAATGAGAAACTATAAGTTTTATAACATATGCTGAAACTTTATAACATGTGCTGAAACAAAAAGCATACTTATACTTGTAAGAAAAACTAACTACCAGCAAGTCATTCAATTACACAAAAGGACTTGCTCAAAACAAGAGCATAACCATAACATAAAAAGCCACTTCCTTCATTAATTCTCCCCCTAACCAAACATTGCATTGCCCACAATGGGGTATGGAGAGGAAATTTAAAGAAGAAAGTGTTACCTCCTCACATATTGGCGGAGGGTGGACGTCATCCCTCATCCCGGTAGGATGAGCAACCCGCCGTGAGATATAGCAGGAATGGGTAGCTGGGTGTTAGTGGATATGCTCAGTCCAATGGTACATACACTCACATTATATTTTTATATACATGAGGCATTTATCATTTTATCTTGTTATTTAAATCAGGGTTTAACTTGATAAAATCAAATCCTTGAATAGTCGTCTGGCTTATGTCATCAAGCGTGACTCTGATAGAAACCTTAAGGCATAAGAACACTATTCTAAATAGTCCATAGCCTACCATTATCAGGGGAATAATAATGAAGTAAGACTATTATGTTTTCTTCGAGAAAAGACCATGTTTTGTCAAGCCATGAACATAAGATGTTACTCGCACATAAATACATGTTAAGTTCATGTTATTGTAGATCGACCCGCTATGAGAAATACCGGCATGATTATATCATCAAGAATTTCATTGCAATAGTGGTATTTGAGTCCTTCGACCAATTCACCATGGATTCCTACACGAGGAACTTCGCGGTTCCTGACGTAGCTCAATGACGCCTTTAACAGATACAAGCTATGGTCAGCCATGTAGTAAATCATGTGGAGGAATGTGAGTGATAGTGAAGAAATTGTCCCCACTTAATCGAGTGAGATGTCTATCGGGCCTCTTGATAAGTGAGACTCCGAGAAATGCATGGTCGCGCTTGGAATAAGATTGATAGGAGTTATCAATATCATTTGTTTATCACTTCATTTGAGAATCAAGAAAACGATTAAGTTGTATAAAGATGATCTATCCCCTGGTGCTTAATCGAGACATCGCAGGGACAAAGGACTAATATCATACTATGGTAACGTCTTCGTCATCGACCAATTCGACTGGGTAGTTATAATGTCTTGCTAGAGACCACCATAACTTGTGGGCTTAGAATATGATTTGGGGCCCGCTAATAAATACTGAGTGAACCTATAGGTCACACATAAGAATGAAAGCTATAATGGGATGTTAGAAAGGCTCTCTCTTTAGCCCATGATTAAGCCCAAGCCTAAGCCTGAGCCCAAGCCCATTAATAGTTAATGGAATTTGGTTTAAATTCGTTTTAATAAAAGGGTTTGGGAGGCTTGATATAAAAATGGGGTTTATCATCTAAAAGTAGGTGGTTCTTTTGAAGGGTACTTTAGAGAGAATTTTTTTAGAGTTTTGGAAGACATGGTGTCTTGGTTTTGCGGGACAAAGACCTATCATAAGGTGCTAGCACATCCATCCTATCCATTAGCCGCTCGTGTGGATACCTTTAGAGATGCTTCAGACACCGCATCAAGCCGCTTGTCAGTCATGGATTGTTTCCGTAAGGAGTTCTCGCTTGTGTTTCACAGGTGATCACAAATCGTACCCGTTAATCGAAGCTGAATAGATCCATTACAAGAGGTAAGACCCGATTTCTTGATTCATTGTTTAGTTTCATCAAACCGCTGACCCTATCGTTGTTCGTGAAACTGATTTTTATACAGATATAACGTATTTTAGTGTATTTGTTTTGCCATATGTGATATGCCATGTATCCACTTGCTCATCCATTTTATAATCAAGATAGTCTCGAAATATGTTTTTTCCGTATGAAGTCTCGTAACATCATATCGAAATTGAAAATGATTCGCTTAGAAAACCTCTAATAAGATTGTGGATCACATGATCAAAATCAAATTCGAGTTCAGAGAATTTTGTGTTCTAATCTAATTAGATCAGCATGCCTAAGATTAATTAAGAGGGATTGTTACATATTAAGTAAGGTTGTTACAAATTCTTATTAATTAGTAAGACTGTTACATATTAAGTATGGCTGTTACAGATACTTATTAATCAATAGGACTGTTACATATTAAGTATGGTCAGCATGCATTCTTATTAATCAAGGGATCATACACATTAATGTTAGACATTGAATGGATCAAGCATGTATTATTCTTAATCGCAGGATCAAGCACATTAATGTTAGACATTAAGAAAGGACTGTTACAAATTATTCTTAATCAGTAGGACTATTACACATTAATGTTAGACATTAAGATTGGATTGTTACAGATTATTACACATTAAGTAGGATTGTTCCAAATTAATGATGGACTGTTAGATTAAGAGTAATCAGCATTGGTGAATGACCATAATTAGTGTGATTAATGATCGAGAAATATCCAGTGAAGTAACTCACCTATGCTAGCCTTAAAATTTGTTTATGTGACTAACACCGTGAATTGGAAAGACCATATCTATAACTGACATGTGCTTAATGTGTTTATATTCAATTTGGTATGGTGCATGTCATGACCCTTAGTTCAATGTGATCGTATGTATTAATTGCGTTTGTAATTTTAAATGTGGCCTCGTGATGTCGTTAATTTTATTGACACAACATGTGTGGTCTCTTTTCATTATATTAGCATACGCTATGCAGTCGTTGTTTTTATTGACACAACATGTGTGTCTCTTTTTATTATTTTAGCATAAAATAGCATACAATTATTACTTTCTTATAATGAAGAAGAACAAAGAATGGAGGCCCGTTCGTTCTTGGAGACAAGCCCATAAAGCTAAGGTATCGTAAAGTGTAATCATGCATCCCCATATTATTTATGGAGATCACCTTAGGAAATGGGCCATGACATGTCACGTTTACCTTTATGCTTATTAATATATGCTTGTATGTGATGCATGTATATGTTTATAAAGTTTGCCTAACAACTTGATAATTTTATAAAGTTCTGTTTGTGTTTCAGCATGTGTGTGATAAAGCAAATCTGCACTAGTCGAAAAGGATTCGGTCTACAAGAGGTAAGATCTAGATTTCCTTGATTCATTGTTTAGTTTCATCAAACCGCTTGGATCCTGATGCAGTTCAGTGTTAATTTTTTTTTTATTTTCGCTGCATTTTCTTATCGCTCGATTCCAACACGGGAAGGTATTGTACGCGTCGCTTACCACCGCAAAGGAGGTCCACGGAGCCAAGGTAGCGGTCCGGGGTTTGCTAGTGGTATTGCTACTTCATGCTGAGTTGAAGAGCGGAGACCGGTCAAGCAGACTAGAGGGATCTGAGGTACTCTGCGACTCGAATCGCACAAGAATGGCAATGCTCCGAGTAAGGACGGTATTGGTCCGGCAAGGAGGCAAATTTACCGGCAAGGGTGTCTTAGATGTGTGCCATCCGCTTGGCTAAAGCAGCATAGGCAGTAGCAAAGGAAGCAAATGTAGTTGCGAAAGTGCGGACTGAAGTCATAATGGCCAGAAAATCACAGGGAGAAATGGGAATAGTCTCCATAGGTGTTGCAGAAGTACTAAGCCCTACTGAATCGATAGGGATCAGAGGCATATGAGGCTTAGATGATGCAGGCAGTGACTAGTGGTTGTGGGAATTGTGGATGCTGGGATGTAGGGCTCCTCAGTAGGAGCTGCAGGCGGTGGCTGGTCCTCCTTAAGTTAGAGAGGAGGAGCACCCGGCACAAATTACCACTTTTCCACTATGAAAATAGCCTCGCAAACCCAACGACGCTCTAAATGGGGCTCAACTGGAAAACCAAGGTGCTCCAACACCTAAGAGAGCAAACTACAGTAAATGCAGGGGGATAGCCCTGCCTCTGGTGTAGTTCTTACTGCGGTATCTTCTCCCCTTTTTTAAAGGAAAAAGAAAAGTCATGATCGCCTCCACTGTGGTTAAACCATAAACCTCGCAAATGCGTGTATAGTGCCTCCGCATGGCTCCCTCCTTGAACCAAATGTCAAGAGAAATAGGTTTGATCGCAAGACATGATCAATAAAAAGCATCCCTCACGGAGTTGTCGAATAGAATGACTAGCGAGGTCTCAGAAAGGATGCGGACCATCTCCTATATGCATGAGGGATGTGGCCACTACCTGTAGTTCGCAGAGTTAGCTAAAGCGATAGGAAGATTGAATGTGGTAGCTATGTCAGATGCTCGAAGAATTCCCTCAAGGCCATCAATATGCGCAACTCAAGAACATTGCGTCCCTCTGAAGTCATACTCAGAATTAATTACCACACGCCGGATGAAGAACCGACATGGAGTCAGCAATGGCTTCAGGTATGGGTAATGCTTCACATGGAGTCCCAAAGCTCGTGTGAGGCGCTGGCACCGAAGGTCAAAGTGCTCATTGTGTAGTTCTTCACTACGATCACCGCAATCGGGCCATAGTGGTAAGGGGCCTTCTCGATCAAGGATCCCAAAAGAGTGGACCCGAGAATTTTCAGCTAGCCAGTGGCCCGAAGGTGGGAGACCGAGGGGGTTCCTACCGCTGCGAACGGAGGATTAGTTCTGGGCCTAAGGTCCGGTTCCCTTGAGAAGCGGGGGCACGGCCCGGCCGGATGTGGAGGAGGGGGAGATGGTCTCAACCTCGGCCCCATCTAGTGCAAGGTAGGAGGCAAGAGCAACCACTGGGCGCTTAACAGGCTAGTGGCAAGAGATGGCCGTGTGCCTTGGGCTTGAGGTGTGGGCCTCACACAAGGTCTATAGGATGCACTATGTCCACCTCTGGTCTTTTCCATAGTCGGTCAAGGAGCTAGGTTTTACTAGGAAACTGGTTTTCATAGGGAGGCACACGGTGTGAGGAGCTCGCTAGGACGGGGTCTCAGGTCAGCTCCTATTTGCGGAATTTTAAGGCCAAAATGTGCGGGGCGGTTGATGGCTTCGTGGAGGACAAAAAACCTAAGGCCAACTTAGGAAATGGAGGAAAGAATCGAAGCGTTGTGTTCAAGCTCGTGACCGGGTTTAACGCCGCAAATTCTGATCCTTCTTTTTTTTTTTTTTTTGAAAATTGATGGCACAACAAAAAAAGGGGTGGAACCTCGCACAGACAAGCTCAAGCAGTGCTCGGGAAAGAGAAAATGGCAAAAGGAGTTTGACTGTAAGGACCAAAGGGTTGCGAAATTTTTTCTACCCTTGCAAAATGACCTTGCAAATTTTGCATGCTCTGCAAAAATGGCCCCGAAATTCTCAAGGCGAAACGGCTTGTTCACGAAATGACCTATGAAATTCCTTTCGTGGTCATGGAAATACTTCGCGAAAAATGATCGTCAAATTTCATTGGGTTGCAAAATTTCGCAACCCTTGCGAAATTGATATGCTTTTTAAAAATTTATCGCACTTCCCGCTTCCACACCGAGCAATTACTGCAAAATAAACATAACAGTTTCAAGTAAAAACACAGGAAAAATGAAAAATCAATATACTATTAAGGTTAAATTAAGGAAAAGATGAGGGAAATAAATAAAAATAGAATAAAATAGCATAAAATAAAAAAAAATATCAAACAAAAAGAAGTGGACTTTGTAGTCTCAAGAGAGACTGAGTCCACCCCAACCAACTCCTTAAACATTTGGGGGTTTAAGGAGGGAGTTCCTTGTTCCAGGAAAGTGGACCGCATATGGCTTGAAGCTCGCCATTCACTTCAATAGTTGGTTGTCCTTGAGCCGGCAATTCCACCGCCCATTACGTAGACTTGATGGATAAGGAAGGGACTAATCCACCTCGACTTGAGTTTGCCCTAAAAATGTGAAATTTGGAATCGTATAGCACACTGATCTCCTCGAAATTTTTCGAGCTACCATCTGGTCATGCCATTTTTTCGATCTCTCTTTTGCAATTTTGGAATTTAGGTAGGCATCATTTCGCAATTCCTCTAACTTATTAAGGTCAAGGAACCTCTTGAGGTCAGCTCTTTCTAAATCCAAATTTAGCTTCTTGATCACCCACCATGCCTTGTATTCTATTTCCACAAGGAGGTGGCATGCTTTTCCATACACCAGGCGATAGGGGGACATCCCGAGAATTGTCTTGAAGGCCGTCCTGTATGCCCATAATGAATCCAGCAGCTTAAGGGACCAATCCTTCCTGTTGGAATTCACTACCTTTATCAAGATAGTCTTGATTTCCCCGTTGGCAAGCTCAACTTATCCACTGGTTTGAGGATGGTAAGGGGTGGCCACTTTATGTTTCACTCCATATTTAGCTAGGAGAGTTTCAAAGGGTTTGTTGCAAAAATGTGAACCCCCATCACTAATTATGGCCTAGGGTAACCTAAACCTGAGAAGATATTCTCTTTTCAAAACTTCAAGCATTTCACCCTATGATCGCTTTTTACAGGAATTGCTTCTCGGACCATTTGGACACGAATCAACCCCCATTAAATGTAATTGTATCATTCAAAGACGTAAGGAATGGTCCCATGAAATCAATGCCCAAACATCAACAAGTCAACTACTAAGATTAGGTTTATAATTATATAATTTTATGAAAGCTTCCCGAGTCTTTGGCATCGATCGCAACCTCGGCAAATCTTATGAGAATCCTTAAAAAGGGAAGGCCAGTAAAACCCAAATTGGAGCACCTTCATAGCTTTCTTTTGTGAAGCAAATTGACCTCCATAGGCATTTTCATGGCAGTGACTGAGAATTCCCTGTTGTTCTTCTTCAGGTACACACTCTTCGACGATCCGTCCGCACAAGATTTAAATGTAAACACTCCTCCCAATAATAGGAATGAATTTTGGGGGTTAAGTATTTCATCCTTTGTGTCGCATTTAGCTGTGACCTCACTTTATTGCTAAGAAATTAGTAAAATGAGCATACCAGGGAGCACTTACTACAAGTAGAAGTGATTCCTCAGGGAATTCATCATTGATTGGAGGGTGTGTGTTGTGGGCAATGGTAAGTTTGGAGAGGTGATTTGCCACTACATTCTCTAACCCTTTCTTGTCTTTGATCTAAAGATTAAATTCCCGGAGTAGGAGAACCCATCTGATAAGCCTTGCCTTAGCATCTTGCTTGGTTAGGTGGTACTTCAAAGCGGAGTGGTCTGTGAAAATAACAATGTCCAACCCCACCAAGTATGCTCGAATTTGCTCCATAGCATACACCACTACCGCCATTCGCAGGCAGTTCTTCCGAGCTTCATCTCGAGTTTTCACGGTATAATAAACCACATAAGGCTTTCCATCTTCTCTTTGCCCAAGGAGTGCCTCGATAACAAGATCACTAGCATCACACATGACTTCAAAAGGTTGCTGCCAGTTAGGAGCTCTTACTATAGGTGCAGTGGTTAGGTGGGATTTGAGCTCTTCGAAGCTCTTTTGACAAGTTTCATCCCACATACACTTTGTATCCTTTTCCAGCAGCTTATAAAGGGGTTTTTCAATTTTTGAAAAATCTTTGATGAACCTCTTATAGAAGGCAACATAGCCAAGGAACTGTCTTACTGTTTTGACATTTGTGAAGGATGGTAGTTTAAAGATAAGCTCAACTTTTGCCTTATCAATCTCAATTTCCTTGTTTGAGATAACATGCCCCAGGACACTTCCCTAATTCACCATAAAATTGCATTTCTCCCACTGAAAGCACCTGTGTTCCTTTCTAAATGCATCTTTTGCGTGATAGCTTTCAAGGTCGGCTAAGCACTCCTCAAAAGTATCCCCATATATGGTGATATCATCCATATACACCTCCATAATGCGCCCACCATCACCGAAATGCTGAGCATACATCTTCGGGAATGCCGGTGAAGAGTATCAGAGAGGCCAAAAGGCATTCTCCTGTAAGCATAAGTCCTAAATGGACAAGTGAAGGTGGTCTTCTCATGGTCCTCCGTCGCAATCTCTATCTGAAAATATCTAGAATACCCATCCAAGAAGCAATAGAATGGGTGCCCGGAAACTCTCTCAAGAAGTTGATCGATGAAGGGTAAATGGAAGTGGTCCTTTCTTATCACTTCCTTCATTTAGTCTCAGAAGTTTCATGATACCCTCCAACCCGTGTAAGGCGGGTAGGCACATCCCTTCCTCTCATTCCGCACAAAAGAGTCACCCTGACTCTTGGCACCACCTGAGTTGGACTCACCTAGGGACTATTGGAAATAGGGTAAATAATGTCGACCTACAACAATTTGAGAACTTCTGTGCACACTACCTCTTGCATATGAGGATTCAGTCGCCTCTGTGGTTGTCTCACTGGCTTGGATTCCTCCTCCATATAGATGTGTTTAGATTGGAAATTTTCCGTCCAATGGCCTGCTTGTACTTCTTAAGGATTGCTCTCATGTGAGGCATTTAGCAATGAAGAAATCACAACTAGACACTGCTCACCCTCTTCCAAATATGCATATTTTAATTCTATAGGGAAAGGCTTAAGGTTAAGCTTTTGGTGCTCTATGCTTCCTTCTTTTTCACTGTCCTCCCTAGTCAACAAGGGAAGGATTTCTTCTTTTCTTCTCCAAGGTCCATAAATGGAACATAAATCTAGGGCCTCCTACAGCTGTTCATAAATTTCTTCTGGTTCCTCAATCAATTCTTCCCGCAGTTGCTGTAGCTGAGACTGTTCATCTAGAATGGTGTCAATCAAGAAAACCTCTTTTAGATCCTCCTCCACTGGTTGCATGTGCTTTTTGCTTAAGTGGAAAATGTTGAGTTCCAGTGTCATGTTCCCAAATGTTAGCTGCATAACTCCATTTCGAAAATTAATAATCGTGTTTGAGGTAGCCAAGAATGGCCTCCTGGCGACGATGGATACACAATTATTCCTCAACAATCGGGTTCGCGGTCAAGGACAACGGTCCATATTTTTCTACCGTAACTTATGATGAGGATCACAGTGTTCATCAAATCGCCATTTACTTAAGGCACTATCCTCGGGCAATCTATTAATTCATTTGATTTGTCGCCCGTACGGTATCCTAAATCAACAAAATTTATACCTAATACCTCCTAGTGCTATAGCATTGCTACTGCAGTATGGTGGCTCTAGGATTGTCCATAGGGATGAGTTTTCTTCGTGTAAATGACTGACAGTGAGGTTAAACTGGTGAAATCATTTTGGATTTTAGGTAGTTATAAAAAGAGGTTGGTTTTAATGGTTGTCATTGAAAATAAAACAGATTAGAATATGGAAAGAGGTCCTCAAGTATCAGACACTAGGTTTAGGTTCTTAGGAAAATTGTGGTTTCCAAAATCTTTACTTGGTGATTTGGGAGGATAACATATAGTTATCTCTCGAACCGGATATTCATTTAGCTATAAAAACTTACCCTCATTAAATCTCTTTGAAAATGGCATTCACTAGCCATTAATGTTCTCAGACAGTAAAAACACAGTCTCCTTGACTCACCTTCCAATGGCTCATAAGTGATAACTAATGAACGCCACTGAATCTAACATTAAACATCCAATGAGCCTAAAAATCTTACCAAATAATAACCATTTAAGGTGACCAAGGGACTTCAAACCCTAAAGCTAGAAGGGAGAATATAATAGTGCTTGAATACCTCATGAAAAACATGGAACCCTTAGTCATTTTTTTAGATCCCTTACTCAAAGGGTTTTCTCCTTCAAGGAGGAAGGGGTTCTAACCACTCATCCTCCGAGTTGTCATCCTCAGAGGGTGTTTGGTCAGTGAGAAAGTGAAGGAAAAATGAAAGAAAATGCAAAAGAAAAACACGAGGCTTCCCCCGGAAGCTTCGTTCCAATTTTCAATGATTGATCATTACAAAGTCTTATCTCTGGCATATATGCCATACTGCCAATACAATTTACCAAAATATCAAAAGATAATCACTATTACATACGGACAATTTTGGAAGAAATCATAAAGAGTAATAAAGAATAGTCAACGTGATGTTCAATTCGCAGTTACTCTAAATTTCACAGCTCGAAAATTTTCTCAAGCAAGGGTTGCAAATTTTGCAACCCTTGCTAAATTTCCAAGGTTGCTTAATTTCTTCTCTACATTGTTTCTCCTCTTCCAATTTTTTATCTACAGCTCTGATTTCAACTTGCATTCTACGTGATTGAGCTGACTTTCTAAGATTGGCATAACTGGCCTATGAAAACTACAAAATTCGCCATAAAATATGATCAGTAGCATAGCTAGGTTCTTAACATAATCAAGTAATTAGGGCTGATTACTACTTAAAGTGCACAAACCCTTTTAGTGTTAAGGCATGAAACAACATTATTCGTATAATTAATGGTGAAGTTAAACAAGGCCTTTAAGAAAATCTTAAGGCTTAAGACCAAGTTTGTCTAGTAAATGCCATTTTCCCATAATTAGCAAAGAAGAGATTAGAGGTATGAGAGCTCAGGCCTCAGCTTTCAGTGATGAAGATGAGTTCATGATTTCTTCTCCCAATTAAGGAAATGTTTCAACAGAAGAAGGAGGAAGAAGAAAGGAAATAAAATCATGGATTAAGGTAAGACAAACCAAACCCTAATCCCCTTTCTACTTGTGTTTAGGTTTAATAATACCCTAAATGTGGTCTAAAAGTGTTTTGAAAGGTTGTAGTTCATTTTGGGGTTGTATTGGGGTAAGATTTCATGGTTGATTTTGGTTTGGAAGAAAAAATTTTCAGTGAGAAGGGAAAAAAAATAGCCAATTTTTGAATCAACTCGACACCCTTATGCCAAGGTGTAGGAGTGCACGCCTAGGCGGACGCTCTTCGCCTTGGCGGACCTGAGACAGGGTTTATGCATTTTTCTGGTCCGCCTAGGCGTAGCAATTCTCTGCCTAGGCGAACCTCTCCGCCTAGGCATAGAGAAGCTCCGCCTTGGCGTACCTGCAAGTCAAGTTTTGGTTCCTCTTTTCCAATAATTCTAACCATCATCTATTGGATTAATAGTGAATGAAAGGGTTCTTACAAGTATACAAGTTATATGAAAAATGTTCCATACCTCACCGTCTCGACAAAGCTTCGCTTTACCTCGGCAATCCGGTCATTGGGAAAACATTGTTTCTTGCCCTCATTAGCTAATAGAGATAAGAATGTCTAAGGATGAGGAAATGTGAAAAAAAGAAAGGAACAATGTACCGGAAGGGAGTCGGGTAAAAGTAAACCTAAATAGAACTCCTAGAACACCTAATAATATGATTGTTAATTGTATTATAATAGGGGCTGAAGAGGAAGAAGGTCTGAATTGATCGAGATTCCAAGGATTGGAATTAAAGTGCAACAAGCTTTTTAGTTCGTTCATTGATTCTCTCTCTTGTTTCTATTTTGGAGTTTGTTCTCCACTTATCTTTCTAATTCCAAAGTGTTTGAATGATTTCAACATGATTTGAATTGCTGAAATGATTTCTAAGAAAAAACATATTAATTGTGAAATGAATTACATATGAAAAGTTGCATGAGTATTGAAAAATGAATTATTTGTATATAGAAGTATATACTATATCGTATTTTTCTATGAATGATTTGAAAGCCCTTGGTAGAATGTTAACCTTTAAAATTCGAGTTAAGGATAGATTGGTATATCAATAAGGGTCAAATTAGTAGTACTGGCAATAACATAATGATGTGTCACCCAACTCAGAGCCCAATGGGACAGCATCTTAGTGTTCTATGAACTGGATTTAATAACCATTCAAATGTTCCAATGGGACCGCACCATGTTATAAAACCTTTATACCGGCCTCGCAAACAAAGGGGATCAAGTGCTGGATTCAAGCATTCGTTATCCTTGCACCGAAAAGCATAATAAATTTGCTTAAGGGAAAAAGATAAGAAAATATTGTAAATGCACGACTTGAGCTAATGATTTATTTGATATGAAATTGCATATTGGGAATGACTAATAAATCGATAAGGAATGTATATGAAATGAATATATGTATTGTATTGCATTGATCATTCAAAAAGGTTAAAAAGCATTGTTTAGAAAAAATTGCATGACTTGTATTAAACTGAAATGGAAGAGAGAACTATAGAACCACTAAGCATGAAAATGCTTAGCGCGTTGTTTTTACCATCATGCAAGTACCGAGAGAATAGGTACGAAGACAAGGACCTTTGAGATTCATAGTCATCATCAAAGCCACGCGGAGGAAAAGTAAAGCTCCGTCACATGCATATTTGAATTTGATTTGACTATTTTTCTTTTTGTACTAAAACTATAATTCGAAAAAAGTGAACTCTGACGGTTGAAAATTTTGTATTGAAACCATTTGTAATGTTGTAATATATAAAGGTGGGAAATGGACCAACGGGTATGTACTACCATATTTAATGGAAAATGTGTATTGAAAACAAAATGATGGGCCCCTTTGAGTTGAATTAGTATATATGTATATATTTTCATTAAATATATGAAATATGTTTTAAATGAGAAATTGCAATTTGATTTGAATGATATCTAAAAACATGTAGCATAGAGCTACAGTATTGGAATCGTATTTGTATTTGCATCGTGCGATTATATCGCAAAAGTAAAAGATCGTCGCGCATTCGACGCCGCAAGGGAGTTCATGAAATAACCGACCTGGCAAACTAATTCTCAAAATGGATAGCAAAAGCAATTATCTCCTTGAGAAGTGGTAAAAAAGTTGAGTAACCAATGCCTAAACCACTTGATGAAGTTAAAGAAGGGCAAGATGAGGAACCGGAAAGGATAGTGATCAAAGAAGATATGACGGTTAAGAGCATGATCTTACTCATTTCCTCAAGCACTTAGAGGCAAAAGGTGAACAACCCAACTAAGATTTTTGAAGGCCAGGGCAAGTGAAAGTCAACATTCCCTTTAGACATGATTAAGCAAGTTCCCTGCGAGCGACAGGTCTCAGGTGGAAATAGTGTAATTGTTATTATTTTCATATTTCAATAATAAAGAGACATTTTCATTATCATCTTACATTTCTAATTTGGTGATTTAATCCATGAATAGTTGATTCCACTTATGGTCATCAAGTGTGTGACTTGATAGTAGAACCCTGGACCTCAAATGGGATACTATTCTAAATTGTTCCTAGTCGTTCATTATTGGTGGAGCAATAGTGAATTAAGACTAGTATGGAGTTTGAATGGTGATCATGTTCTACTGATCATGCATATATGATATTAAGTCAGCTCATAAGTACGTGTTGGTGAACATTGTACTGGATTGACCCATCATGAGAATACTATATGGATTATAAGTCACAAGTACTTCTCATGATAATAATGTCTTCTTTTTGTCCTTCAACCTAACACCACCATAAGTCCCTACATGAGGAGCTTTATGTTTTGACATAGTTCAACATCATCTATAATAGGGTGGTAATATAGACTGTAGTTGGACATAGAATAAATAACGTAGAGGGACGTGAGTGGATGAAAGGGATTTGTCCCTCATTTTAGAGAGATATATGTGGGCCCCTCGACATGTGAGACTGAAAATTTCATAGCGATGCTCAAATGAATTAATAAGGGTTCTTAATGTCATTTGTATTATCAATTTCATGGAGGTCGAGAAAATTGCATGATTGAACCTTACAAGGGAGACATAGTCCATGACTTGTGTTCAATTAGGAAATCATAAGACAAAGGGACTACGACATTCATTATGGATTAGGTTATGTTGGGCTATTGACATCCACATAATTTGGGTGGTCATAATGCCTTGCTAGAGGTCGCTTATAATCCGTGGGCTCGAAATGAGCTTTTGAGCCTACTGCCAACATTATGTGGACCTATAGGGTCACACACATAGAATGGGCCAAAAACCAACCCTTGGG
This sequence comes from Tetrastigma voinierianum, assembly GCA_016808115.1. NCBI lineage: Eukaryota > Viridiplantae > Streptophyta > Magnoliopsida > Vitales > Vitaceae > Tetrastigma > Tetrastigma voinierianum. Next base: position 73,214 of record JAEQBH010005101.1, read on the forward strand.
CCTAAAATTGGTATTTAAACCCAAGGGATCACTATGCGGATTGATTTTCATTCGTTTTTCACAATTGAGAGAGGCGACTAGGGGTTTTCGTGAGACTCAACCTATTGCTAGCACACTTGTTTCTCTTAGTTTCTGAAGAAGACTTGTTCGTGAGGATAGCTGTAGAGGGTGGAGCGATCTGCTGCGCCTTTCAGTTCGACAAGGAGTGTTTGATGCAAACACAATGCTACAGAACAAGGATCTTCTAGTGAGAATAAGGTATTCTTTTATCCCCGAATCATCTAATCTGATCATGATCCCTAATCTAAGTTAGGAAAAGGCGAATTTTAATTTTTTCTCCATTGCATGTATGCTTAATCGCCACGTAAAACCCAACCTGCCCAACATATGCTAAGTTTTTAAAAGACTCAGGTTTCTGGTAAAGAGAGGGTTGGAATGAACAAAAAGTGCTTTCTTTTACAGAAAGGGTGTGAGTGCCATTATACGTTGCAAGACCCTAAGTAGCTACAAAGATTCCGTGGTGTCCACAATTTCAAGAAACATCGGAGGAAACTTGTGCGAGAAGGCATTATTAGATTTGGGAGCCAGTGTTAACTTGTTACCCTATTCAGTCTATAAGTAGTTGGGGCTAGGAGAATTGAAACCCACAACCATCACCTTGTCTTTAGCAGATATGTAAGTGAAAATTCCTAAGGGCACTGTTGAAGATGTTTTAGTGCAGGTGGACAAATTCTACTACCCAATGGACTTTGTTATCCTCGATACTGAGCCAGTAACTGTGGGAGCCAATTATGTGCCCATCATACTTGGGAGGCTATTCTTGGCTACCTCAAATGCAATCATCAACTGTCAGAATGGGGTTATGTAGCCTGGCATTTGGCAATAAGGACATCGAACTCAAACATATTTATCTTAAGCAAAAGCATATTCACCCGTGAGGAAGAAGGTCCGTAAGAGGTGTGTTTGATCACAATCATCAGGAAAGAATAGTGTGGAGCAACAACAGCCTACAAGCATAATTGATTATGGATCGCGCAGCTTCCCGAAAAATTGAATGAACCCCTCAGATTTATGTGCTGCTTTTTGTTGTTGGAAAAAGAAGGAAGAAATTTTCCCCTTGTTGACTGAGAAAGACAATGGAAAGGAAGAAAATGAAGAGCCCCAAAAGCTTGATCTCAAACCCCTCCCAACATAATTGAAATATGCATAATTCGAGGAGGGTGGCCAATGCCCTATGGTTATTTTTTTCATCTCTAAATGCCTCAATTTTAAGATATTATTTAACTCATAAAGAAATAGAAAGAAGCCATTAGATGGAAAATCTCGATTTAAAGAAATTAGCCCTTCGTTTGCTAATTCACTACATTTACATGGAGGAGGAAGCCAAACCAATGTGACAACCACATATACGATTGAATCCCCACATGTAAGAGGTAGTGCACACTGCTTTAAATTGTCTGTGCCTAAGACATTTACCCCACTTCGTATAGCCATCGGGTGAGTCCTACCTGCTGTACCCAAAAAGTCGAGGGTGACTATAGTGCAAAACGATAAGGGAGAAGATATTCCTACACACCTTACCACAGGTTGGAGGGTATGTATAGGCTATAAGAGGCTAAATGCGGTGACAAGGAAGGACCATTTTCCTTTGCCCTTCATTGATCAACTTCTAGAGAGAATTTTGGGCAACCATTTTATTGTTTTCTAGATGGTTATTCCGAATATTTTCAAATAGAAATTGTTGTGGAGGACTGAGATAAGACCACCTTCACTTGCCCCTTTGGAACTTATGCCTACAAGAGAATGCCTTTTGGCCTTTGCAATGCACCTGCCACATTCCAAAGGTGTATGCTCGGTATTTTCAATGATATGGTGGAACGCATTATGGAAGTGTACATAGATGACATCACCATATATGGAGGTACTTTTGAGGAGTGCCTAGATAACCTTGAAACTGTTCTTAACAGATGCATTGAAAAAAGCCTGGTGCTTAACTGGGAAAAATGGCATTTTATGGTAAATCAAGGAATTGTCCTTGGACATGTCATCTCCAACAAGGGCATTGAAGTTGATAAAGCTAAGGTTGAGCTCATTTCTAAGCTACCATCTCCCACAAATGTCAAGGCACGAGGCATTCTTTAGCTACAAAAATTTTTACAAGAGGTTTTGCCAAAGATTTTTCAAAAATTGCAAAACCCCTATTGTGAGCTGCTGGTGAAGGATGCCAAGTTTATCTGGGATGAAAGGTGCCAAAAGAGCTTCAAAGAGCTCAAATTACACTTGACTAGTCAAGCCAGAATAATCTCAAAATATACCCTAGTCGTTAAAGATGTTTAGTGGTATTCGCAGTATAATTTGAAATTTTCGTAATTTAAATGCAAAAAGTGAATCTGAGAAACCCGGAAACAAGCAAGGTAAATTTGTAATTTGTCAAATTTGGGATAATAAAAAGGCATAAGATAAAGATGTAGCTATTATGGAAATAACATAACTTATGGAGCAAATATAAAAGAGTTGAAGGGCCAAAGTGCAATAAAAGAAAACTTAAGTCAAAAGAATGCATTTTTGGTGGCCAAACAAGGCCTTATGGGAATTAGACCAAATAAGATCAATTTTGGTCTCTCATTTGGGGATTTTTTTTTTTTTTTTTTTTTTTTTTTGGAGAGCAAACGTGAAGAGGAAAAGAGAAGAAGAAGAGAAGAAGAAAAGGAAGAAAAGAAGAAAGGTATGGAACTATTTGTGTATGGACTCTTGGACCTTTGAGTATGGAATCTATGTTTGGATGATATGATTTTGTATGGATATAAGTTTTGTCTCTATTTCTGTGGTTTAGTTAGGAAATTCATCCTAACCCTAGATTTGCTGAGTTAGGTCAGTAAAACCCTAGTTTGTATAAGATGAGTATAGATTGTATGGATCTTGGTTTACGGTGTCGAGACATGCTTCACAAGTGCTAGAAGTTAATCAACTTACAAGTATTCGAAGTCTGGCTCGAAAACCCCTAATTAATCTCTCATATTTGGTTTCGTCAAGCTAACCCACTTGAGAGTTGTTCTTGGTGATGTTTATGGATTATTTTGGGTTTTTGAGTTGGATTTCTGGAAAAATGGACAAATGAGCAAAATCTAGGCATTTTCGGGGCCCTCCGCCACGGCGTAGGGACCCTTCGCAGTGGCGAGGCCTAATGGGGAGGCAGCTAAGCTTCTCGAGTTCCGTCTCGCAAGATAATGGGCTGGTAATGCTCGCCACACATGAAGATTTTTGTGTTTTGTTTCATTTTGTCATTCCGTTGCTCCAAGGACTCGTCTATTGGACTAATGAGGACCCTATAAGTGTATGGAAGGGTCCATACATGTTTGTAAATTAGACCATACCTTGCCGCCTCGACGAGTTCGATGGTGGCAAACTTAATGCCTCTATGTTAAGATAGTAAGTTCCTGAAGACATATCATTGTAAGACTACCTAAGACTAGATATTGAATGACACGACACTTCGCCACGAGGCAGCATGTTCCGATCAGTGGCTTCGTGACTTTGCTGCAAGCACGACACTTCATGGCAAGCATCGCTACCGTTGCTTCGACACTTCGCTAAGGGCGGGCACTGCTACGCGGGCACGCCTCCGACAAGCAGCTTCTACACTCCTGCATTCTACCACACTGCACTGCACTGCACTTTAGGGTACTTATTATGTTGTGTCCTAATCATTTCTTATTAATGGTCTAGGTAATTCAATAGTTATATGATAAGGATCTGAATAACGAATAAAAAGAAAGTAATGTACATCGTTCTACTTTAATTATACCAACGAGTACCTATGTATAAGTATAAGTTTTGTAGTACCTACGTACTTTCAGACAAGTATAGTTCCTCAGAACTCCTACTAAGATCCAACAAGTATAAGTTCCAGAAGACTCACGTACTTCCGTATAAGTATAAGCCGGGTAACTCCTATGAGATCTCGTGATAAGTATAAGTCCGCTTATAAGTTTGTTATATGAATCGCTGATAACCTTTACATCTCATATCGTATATCTCATATTACTATACGCTTATCAGACAAGAGTATCAATGCATGTGTACATATATAAGTCATATGTTTCCCACTAAGCATAAAGCTTAGCACGAGTTTTTAATTCGTGTAGGTACAGAGGAGGACGTTTGTGATCTTTCACACACTGCTGAGCCAACACACTAATAAGAGTACATCACTGTAGGTTCCACGCTCTGAATATGTAAATGTAAATGTACAATTTTTGTATATGTATATGTAAATGGGACTCAGGATTGTATGCATTGATACTGTAAACACCACTACGGTGGTAGTTTTATTTTCATATATGTTATCATGATTCGCTTATAAGACTGGGCCCACCAATGTTTGAAAAAGCAGAAAGAGTCCTAGCACAGCCTCGTGATCCTCTTCGCTCGCCTAAAGTGGGAATCTAAAGTCACAACCCGCACTTAGAGTGAGATAATCTAACCGGCAACTACCAAGTGATGTGATGCCGCGATTTTCGCGCATCGGGGTAGTTCTTGGGCCGAGAGAAGATGGAAAGCCCTACGTGGTTTATTATGCAAGCAAGACTCTAAATGAAGCGCAGAGAAATTACACAACCATAGAAAAGGAACTGCTAGCAGTAGTCTATGCCTTAAACAAATTCAGAGCATACTTGGTAGGGTCATTCATTGTTATTTCTACATACCACTCTGCTTTGAAGTACCTTTTGACTAAGCAAGATGCTAAGGCAAGACTTATCAGGTGGGTTCTCCTGCTCTAAGAATTTAATCTCCAAATCAAAGATAAGAAAGGGGTGGAGAATGTAGTGGCAAATCACCTCTCCAGACTGACCATAACCTATGACTCCTATAGTCCTCCCATTAGTGATGAATTTCCTGAGGAGTCTCGTCATCTCAGAGAATGCTCCTAGTATGCTCATATTTGCACTATTTAAAGAATGTGGAGTGTCCCAGCTTGAATTGAAAGCACAGGACAAGAAATACTTATTCTCCAAAATTCATTCCTATTATTGGAAGGAGCCATTTTTGTTCAAATATTGTGCAGATCAAATCGTTAAAAGGTGTGTGCCTGAAGAAGAACAATAGGGGATTCTCAGTCACTCCATGAAAATGTCGATGGAGGTCAGTTTGCTTCACAAAAGATAGCTATGAAGGTCCTGTAATCCGGTTTCTACTGGCCATCTCTCTTCAAAGATGCTCATGCTATGTGCCGAACTTGCGATCAATGCCAAAGACTCGGTTTACCTAGCTTCTTAATATACGCCTCGAACCCAATTTCGTAGTGTATTTATTCGATTGGGTATCGACTTCCATAGTGGCCATTCCCTATGTCTTTCAAATATTTCAGACATCTCGTGGGGTTGATTATGTGTCTAAGGGACGAGGCACCTTCAGAAACAAATGATCACAAGGTGGTGCTTAAATTTTTAAAGGAAAATGTCTTCTCCAGATTTAGGGTGCCCAAAGCCATAATCAGTGATGGAGGTACCCATTTCTGCAACAAACCCTTTGCAACCTTCCTAGCTAAATATGGGGTGAAACACAAAGTGGCCACTCCTTATCATCCTCAGACTAGTGGACAAGTCGAAATACCAACGTGAGAGATTAACCATCTTGATGAAGGTGGTGAATCTAATAGAAAAGATTGGCCCCTCAAGTCGCACGAATTCCACCGCTGGGCATACATAATAAATTTTCAAGACCATTCTGGGATGCCCCATATCGGCTAGTTCATGGAAAAGCATGCCACCTCCCGTGGAAATTGAATACAAGGCATGATGTGGGCAATTAAAAGCTTAACATGGATTCGTGGAAGAGCCGCCTGTGAGGTTTCTCGAATTTCAATGAGTTAGAGGAGCTAAGGAATGATGCTTACCCGAACTCCAAAATTTCCAAATGGAGATCTAAGAATTGGCATGATCAAATAGTGGCTCGAAAAAATTTCCAAAAAGGAGATAAAGTGTTGCTCTATGATTCCAAGCTTCACATCTTTCCGGGAAAACTCAAATTCAGGTGAATTGGTCCCTTTACCATTCATCAAGTATATCCAAATGGAGCAATGGAACTCCTCAGTTCAAATGAAAACCAAACTTTCAAAGTGAATGGACAATGCCTCAAGCCATATGCAGTCCCCTTTGGACCAGATAAGGAGGAGCTCACCCTCCTTGAGCCTCAAAATGCTTGAAAATCAATAGAGGACTCACCTCGCAACCCGCAAAATCCCTCGTGAGCCACCGGCAAGATTCGTGGCGATCGCGAAAATTCGCAACCCTCTCCAAGCCAGGTTCGCAACCCTCTTTGCTCATTTCCAAAGCCCCTGCAAACTTGTGCTAGCCTTCATTACACCTACTTGTTCCCAAAGCCTACAACCCTCCATACACGTTTTTTATCCTTCACCTCCTCCTACACTCGTCAAAATCCCAACCCTAAACCCATAAATAGGCCACCACCCTCTTCTCCTGCCTATACCACACCCGCTGCTCCAAGCCCCCATCGAGCTTTGTTGATCCCTTACCGATCCCGCCTTAGTCTCATGCTCCCCCACCATCTCCCATAGTGCGCAGTACACCAATTGTGCCGGGGACTATTTCCGACACCTCCATCTCACCCACCCGCCAGCCATAGGCAACCCTTAAGCCGGCCAGACTCCTGCACTCGTGAATCTTCTCAACTATGTACTCAAGTGCCTCGTTAGCCTTCTCACCTCTTCCCGGCAGAGCTTCACTCATTCCCCAGGATGTAGTCTCCCCGGGCTCGCCATCAAGAGGCCACTTTTCCTTTAGGCACACAGCAGGAACACTAATTGTCGCAACAATGAGTTCCATGCTAAGAATTTCTATGACATCCTGGCATTTTCCAATCAACCGGGGCTCCGAGATTCTATAGGGCTTATTCATCGCTACTCTCTCGAGCCATTTATGACTCCGCGCAGATTTTTCTACCTGAGAGTGGTGATAGATTTTTATCAGTCCATGACCTCTCCGGGTGAGCGCCACCCTACTGCTTTTCATTCTTCACTCATTGACAAACTCCGATTGCGCACGAGAGCAAATGATATAACTATAAATTTTTCGCCTTCCAAAGGGTTTCTCACACCGCTAGACTTCGTGTAGTGGCCCCACCCTTCGCCCCGAGAGATGGTTCAGTTTCTCTCACGCAACACATTTGTTGGGCCTATTCTTTTCAAGAGGCAACTTTCTTCAGGAATGCTCTTTGTGGACCACATGCTACGGTCTAATCTATTCCCTTTACAACATGTCGCATGGTAGGCGAGAGCCATCCTCGAGGCCTTATTTGCAGCTCTGGGCGGCTTCCCGGCTCGCCTTACAGGATCTATAATGACATCTTGTTGACTTCCTCAAGAAAGAAGATCCAGAAAGAATCTCAACAGGCTAAGGCCATTCACTTTGTTCCCAGATGCTCTCATGTTTAGGAACACTCGGGTTTTCCTGGGCTGAATGAGACGCAGAGCTTGTCATGCAGGCCACCTTTACAATAGAGAAGTGGCAAGCCAGCCCTGAGCTCCCTATTCCTAGCTTTTCTTCCAAGTGAAGATCAAGAGGTATCTCCTCGGAGATACAACAACATCCTCCTACTCCTTGCCTAGAGCTTCATGCCTCAAAGATCAGCCCTCGCTCGTCCCTTATGCATATACCGCCTACCTAGAACCGATCTTTCCTGTCTCCCATCGTCGATTGGTCTAAGTACATATGCACAGCCTATGGAGTTATCCACATTTCTGCATAGGACTTTCTTGCTATCATGGCCTCTGAAGCCATCTTTACTCAGATTTAGGAGCACCTAGGCTTGCCACCTATTCCACTTACTCCTCCAACAAAGAGTGAGTCTAACATCTCCAATGCTTCTCCAACAAGCAGCCTAAGAGACTTCGCTCTAGGAACTTCGCAGTCCATTCCCCAACAGCTCCCACCAAAGCAGTTTACAAAGATTCCACCAAACGATCATCCTTCAATTTCTTACACAAATACAGATGAGGATGAGATTCCACCCTCAAGTAGCCATTTCCAGAGGTATCACCTTTTAGTTTCTAAACCACATCGGGAGGACAAAGTAAAAATTCGTTGTGGGGAGAGTTAAAGAAGTAAAAATGTTATGTTTTGAGCCAATGCTTTTTTAATAGCCGATTGCTTTGGAATAGTGAATGGCTTATAGTTTTTTTTTTTTTTACAATATAGTACATGTTTTTAGTTTCTAGTACATGTCTTTAGTTCATGTTTTTATTTTATCAATATGTTTTAGTTTCTCATTTTCCCATCAAAACTTTCAAGAAATTTGTTTTTTGTAATTCTCAACTTGCAGTGGGAGGAATTGAAACCTTGTCTCAATACTCTTGATTTTAGAGTGGTGTTATGATTATAAAAAGTCGATGAATCGTTGAAATCCCTCGTTTTCAACCTTACTTTTCCACTTTGAAGTAGTCACACACCGTGCACATTAGGTTTTAATTATGTCGAAAAACTGCCTTGTCCCTCAGCCTTACAAAAATCTAGCCTAGTACTTTCACCACCTTTAATAGGTCGACTCTAAAAAGACCGATGCAAGTCTCAAAAAAAAAAAAAAAAAAAAAAAAAAAAAGAGAAAAAGAAAAAGAAAAAGAAAAGAAAAAGAAATTTTTGACACTTACCTTGAAACCCGAGCACGGTCCGAGGGGTATATGGCGAAAGTCTTTAAAGCCCGATTCCTTAAGCCAACTGGTTGGGAGTCACCAACTTACTGCCGCTATACTGGTGAATAGGGAGTTTACACTCATAGGGTGTTGTGAGCATCGAACTGCTAAAAGTACGAGGTGAAATTTGAAGAGTTAGTAGTTGAAATATCCATTTGACTTGATGCCCTAAACCTTGATTAGTTGGGAGTAATCGGTGGACCCCTGTTACATGGAAAATTGTGAATTAGATACCCTCAGCATTGCACCCCTACAATGAAAAAAAAAAGTTGTGAAATAAATGAGGCTCCTGGTCTATTAAGGTTAGTTAGCTTCTAGGTATAGAAAAGAACTAGGTTGGGGGGAGATGACAGTTTGGCAGAATATTTTTGAAAGCTAATCAAATTAACACTTAGGTTTTTGTGGAAGGTCTTGTGTTGGTTCTCAGAGTAGAAATTCTTTCTTTGGATACTTGAATCTTCGTGATAGCACATACCCTCTCGAGATAGTCATCAAGGTAAGATTTTGATGACTTTTGTCAAGGTTAGGTTTTATCACCTCATGGCTTTTGGAAAACCATTTTTTGTGGATATATATATATATATATATATATATATATATATATAGTTCATCTTGCTTTTTATCGCTTTTATTCTTCCTTCATCGCTAAAGTGACTAAAGAATGCGTCGGCACAGTGAGTGATTACTAGCCAAATAGTGTCGATTACACTTCTTAACACTTCAGGTTTAATTTTTATGTAGTAATCAACCTAATTGACCCAATTGACAAGTTAAGGAACTAGCAAGGCTACTTAACCACCTCAGGCAAGTTTTGTTGTTTTCTAAAGGCTATATATCTCAAAGGTGGAATTAAGCTCAAAGCATGAAGAGCACAAATATAGCTTAGAGCTTCAAAAGCCAGAAGAGCGCGTAAGCAAAAGCAAAAAGAACAAAGAGAAGTAACCTTGCCATTCCGCAGAAGGGTTATGGTTTCGCAAGGGCCGTGACATAACCCCGCTTAAAATGTCTCGCTACATTCCGACTCTTGAGTTTTTTTGTTCTCCCAATTTCTCCCTCGTGGTAAGAGTTGTTTTATTTTGTGCTATTTCGTAATTTGTATTGACTTCTTGTGGTATGTAAGAACCCTTGAAGACTCGTACAAATAGTTTTGCATTATCAATATAGTTTTTGGGAAGCTTGCTCGAGAAGCCCCGCTTTCTTTTCATTTTCTTTTTATTTTCTCTTATTTCCCTTTTCAACCAAACACCTCCGATGATGATTTCTGCAGGACGAGGGCTAAAACTCCTCCTCTGAAGTAAAGGGGGCATCACAAAGGAACCCTGAGCAAACCAAGGGTTTTCTATGTTTTTTAAAGAGGGTGGCCCACCGGGTCATTAATGTTCTTTCCTTCAACTTTAGGTTTCGATCCCTTCGAGTCACCTTGAATGGTTGATATTTGGTAAGCTTTCAGGGCTCATTGGATACTTAATGCTAGATCTAGTGATGTTTGTTAGTTATCACTTATTAACTATTGGAAGTTGAGTCAGGGAGACATGTTTTTACTGATTGAGAACATTAATGAGAAGTGAATGTTATTTTCAAGAGGATATTTATTGAGGGTTAGTTTTTATAGCTAAGTGAAGAACCGATTCGGGAGATAACTATATGTTATCCTGCTCAATACAAGGAAAAGACCTAGAAAATCCCTCATTTGCCTAAGGAACCTAAGCCTAGTGGTCTGACACTTCAAGGGACTTTTCTCCATATTTTAATCCATTTCACTTTCAATTTTAATCACTAAAATCCACTATTTTTTTCATGACCCCAATATCCAAAATGCATTCACCAGTATAAGCGTTATTGTCAGTCATTTCCACAAAGAAAACCCATCTCTGTAGACGATCCTAGAACCACTATACTATAGTAGCTATGCTACGCTAGTATGAGGTATGAGGTTATAGGTATTAGGTTATAAATTTTGTTGATTAATACCCTATTGGATCATGAATAAGAAAGATGGAACCAAATGCATTCTTAAAAGACAAGGCTTTTCCTTACTTATGATCACCACCTTGAAATCAGCCTAATTTATGAGCACCCTCATTCTCATTTTGGTTTTCGTATAATGTTATGGATATTGGTTTGTGCTTTATGGCTTTTCCACTCATACTAGGACTTGTCTTGCTTATGTGTTGCCTCAAGAAAGCCATATAGTGGTTCGAACACAAGTTTTGCTTGTATGTCGCCTCTAGAAAGCCATATAGCAGTTTGAAAAAAAAAAAATCCTAACTATTGATTTGATCTTATCCTTGAGACTGAAATGGGGGTAAGCATTACAAGAATATAGTACTACAATGATGTAATACAAAGTCAATAAATGTTAAAAAAAAATGAAGTATACACACGCACGCATGCACATGCGCACTCACCCACACACACATATAGATGTCCTTGAGATTGAAAGGGGGTGGCTTAAGTGCTGAAGGCTATGGGTGTATGGGAGGTCCAGACTCAACCTCTACAAGACTATAATACTACAACGATGTAATGCAAAGTGAATAAATGTAAAAAAAAAAAAAAAAGTATTGCTTTGATCATAATGTCGAAAGGAAAAAGGAAAATCCATTTTACACCACACAATCCTCTAATACTTATCCATACAAAACATAAGTGACCATTTTGTCACCCTCAAATTCAATTAAATCAAGAATTTTTATTTATTTATTACTACCAATTACATCAAGAATTTAATAACCACGTTGTCACCCTTAGTCACACCAAGAATTTAATGATTTAAAGGAATCGTCTTATTTTTGTAATTCATTCTCTTTTTTTTTTCTTTTCTTTTTTTTTTTTTTTTTGTCACCAAATGACCTTCCAATGATGATTTATGTATATGTTTTTAATAGATCCAAACAATACAATTTATTTTCTTGTCACCTAATGGGACACACATCCCCTAATACTTTTTCCTTTTTGAAAAAAATGTACATAGGGTAAATGTTTTTAAAAGCAATTATGAGAAATAGTTAATGAAAACTTGTTTCGTAAAGTAAAATATGTTTAGAAATTTATAATATTCTTAATACATTTTTAATATTTTAAAATGTATTCTTATAATAATTTAATAACATAGTTTCTTAAAATAAGTAGAAATAATATATATATATATATATATATTATTTATGTGCAACTTACTGTGTGATTCCAAAAGGACACATGCCCTAGCTTAAGGATTAGGGAGTTACCCTTCAAGTTTGAAACATGTAGGTAAAGGTCAAGTGATTCAAATATATGCTCAAGAGTAGGGGTGTAAACAAGTCAAACTACTCGAACTCGACTCGTAGAATACTCAAATTTGACTTGGAATTAATCGAGTCGAGCTTGAGTAACTTGTTGAGTTGAGCTCGAGTATTACAATACCCGACTTTGTTAGGGAAAATGTGTTGACATTATCTTACACAAAACTATGTTGTATGTTTTAGTCGTTTAACTAAGGCTATAAGGGGGTGTAACAAAGGATACCACAACTGTTGTCTCATGAGTTGGTGCATCAAGTTGTGAGACAAAACTTACCATATTCAATTAAATCCGATTTTGGAGAAAATATTCTGCAGATCATGAGACAATATTCTCTAGGACAAATAAGGAAGAGATTGGATCATGTTTGGTGAGTTTTATATAGGAGGAAAATATTCCATTATGATATTTATGGAATAAAATCATAATATTTGATGAGCTAAAATCAGAATATTTGATGGAGATAAAATCTATATAATATAGGGATAATTGTAGTTGTTAAGGGAACCTTCCATAAACACAGATTGGAGATCATCTTGAAAATCAAGGAGAATATTGAAAGAGATATTGAAGAACGAGAATGAAAAGGGGACTAGAAGACGTTTCATGGTGTCTCTCTTGGCTAGACCAAAGCTGAAGTTCAAGATTCAAGGGTCGAAGAGTTTCCATGGGGATTGAGTATTATGAAGGGATCATTCTTGTGTATACATGAGTATTTGGGGAGAATTTGGGCATGTGAGTGTCTAGATGGCGTGTTTAAGGGAATGAGGAGATCTCATTCTATATTTCACTATGAGATAATTAGGGGAAAGAGGGTGTTGAAGAAAGAGGGAGTCTTGTCTCATGTAAGACCAAAGTAACTTGATTAAAATTAGTTGAATCCTTTGCATCTGGGCACAACCCCGCGAATGCAGGCTTGGCTGAACCATGTAACCAATCTCTTATGTCCGTTTGTATATACTGGTTTATCTTTTTACATCTCCTATGGTTTTATTTTCGTGATTGATCATTGATATATATTCTGATAGATCTTAGTTCAGACAATGTTGCATCAGTTGATGTAATAATCGATAGAACACTTGTCAAAATAAACACTTTTTTATTTTTCAATTGGTATCAGAGCAGGCCACTAAAAGTTACTGAGTGAGATCCATGGGTGCTTTAACTGTTTGTCTGTGAGTCATAGATGGGTTGCTCGAAGGAAGAGGATCAACAAGATCAAAGAGAAGATTGATGCACAAATCAAGGGGGAGAATGAGTAGTGTGCTGAATGCTCCATATGTTAGAAGGTTTGATCTCTACCGTGTCTTATGTTTTTCCAATGTTTTTATCTTCCATTATTTCTTGGGTGAAATATGAAGGCTTTGAGTGATGAAAACTTGTTTTGCAAAAGAAATGCCAAAGAGGGAGATTGTTAGGGAAAATGTGTTGGCATAATCTTAAGCAAAACTATGCTGCATGTTTCAGTTGTTTAACTAAGGCTATAAGGGGGGTGTAACAAGGGATGCCATAACCGTTGTCTCACGAGTTGGTGCATCAAGCTATGTGACAAAACTTACCATATTAAGTCAAATCCGATTTTAGAGCAAATATTTTGTATATTAGGAGACAATATTCCTTGGGACAAATAAGGAAGACTAGAAGGTAATATTAGGCAGATCAAATTTGGAAGATTAGATCACATTTGGTGAGTTTTCTATGGGAGGCAAATATTCCATTATGATATTTATGGAATAAAATCAAAATATTTGATGAGCCTAAATCAGAATATTTGGTGAGATATTTATGGAGATAAAATCTGGATAATAAAGGCATAATAGCAGCAGTTAAGGGAACCTTCCATAAACACGGATTAGAGGTCATCTTGCAAATCAAGGAGAATATTGAAAGAGATATTGAAGCAGGAGAATCTCCTCTACCAATGAAGAAAGTGGTAACTAGAAGGACAACAAAAGAAGAGTACCACAAATCAGCCCTCTTAAAGGAAGTCTCATGGAGGCAAAAGTCTAGAAAGATTTAGCCAAAGGAGAAGGATAAGAAAAACAAAATTTTCCATAAAATGATTAAATGCCCTTACGAGAAAGAATTTCTTGGCCAAGATTAAGGTAAATAGGAAGAATCTCGGGATAATTTGACATTAAGTAAGGAATGAGCTTTTCACCAACTATTGTTTAACATGGGGGAATAGAGATCAATCATAAGTGATATTTCTTTCAAGACTTTGGACCATTAGGAGGAAATGGGCCGAGTCTTTATAGACTTTTATGATTTAAACATGGATAATGCTCCAAGTTGCAATGGTTTCATAATGGATTTTTGAATTTAATTGAGATTTTGTGAAAGATGGCGTGATGTAGCTTTTTAGGGATTTTTTTTGGTCTATAGAATGTTTGAAAGAAATTTGAATGCTACTTAAGCTTTATTCCCAAAGAAAGGGGTTGCATAGGACTTGAAAGGATATTGAGAATAATGCCTAATGCTATTTTTATGCTTTTTGTTTTTTGTTTTTTAAATTCAGGTGCTAATTTGTATGAGGTAGTAGTTTGTTCAACATATTACTTGATTTGCTGCTTTTTTTCAAGCCATATCAGTTCGAATATCTTGTATAAATTTTGTTCTCTTGATTCAATAACAATAGAGACAAACACAACCCGACTTTCTATTCCAAAAATCTCTCCTACAACATTTTTTTTTTTTTGCTCTTGAAATTATTTTGCCACCAACCCTATTTGTCTTAAAGGACTAGTGACGTAAGGAAGCCTTAACACCATTTACCGAACTAGAAAAATAAAACTTGAATCTAAAAACCTTTAAGAATGGAAGAAGTAAGTTTCACAGCAGTACCACTAGTCTTTAATGGAGAAAATTACAAAATTTGAGCTGTTAGGATGACTATTCATCTACAAGCTCTTAATGTTTGGGAAACAGTAAAGGAAGATTACAAAATTCCTCCACTTAGAGATAATCCAACTATGACGCATATGAAAATTCATAAAGAGAAAAAGATGAGGAAGGCTAGCCAAGACTTGTTTATTTTTTGTGGTTTCACCATTGATTCTCACTAGAATCATAAAACTTGAGTATCCTGTAGAAATTTGGAAGCATCTCTAAGAAAAATATCAAGGCAACAAAAGAGTCAGAACTATGCAAGCGATGAATTTGATTCGGGAATTTGAAATTATGAGGGTGAAAGATTCTCAAACCATAAAAGACTATGAAAAGCATTTTCTTACAATAGCAAAGAAGGTGAGGTTGCTAGGCAAGGAGTTTTTTGATGAAATAGTTCAAAAGTTTTTTTATTAAGCTTCTTGAAAAATATGAAGCTAAAATCTCTTCCTTAGAAATTTCAAAGGATTTGTCAAGTATCACATTGACATAATTTTTAAATGCTCTACAGGCTTTGGAACGTAGAAGACTCGTGAGGTAGGAAAGTTCTATAGAAGGATCTTTTCAAGCAAAGATAAAGACCAATGTAGGCAGCACAAGAAGAAAGAAGAATAACAACAAGCCAAGCAACAACAACAATAAAAAACCTTGTGTTTATCCAATTTTTCCTTGTTGCAAAAAAAAAATAATAATAAAATAAAATAAAATCATCCTCAATAGAAATGTTGGTGGAAACCAAATGTGAAGTGGAATAAATGTGGTAAACAGAGACACATTGAGAGGATATGTAGAACTCAGCCACAACAGGGAGAAGCCAATGCAGCAGCTGAACAACACTAGGAGCAGCAGTTATATACAGCAACATGTGTTGCAAGTAAAAGCACTTTTGAAAGTTGGCTTGTGGATAGTGGTTGCACAAACCACATGATATATGAACAAGGTCTTTTCAAAGAGGTTGATGAAACTACTATTTCTAAAGTTCGAATTGGAAATGTTGAGTATATTCTCGTAAAAGGTAAAGGAACAATAGCTATTGAAAGCCTAACATGCTTAAAGTTAATTTATGATGTTTTCTTGTGTCTAAAATTGACCAAAATATGCTAAGTGTTGGATAATTTGTTGAGAAAGGATTTGAAGTTCTTTTTGAAGACAGAAATTGCATAATCAAGGATGCTAAAGGCATAGAGGTGTTCAACATAAAAATGAAAGGTAAGAGCTTTGCCTTGAATATGCTAAGAGATGAGCAAGCTGCCTTTGTACAACATGACAATAATACAATGCTATGGTATAAAAATTAGGGCATTTTCATCATGATGTTATCCTCTACATGAGAAAAAAATAACATCACAAAAGGACTCCCTAATTTAGAAGAGGAGGTCTCTTTATGTGCAGCCTGTCAATATGGGAAGCAAACATGACTTCCTTTTCCAAAAACATCATAGTGGAGAGCAACATATAAACTACAATTGGTTCACATAGATGTTGGTGGACCTTTGAAAACACCATTCTTGAAAAAGAGTAAGTACCATATTGTATTTATTGATGACTTCACTAGATTTTGCTAGATTTATTTTTTCACTTACAAATATGAGGTTGTTGATGTATTTTAGAGATATAAAACCATGGTAGAAAATCAAAGTGAATGCAGGATCAAGGTTGTAGGGTTAGATAAAGGTACAAAATATACATCAGAAAAATTCAACAAATTATGTGAAAATGCAGGCATAAATTGTCAACCCATTGTAACATACACACCACAACAAAATGGAGTAGTGGAAAGAAAAAAATAGTACAATAATGGAGATGACAAGATGTCTTCTGCATGAGAAAGGGCCACCAAAAAGTTTCTAGGCTGAAGTTACAAGCGTAACAATATTTTTTCTAAATCGACTTCCAACAAAAGCACTAAAGAAAAAGACACATTTTGAGGTTTGGTCTGGTTATAAACCTCTATTAGTGAATTTAAAAATCTTTAGTTGCTTGTGTTTCTCTTATGTTCCTTAGATGAAAAGAGACAGGCTAGATAAAAAATCTTAACCAGGAATTTTGATTAGAATATAGCAGCACCTCAAAAGCTTATCAAATCTATTTGCCACAAACTAATAAAATTGTGGTAATTAGAGATGTTAAGTTTTTGAAAATAGAGAAATGGAATTGGAATGAGCAAAATCAACAATGTACTGATGAAAATGTTGATGAACTTCCAGTTAGAGGCACTAGAACACTTTATGATATTTATCATAAGTGTAATATAGCTATTCTTAAACTTATAGGGTTTGATGAGGCTATTGAACATGAAAAATGGAGGGTTGTAATGCAAAAGGAGCTTAATATGATAGACAAGAACAACACTGATGGTTAAGTGGGTTTATAGAACCAAACTCAACTCTAATGGTACTATAAACAATCATAAAGCAAGGCTAGTTGTTATGGAATATGCACAAATGTTTGGTGTGGATTTTTTGGAAACCTTTGCTCCTGTAGCTCGTTTGGATACAATCAGGATGTTGTTGGCTCTTCCATCTCAAATAAAATGGAGAATCTATCAACTAGATGTGAAGTTAGCATTTCTAAATGGCTACTTAAAGGAAGAAATTTTTGTCGAGCAACTAGAAGGAATTCCTATCAAAGGAAAAGAAGAGAAAGTGTACCTCTTGAAGAAGGCCTTATATGGGCTAAGAAAGCCCTAAGAGCGTAGTACTTGGGTTGACACTCACACCTTTGCTTAGGCCTCCTCAGAGTTTGAGTGGGTACTTTATATTAAGAATATTGAAAAATATTAATTCTTTATATATTGATGATTTGCTTATGGAAGTAATATGGAGTTTGTGAACAAATTCAAGGTTCAGAGCTCAGACATATCTTTGAAATAATGACCTAGAATGAGATGTCTTAAATACAGGGTAATTTTAAAAAATGTTTTATTTATGACCAAGTGTGCAAAAGTGTGAAGAATTTAGAATGGAGGGAATGCAAGCCTATATCTACCCTTATGAACCAGGAGGAGTAGTTCTGTAAGGAGGATGGTGCTAAAAAGGTAGATGAAGGACTCTATCGAAGCATGATTGGTTGCTTAATGTACTTGACTACAACTAGACCTAACATATGATGTTAGTTTAATTTCGAGATACATGCATTGTGCCAATGAAATTCATCTCGAAGCATCAAAGTGTATGATAAGATATGTTAAAGGCACCATAGATTATGGCATTAAGTTTAGTAAAGTTCAAAGTTATGATTTTCATGAATTTTCTAATAGTGATTAGGCTGGTTGTGTTGATGATATGAGAAGTACTTCAGGTTATTGCTTGGTTTTGGTGTTTTTTCATGGAGTTCAAAGAAGTAAGAAGTTTATTGTCCCCTGCCTTAAACGAGTATGTTGTTATTTGCTCTTTTGTGGGATCAAGCCTTATGGCTTGAGATTGTTATTGAGGTTTGGATGGAAGCAGAGAAGTACACATGTGTTTGTAGACAACAAGCCACCATATCCATAGAAAATGATCCAGATTTTCATCGAAAAACAAAGCACTTCATGATTAAATTATATTTTCTAAGAGAAGTTTAAAAAGAATGAGATAAACTACTTGTCTATTGCGATATAGGAAGTCAAAATGTAGATATTTTTTTACTAAACTCATTACTAAAAACTGGAATTTGAGTTTTACAAGAATTGGGTTTGTACCTAAGATAAGGAGAATTATTTGAGAATAATGCTTTAGTTTTGCTCAAAACAAAGAATGGGATTAGATTAATGTGATGATTAGATTGTTAAGATTGTTAAGGAGTCTTGATGCTATTTTTATGCTTTCTATTTAGGAGGTAGTAGTTTGTTCAATAGGTTGCTTGATTTACTGCTTGTTTTTAGGCCATAACATTTCTGTCTCTTGCCTCAGTACATCAGATTCAATATTAAAACTAGAGACGAACTGCTTACTTTCTATTAAAATTCTCTCTACAACCATCCTTTTTTGCTCTTAAAATTACTCTGTGATTCATGTGCAAAGTAGGTGTCTGGAATCGCAAAATTTGTATCTGAGGTTCCCTCTTGCATTAGTAAGAGCTCTGTGGTATAGTGGTCTAAAGGTGAACACAGGGATGGGTTTTCTTCATGAGAGAAGAGTTGCAATGGATTGAAAATGGTGTTCCCTCTTCGGATTTAAAGATTTGTGTAAAAAAAAAAAAACAAAAACAGTGTGGGTGAATGGTTAAAAACTGAAAATAGTTCAAAATAAAGTATAAAAGAACTCCTCGAAGTCTCGGACCACTAGGCTTAGGGTTCTAAGTCAACCGACATGTCCTCGGGTCTTTTTCCTCGTGTTGGGGAGGATGACCTATGATCATTTCTAGGCAGATCTGTTGGCTTTAAGAGCTAAATGCCAAAGTTTTCCTCTTGAACAATGGCATTTAATGAAGAGCATAAATGCTCCCGGATGGTGAGAACCACACTCCTAAAGCCTACCCCTCACGAGTAACTATTAGGAATAGCTAAGGGTATCGGTGGATCTAGTGATAAGTATCAGTTAGACTGGCACCAGCAGCTACACTTTAGTGAGACCTTACTAGGAGATTTTAACCTAAGGTGAGAAGCCGGGATAAACACCCATAAATGCTTACGAAAAGCAAAGAAACGATGACACCTCAAGCGGCACCTAGTGGCCTTCCTTCAAGGATGAGGGGTTTAGTATCCTTGATTTGTCATCATCAAGGGGTGCTTGGATGGTGAGAAAGTGCAAGAAAGTGAAGGAAAAAGGGGAGAAAATCACCAGGCAACGGGAGGAGAGGAAACTTGGCGCCCAATTTTTATTCAGTGATTGATGGACTGAAAAGTTGATTGATGTTACAAGCATTGCAGGCTTATATATATTCGATTACTGAAATTTAAAAATGTATAAAGGGACCAAAAATTATCGAGAATTTAGGTTGTACAAAACCCTGGCAATTGCTTGATCAACAACGGGGTACGGGAGGCGGTGTTGCGAAAGTGTAACTGCGGTACGGGTTGTGAATTTTCGGAACCCTGCCAAATTTCTACTGTGTCTTCCTTCTCTTCTGCATTTTTGCTCCAAATCTCCTATGGTTCGATCATGCATCTTCGAATTCGACTCAGGTTCATCGTGTTTGAATCGGATTGAAAGATAATAAAATTATTGGCACGCAAAACTACAAAAATAGCTACAAAATGTGATCGATTGCTTAAGCTAGGGATCTCAATGTATCCAATTGGGTTGTTTAAGTTGATTAGTACACAAAAAAGTACTTTAAAACACTACAATGTGAGACTCAATAGTGCTATTTGGGTACTAATCCTCCCCAAGCAGGCACATTCTAGTCCCTTAGCAATGATAAAAAAAAAAAAAAAAAAACATGCAGCCTATGTGTATGCAAAAGGAATTTATTTCAAAGTGTGTGGCATAGTATTTTCTACCCCTCGGTGAAAAGGTGGACTCTGCATAAAAACCGGCAGGAGGAATAAATGCCATCTGAGACAAGTTTAGAATTAGTATCCATTCCAAGGAAATCAACTTGAACTTCCACCAAAATCTAAGTGTTTAGGTGATAGTTTTTACCAATAATAATTTGCTAAGCTCTCTCCACCCAACCAAGCTGCCAATGCCTTAGGCGTGACCAGCAAAATAGGTCGATTCACTCATTTCATACTTCTAATGTATTGTAGGATCTGATGTTGAGAACTCGACCTCACCGAGTTAATTCTTGAGGGATCCACAGGTGACACGGCAACTTCAGGTTTAGGGCATCAAGTCAAGGATCTTTCGACCACCTAACTCTCTGGGTTCTGGGACTCAGAATGATTTTTAAGTGGCACACCTGGCTGTTTAAACCTCACCGTCACATGTAGCGAGCACTAAGTCGGTGGCTCCCGACCAATTGGTTTAGGGCACCAAGCTTTAGGGAGTTTGCCTTAGACCCTCGGACCGTGCTCGGGTTTCAAGGCAAAGAGCCGCGACTTTTCTATTCTCTTTTCTTTTTCTTTTTCTTTTCTTTTTCTTTTGGAAGACACATTGGCCTTCTTTTCATGGGGTCCTTAACCTTGCCTAATGAATTAGTCAGAAGAGTGAGCCGGTTTGCAAAGTAAGGGGGTATCGACTTTCATCTTAATAGAAGAAAACTAAAGTGCCTTTGTGGTGTTTGGTTGGCTAATGGTGGAAGACAAGGGTTGAATACGGGGTCTTCAGCGGAGCCGACAACTTCGATCATGCATGGAGCTAGTTTAGCATTGATGAGTATTATGCGATGTTCGGTTTTCAACTCCACGAGAGCAAACCATATAAAATGGGGCCAAAAAATTGGTTTGCAAAGAGTAGAAACATGGAGGTGTATGGAAATATCTCTTAGCAGTGTATTTCACAAAATTTTCATCTTTTTCATAATGGAAGTATACCTTGAAGTATTAACATACAAAATGGGCTTTCTTTGACGAGGTGTCTAAGGCCCAAATCGGAAGTATGGACATTAGCTTCAGCACTAACTCTCCCCAGCCAAGTGTGTCTTGACTAATCATGATAGGGTTGTAGATTGGAAGTTGGTGGAGGTGATACCTCCTCAATCGGTGTTTGTGAAGAATCATCCTCATTTTGAATGATAAAGATCTTTATCGGTGGAGTGGGCGATCTGCTGTGTTTCTTGATCTGAAAAACAAATGACAAGTGATAAAGATGTTAATAAAAGTGAAACAGTAGGCTATTGTTAAGTGGTTTCAAAAAAAAAAAAATCTAGTGAATTAGAGATCTTTGGGAAGCCCTCCAAATCTCATGCTTTGAGGTTTAACAGGGTCGGGAGGAAAGCTTCTCAGTGTACAATAAGTGCAGTTTAGAATCCAGCTTCCTGCTCCTTTGTTGACATCCTGCAGTTGGGTGGTGGGATTGGGATCCTTGTTCTTGGGGAGTGACCGGGTGTAGTTGGTTCTTCATTAGCACTTCATTTGTTTCTTCATCGGTTCTTCTTGCGGTTAAATTGTTTTTTCCACTTGTACCACTCAGGCATACTTCATCTGAATTCTGCTTCTCATCCTCAGATGACTTATGCTTGTTGCTCAAGTGAAAAGAAAAATGTGTTGAGCTCGGGGTCATATTGCCAAAAGGAAATTTGCATGACTCCATTACGTGATTGATTATGGCATTAGATGTGGCGAATGGCCTCCAAGTATGATGGGCACTTGGTTAATGCCCTGCACTTTCTGAGCTCGTATCAGAACCACGAAGTCTACCGGATAAAATTTATCACCTTCACCAAAACATCCTCCACCTTCTTCCTTTGGGATTTTCACTAATCGTCGACTAAGGATAGAGATGTTGGTGAGATTTAAGCTCCCAAACCTACTTTGCTTATGCCTTCAAGTATATGTGTTAGGTTGACATTAGCTCCAAATCCAGCGATTGCCTTATCTATAAAGATCCTTCCAATGTTGGCGAGATGGTGGGGATCACGGATCTTTGTATTTTGAGAGTTTGGATAATGGGTGTAACATTCGATCGGGTGCTTCTTGTCGATACTTGACCCTTTCTTGACTATACCTGAGTCCTTTAGAAATTTAGCATAGGTTGGAACCTGTTTGATCATGTCAAGCAGTGGGATGTTCACCTTTACCTGCCTTAGCACTTCCAAGATGCTTTCTTGCTTGGAGGCCTTCTTTTGCCTTCGGTGCTTGGGAAATGGAGGAGCATACTTTTTCTTCATGAATCTTCTTTAATGAATATGTGTTAGAGCTCTATTTCTCTTCTTCTCTAGTCTCTCTAGCGGGTTTAGGCACTAGGTATGTTCCTTGCCACTCCTTAAGGTGATGTGGCCTTAACTACATCCATTTTTTGTGGCTCCTTTCGTATAGCTTAATTCATGCACTCCCCTAGGATTGGGCAGTGTTTGGAAAGGGAATCTCCCTTGCTCCTTCACCTGCTGCTGATTGGTCAAACTTGTGATGGATGACTGCAGGGTATCAATTTTTTTGTTGAGGCTATTGTGGAGCCCATCAATTCTTTGTTCATGGAGCTTTCTACATTTTCTATTCTTTGGTTCAATTAAGCATTAATAGCTTTGCGTACTCTACAAAATTACACCACCTTGCTTTCAGGAATTCGCGATAGCTTACTTTCAATGTGGGTGATGAGGTTGGTGGCTCTTTCTTCATTCCAGAGAGGTGGACCCATCACATTCTTCTTCTTTGTGCATAAAGGAACATATTTGGGTTTAGGCTAGGAGGTTAGGATGGTTCTTCCAGTTGGGATTAGCAGTTGTTGTATTCTTGGGCATCGGTGGTGGCCTATTTTATTGCATTTGCATGTTCAACCATGAATCCCTTGCGGGAAATTGGACAATGCTCTCCTTGTGTTGACCAGATTAGTTAGCCAAGTGAAGCATGGTTGGAGGGCCTGGAGTAATTCGATTCACTGCCAGAGTACCTCCTGTATGATTTCTTGGCTTCAAATTCTTCCGTCATGCAGTCGGGGTGGACAACAGCCTTTAGTTCCGTCTATACGATGGTAGATATATGCCTCCCTTTGGTTTGTTGTAATGCTTCATTCTCTCTACCTCCCTTAGGTTCAAATCATCCCATCCCTTGGAGGTTTCGACCACATAGTTGAAATCCATGGCTTCATCTGGTTCTTTCGGCCACCTCGCACACACTTTATGGTTTCTAACAATTGTCATGGCGAGGACGTCATCATAAAAGTGATTCACAGTGGTGTATCAAGCCATGGTGATGGCAAGCACTAATGGTCTCCATATACCTTTCCCAGCCTTGATGGAAATTTTCAACTTTGTCATGAAGCAAAGGTATAGATTTGCCCTCTTAATTGTTAGTCTTGTGACGCTGAAGAACTTCTTCAAGAAGAATTTTGCCACGGCTTTGCCTAGTTCACGATGGTCCTTGCCCTTAGTAGATTAATGGTGGCTTTGTCTTTAAGGGTCAAAGGAAAGCTTTCAACTTTAAGCGATATATCGGGTTGCACCTCTTTGAAAGTTACTCTGGACTTCCTCAAAATCCCTTATGTGTGTATGGATTTCTGTTTCCTCTACATGAAAAGAAGTTAGGACGGGGCACTAGATAAGGTCTCACTTTGCCACATCCTCGTGGGGGTATAATGCATCAAGATGCACTCACCCATGGTGGGTGTATCATGATCCTAGTGACATGAGCATTGGGCTCAGACCCCCTATTAGCTCTCTTGCTCTTAGGGTGGGGGCTCCATCGTTCTTGTGCAAACTGATTTCCCACACCCTTGTTTCAAGCTACAGACACTAAGCCTTTCCAATATGCTGCGAGTGTTTTACGTCCCCCCTTTGCATGAGTATATGAACACCTGAGCAAGCAAAAACCAACAGCGGTATCGGAAAGGTTGATGTTAGTTAAAATAAAAACAAAGAGGAAAAATACGTATAGACAGTACAAAATTCCAAATTCCCCTACAATGAACTGTAAAATGGGAAAAAATGGTAAAATAAAAAAGAAATGAGGAATTTAATATGTGCAGATGTGGATCAGTTCAAACTATCTCTTTCTTATTGGGCACCATCAAAACCTTGGCGCCATTTTGATTAAATTGTGCAAAGTAGGGTGTACGAAGTCAATAAGGTATCCTAGGGTTCCTACCATAGCGAGCTCACTCTTGGTGCATAGTGGTCTAAGGTCGGAACAAGGAGGGTTGGGTTTTCTTCGTGAGAGAAGAGTTGCGGGTGGATTGAAAATGGTGTGTCCTCTTTGGTTAAAGATTTGTGTAAAAAAAAGCAGTGTGGGTGGAATGGTTCAAAAGCTAGAAAATAGTTCAGTGAGCATAAAAGAACTCCTTGAAGTCTCGAATTTTGGAAAACTAGGGTTTCTAAGTCAATTGTGTATGTCATGGGTCTTTTCATAGCGTTGGGAGGATGACCTATAGTCATTCAAGGCAGGATCTTCATTTAACTTTAAAACCTAAACCTAAAAGTTTCACTCTTGAGCAAATGGCATTTAATGAGCATAAATCTTCCCGAGATAATTGAAACACACCTCCTAAGCCTACCCTACAATACCCAATAGGAGACAACTAGCTGGGTATCGGTGGATCTAGTGATAAATAATCCCACGAACCAAAAACTGCAAATACCGTTAGTGAGGACATACCCTAGATTTTAACCCTAAGGTGAGAAGTAGGAATGCAAACACCATAGTAACACAGAAAAGCAAAAAGTGTGACACCTCAAAGCATTTTGAGTGGCCTTCCTTTAAGGATAGGGGTTTAGTAGAACATCCCTTGATTTGTCATCTTATCAAAGGGGTGTTTGGCTGAAATGTCACAAGAAAGTGAAGGAAAATGAAAATCTGCTTGGCGGGGAGGAGAGAGCTTGCGCGATTTTATTTAGTGATTGATGGAATTTGAAGTTGATTGATGTTACAAGCATTAAAGCATATAGATTCTCAGTACCAAGGAAATTACAAAAATGTATAAAGGGACCAAAATTAAATCAAGGGTAGATTTGTGCAAAACCATAAAAAGCAAGTCAAAAAGCAGTCAACAACAAGAGTGCAGAGGAGCAGTGTTGCAAAATTTTGCAACCTGCGAAATTTGCAGGTTGCAAATTTTCGCAACCTTGCCCAGAATTTCTCTTGTGTCTTCGCCTGTATGTTTTGCTCCAAATCTCAACTCTGGATTCGATCATGCATCTTGGTCGGCGCAGTTTCTATCGATGTTTTGAATCAGTTGAAGATATTAGAGTGTTGGCTGCAAAAACTACAAAAATAGCTACAAAATGTGATGATAGCAAAATTGGGGACTATAATGCATCAATTGGGTTATTGGAGTTAGTTAGTACACAAAAAAGAGATGCTTAAAACCTGCAATAAACGGGGGCTCCAAAATAGCTATTTGGGTACTAATCTACTCACTAAATATAGGATTCTTTAGATAATTTCTTTGAAGGAATTGGTCTATACAGAAACCTCTAGAAAAGTTTTCAAAATGCATTTCCTTAAATAAATGGTTCATTACATGATACTAGAAGATTTTCTCATATTCAATTTTCTTTTTTCTCTACTCTTCATTAAGCAGTTTCCACTTTTCAAAACAGTAGATTTGATCACGCTCCATTTTTTCAATCAAATAAAAATGAGCATATAGAACCACATTCAAATGAAACTGCCAAAAGACAAACTGAAACAATAGCTAAAAGCGAGGCCTTTACGTGGTACTTCCCATACTAAATTCATCCAAATTAGTCTTCCTAACAATAATTTCTCCATAATCTTTTACTCTCTTCACTACTGTTGCATTGAACAACGACCAATAATTTCCCAAAATCCTTGACCCGTCAGTCGATGGCACGTGCGATGTGCATATATTATCCTTAACTTCGACAAAAACTCCAACTAATATTCCCAAATCTTCGTTCTTGGAAATCTTGGCATCAATCTCTTAAACTTCCCTCATAACGGTCTTAGAGACACTAATGAAGTCATGAATTTGTGGCTCAGTCAATCGGAGTTGACTTAGCATGACTTTAGCAAGTTCAACGAAGGTGGTGCACTGTTGGAGGAGGTTGTACTTGATGGCTAAGTACCTATTGCAGGTATTGTCCAACTTTCTCAATGTTAGGTGGATTTTATACATCTTGTTGAATGATTGGCATGTGGTAGTCTACATCATGTTATTAGGGAAATAAGGGGATCTCATTCTATGTTTTACTGTGAAAGAATTAGGTGAATAAGGTTGGGAGAAAGGGGAAGCCTTGTCTCACATAAGACCGACTTAACTAGAAGGTAAGCCCAATCTTTTGCATCTGGCTCGATCCTGTAGGGCGTGGCTTAGTAAGTGCGTAACCAATCTCTTGTGTCATTGCATGTATGCTACTTTACTTCTATGTCTTTATTTTTGTTAGAAATGCCTAATTTCCATAGATGGTCCATAATATGGCAGACCATGTTATAAACATGGTAGATCACTTGGTGCACACATTGGAGAACATGCTGATGACAGGGGTTGATTCTTTCGGGAGGTGTAGGTCTTGCTTTAACTACAGAAACATGAAAACTTCAACCTCCATAAAATGTAAAATTGTGCCTTTCTTTTGTATCCTTTTCTTTCTCTTTTAAGTAATTTGAGTATTTTCATGGAAGCTTCCTTCTTTAGGTTATCTTTAGAACTAAGGAGAGAGACTTCAAAATTTAAAGGTTCCATGATAATTAGGACTACAACAAAGATATCTATATAAAAAGAGACAAACAACAAAGTAACTGGAATCTAACTTTTGTAAATTAGCTGAAGATAGGGATAATTGAAGTTGTAAAGGTAAATAACTACGAATGAAT
This sequence comes from Tetrastigma voinierianum, assembly GCA_016808115.1. Lineage (NCBI taxonomy): Eukaryota > Viridiplantae > Streptophyta > Magnoliopsida > Vitales > Vitaceae > Tetrastigma > Tetrastigma voinierianum. Next base: position 100,381 of record JAEQBH010005101.1, read on the forward strand.
GTTTCTCTTCTCTATCATATAACGTGTCTCAAATTTGAGATGTCATTGGGTTAGTGCAAAATGGTTAACTCGAAGAAGTGTTTCTGGAATGTTTTGTAATCACCAAATGCCTATCAAGTTAAAGATGAAATTTAAAAATTAGTTATAAGACATGCTTATTAAGTACATTGAAAACAACATAGTTCAAAAAAAAAAAAGAATAACTGAAATGTGGATGCTCAGGTTGATGAGGAGCAAAGCTTTGGCAGAGGATAAGAAATAAATGCATTCATGGGAGATAGAGGTTCCTATAATCAAGGACAAATCAAACTGAAACCATTTCAAATTTTTGGACTCATAGAATGAAGACTATGAAACATAGGAACAGATTAAAGAGGTATCTACTTAACTTCTAGCATATTAAGAACATGTTTTTTTTCCAATTTTCTCAAGCACCATGTTTCCAAGAGTACACATGTTAATCAATATCGGATACCCATTAGGAGAAAATATGAGGAAGAAAATAAGGAATGGGGAGATACAAGCCTAAACAGTTAACCTAAGGTTTCTAAGCAATATGCTCAAAAGGAAGGTAGCCATTGAGGAAAGCTTTCTATCAAATCCTTCCATAGATCCTTAGACTTGGTTGCATGTGATTTTTTACCCATTGTAAGAAATATAAATTAACAGAGATGGAGATCTCATTCACAGAAATAACTTAAATAATAAACTAAAGAAGTAGCCTTTTTAAAAAAAAAAAATTTTTTTTGATATGTAAGCTGAGCAAATATTATTAACACATGAAAGGAGCCTAGAAAAAACCCCTTAATATACAAGGGAAAAACCAAGCCTATACAAAAAGAAAGGGCAAACAATCAAAAACCTACTACCTAAAAAACAAACCCTTAGAGAATACACAAGAATTCTTACAAAAGAACACTCCGCATTCGTAATTAACCACTAACCCAAGTTAGAGAACTAATAAAGTGAGTTTGACTGTTTAGAGAAAAGTATATCATCTTCAAAAGTGTATGTTTCTATTTCCAGATTGCCCAAATTAGGCTGAGAGGGGCCTCAATCTTCAGTTTTCTTGCCTTTTTTCTTATGGGAAATCAATTTCAACCTGAGAGCTGGTCCTTAACCAAATAGGGACAAACCCAATCAAGACTTGGAATAGAGATGGGACTTTCCGCAAACCTCAAACAGTGACAATGGATTGTTTGGAGATAAACTTACATTGATGTTGTTTATATTTAATTATATATTTAGTTGTTGGTAGGTAGTTTTAATGTTTGTTAACAGAGGAATTGTAATGCCTTGAAAATACCCTAGTAGTTTTATAACATGTTCAGGTGTAAAATAAATTAAATTTTTTTTTTCCGACGTTTAAATGGCTAAAAACAAAAAATGATAAAAACCCGAAAATTTTACAAGAGCCAAATAAATTTGGTAAAAATGTCAAATGATGACTTAAGTGTCATAAATGAGGAGTGTAAATGTTAAAATAAAATGAAATGAAGTGAAAATGAAAGTGAAATGAAGAGTTAAAATGAGAAAAATGGGAAAATAGGAATTTATATTGCAAACGAAACAAGGCCTTATGAAGACTTAAGGAAACTGACCATTTGATGCCTTAAATGCATTTCTCACATTTGGAAAAAAAAAAAGAGAATGAGGAGAAAGGCTAGGGCACATTCCGGTTGAGAAGAGGAGAGGATTTGTGATTTCTTCTCCATGTAATCAGGGACAAAGTGATCAAGAAGGAAGAAGAAAGGAAGAGAATCAAAGGTCAAGGTATGAAAAACCAAGCCCTAACCCTCTTTCTACTTGTGTTTGGGTTTAATAAAACCCAAATGTGGTATAAAAAAGTGTTTTGAAGGTTGTAGTTCGTTTGGGTTGTATTGGATAAGATTTCATGGTGTAGGGTGGTTTGGATTGTTGTTGATGAATTTTTGTATAAAGGAAATGATGAAGTTTCAAAGGAGTTGTTGTCAAAAAAATTTCAAAACCCCTGTTTTTGTTTTGGCTATAAGTTATGTTATAATCATCCAAATTGAGTGATTCTAATTCGTAAAGAACCATACGAGCTAGAGCTACAAATGTATCGAAGGAACCAGGAGCAAATTGTAGCTCTAAGGCTCCTGAATATGGGCTTAAAGGTAAGTTTAGGGTAGCTAATGGGTATGCTCTGTTTTGGGTGTAGTTGTGGTGTTTTGGCCGTAAGTTGGAGTTTCACTCATCCATTGGTGAAGCTCAAAATTCAGATTAAACTAGATTCTAGGGAATAATTGCTTGAATGAAGTGTGTGATTTGTGAAGCTTTGGTTTCTGATCAGTCAAGTTGATTAATGTTAGACAGTCTAATTAAGCTTTTGGTGGTGATGGATGTAGATACAGTAACTTGAGGTTTTGGTGATCTAAGATGGATTAATTCAATTGGGAGGAAGAGCATGAGGTATGATTCGAATGATGAAGGACATTGCAATTATGGAGTTAAGACCCCATAAATCAGAGAATACTTGATCGGTAACCGAGTGAGTTGGGCATCTTAGGCCAGTTTGGCATTAAAATGCCGTAACTTGAGTTTGGGTGATCCAAATGAGATGATTCCAATTCCTACTGAAAATAGACTCATAGAGATATCATTTTATTAAAGGAATCATGAGAAAAATGTGGCTCATGTGTCCCCAGAAAATTTTTCAAGTGAAGGAGTATTGGGTAGACATCAGCTAACAAAATACAAATGCAATTGGTTTTTTTATTAGGTTGCTCTTTGATAGTGACATATTTATGATGGATTAGGGGTTGGTGATGAGAAGCTTATTTGACGAGATTCGAGAATAGAAATCAAAATGACAACCTTTTGGGTTTTCTTCACACTTCCCTCCTTGTTTCTATTTTTGTGTTTTGTTTGACAAATAAATCTAAGGTTTATATATAAATATGCATGTGTGCTCCGTTTAAGCCATAAATGGAATTGGTTTGTTCTCACTTCTCTCTCTATTTCTAAAATGTTTGAAGGGTTATGAAATAAGTGGTTTATTGAAATTAATTTATAATAAATTGCATATTGATTTGTTTTAAATTGATTTGATACAGCGATTTGGCAGAATGAATTACATGAAAAATTGCATGAGTATTGGAAACAAGTATTTGGATATAAATGTATATATACACTATTGTCCAATTGCTATAGATGATTTAGGCACCCTTAATGAATGTTAACCGTTAAATTTGAGTTAAGGATAGATTGGGTATACCAATAAAGGTCCAAATAGGTAGTATTATGCCAAACGTAATAATGTGTCACTTTCCAGGATCTATAGCCAGTAGGACGATGCTTCGGTAGCGTTCTGAAATGATTTTAATAACAGATTAGCATTTCGGTGGGACCATACTATGTTATAAAACCTTTTATATCTGAGCCTACATTGAGACCATGTCGGTGATTCATTATCACGTGCCGCGAAAGCTTGCATAGGATTAATTAAACAAAAATGAAATGAAGAAAATTGCTGAAATACATGATTTGTGTTTGAATGATTTATTGCATGGCTGCATGGTGAAACGACCAATGAATTATAATTTGAATGTAGAAATAAAATATACATATATGTATTGTACCGCATTGGTCATTGGAAAAAATTATACAAAGGCATCGATTTAGAAAAAATGCATGATTTGCTTAAGCTAAAATGAAGAAGGCCTTATAGAACCACTAGGCATGAAATGCTTAGCGTGTTTTATCATCAGCAAATGCCAGTGAAGCAGTGCGAAGGAAAAGACCGCAGCGATTTAGAGTCAACGTCAAGGCCTCACGAAGTTGAAGTAAAGCTTCTGACCACCATTCATAAAATATATCTGACACTTTTGTACAAACTATGATTTTGTTTTTGCTTAAATATTTTGAGTATTGAAAATCTTTATAATGTCGTAATGCTATAAAGGTGGTAAATTATTGAAATGACATATAATACCCATATTTAATAAGAAATATGTGAAAACAAAATGATGGGCCCCTTTTAAGTTGAATTAGTATATACAAATATATTTTCATAAAGATAAATATCCATTACAAAATGAGCATTGGGAATGTGTTTTACTGATAAAAGAAAAATGAATTGGATTCAAAAAGAGGATCGCATCCCGGATCCGATTCGGCCTTCGGGTTGGGTCGGGTTCGGTGGCACGGGCCGTCACAGGAATACCTAGGTTTCATTCTTATATCCCAAGAGTCTCTTTTGTATACATATAAGTATATTTTAAACATAATATGAAAGGTTGAGAGATTGTTAATCAATTCTAGAATTCTTTCCTTTGTTTTTCCTCTGAACTCTGTGTGTGTGTGGGTGGGTGGGTGGTTGTCTCTTTCCTTGTTTGTTTTTCTTTCAAAAGTATGGTATCAAAGCCTCTCCCATTAAACATGATGAATGGGATATTTCTTTTCTAGTTTCCGAAACTTACCAAGGAGAACTATGACAACTGTTGCATCAGAATGAAAGCTTTGTTGGGATCTTTAGATGTGTGGGAGATTGTAGAGAAGGGATGTGATTAGCCAGGGAATGAGGCAATGATGACTGCTTCCCAAAAGGATGCTTTTCAAAAGGCTAAGAAGAAAGACCAACAAGCTCTTACTCTTATTCATATGTGTTTGGATGTATGTTTGAGAAAGTTTCTACTACAACAAGTACCAAGGGTGCATGGGAGGTACTCCAAAATTCATTTAAGGTGAAAGACAAAGTAATTAAGGTACATTTACAAACCATGAGAGCTGAGTATGAAAATCTCAAGATGAAATACTCTGAATCTATTGAAGAGTATTTTAATAGAGTTTTGGAAATTATGAATCAATTGAAGAGATATGGAGAGACAATGAAAGATTTTCATGTGCTCAAAAAAATTCTTTGTTCTTTGATTTCAAAATTTGATTATGTTGTGATTGTGATTGAAGAATCAAAGGACTTGGAGTCAATGACAGTAGATCAACTCTTAGGCGAGGAAGAAGATGAATTTAAATGAAAAGACGCACAACAAAAAAATTTTAGAGGACGTGGTATAAGGCAAGGAAGAGTAAGAGGTAGAGGTCAAGCTTGGACCCGAGGAAGTCATGGAAGAGGTAGAGCTTTTCCTAATGAATATGAATCAAATTTTCAATAGTAAAGGTCAACAAGACATGGAAGAAGTGGTTGGTTTCGCATTGCCCATGGTCGAAAATCTTATGTTAGATGTTACAACTGTCAAGGATTTGGGCATTATGCTGTAGATTATAGATTGAATTCAAGCATAAATGAAAAGGTGAAGTTGATGAAGAATCCACTTTGTTGCTGACTTGCAATGAAAATGAAGAAAGAAATCAAGAATTTTGCATATGGATTTAGGGGTCAACAATCATATGACTGGTGATAAAAATTTATTTTGCAGTCTTAATGAGTTTATTAGAAGTAGCATTTCTTTTAAATGAAAATTGGTTGAATAATTCATTTCATTTATCTCAAGGGTATAAATAAGAGTACATGTGACTATTTTTGGATAGACAATTAATCAAATCAATCTAGCTAATAAAAGGAAACATAATCACTAGCTAATAAAAGGAAACATAATCAATCAAATAAATATTGATTTATATGCTAATTCTCCCCTTGAAGATGGTGCATACATATCATGCCCAAATTGGATAATAAAGCATAAAATGGTCTGCTAGCAACAATATGGATCATTATATCTATCAACTTATCAACACTTTTGATGTAGGGAATTTTTATTTGGGAATTTGAGTTGTCCTTGATGTAGTTCCTATCAAGCCCAATATGCTTTGGGTATCATGTTGTATTGGATTGTTTGCAATCTCAATAGTTGTTATGTTGTCACAAAAAAACACCATTGGTTTCTTAAGACCAAATCCAAGCTTGCTTAAGAGAATTCTTAGCCAAGTAAGCTTTGTGGTTGCATAATGAAGAGCATGATATTTAGCTTTTGCATTACTCAATGAGACCACACTTTGTTTCTTACTCCTCCAAGTTACCAAATTACCTTCGAAAAATGATACATATCTTGATGTGGACTTCCTATCTAATTTGGATCCCGTAAAGTCAAATTTTGTGTGTCCCTCAATGTCTAGATGTCCATGTTTAGAGAACAAAATTCCTTTGACCGGGGAAGGCTTCAGATAGGCTAGGATATAATTGATAGCACTCGTGTGCTAATTGCGAGGGTTATGCATGAATTGACTCACCACGCTAATCACATAAGATATATCAAGTCTAGTGTGGGTTAGATATATCAACTTCCCCACTAGTATCTGATACCTTTCTTTATTAATTTTTTGGAATCTAATTAGGATAGATTGACAAGCCATGATTTACTTCATTATAAGTATTTACAAGCTCGAAAGTGGAGTTACAAGTCTCATTTAAAAGATCTAGTGTATACTTTCGTTGTCAGAGGAAAAGTCTATGCTTGGAACGAGAAACCTTAATGCATAAAATGTATTTTAGAGTTTCCAAGTCCTTCATTTCAAATTCCTAGGCCAAATGAATCTAGAGCTTCTTTACTTCCTTAGGACTACTACTTGTAACAATCATGTCATCAACATAAATAATAAGCAAAGTAATATCATCATCATATCTTTTAAAGAAAAGAGTGTGATATGTCATTGTTTGCTTATAACCAAAAACCTTCATTGCATAGCTCAACCTACCAAACAATGCTCTTGGCAACAACTTCAATCTGTATAAGGCCTTCTTTAGTCTGCACACTTTGCCTTCTTTTGGTGTAAATTCTGGAGGAGGATCCATGTAAACCTCTTCCAAACAAATCACCATGAAGAAAGACATTTTTTACGTCAAATTGTTTTAACAACCAATCCAAATTTGTTGCAAGAGAGAGTATGACTATGATAGTGTTCATCTTGGCTACAGGAGCAAAGGTCTCTTGATAGTCAATTCCATAAGTTTTTTTATATCCTTTGGCACCCACCCTAGCTTTGTATATGTCGAGTGTCCCATCTAACTTGTACTTCACTAAGAAAACCCACTTACATCCTATTGTCTTCTTTCCCATGGAAAGCTTAACCATCTCCCAAGTAGAGTTGTTGTGAAGTGTCTTCATTTCTTCTACCATAGCAGATTTGCACTTAGGGTCTTCAAGAACTTCCTGAAAATGACTACGAATAGACACAAAAGACAATTGAAGAGCAAAACAAAGATGATCCTTGGATAAACGATGATAAGAGACAAATTCAGAAATAGGATAGACAACATTGAATGTAAAACCTAGGAAATTTTGAATTTTTTCGAAAAAGGACAAAATGGTAAATTGTCGTTATAGTACAGGAAATAGGCTTGAAATTTTCTAGATCTCAGATGACAAAATGGATATCACCATTGGATTTGTCTCGTGAAATCTAGTTACCCAGAGGAATTTTGTCAAATTCTAAGACAGTGGAAATTTTCATGTTTTTCGAGGCGTCAGCTTGGTGAACCTTTAAAACGAGATTTTTGAGAAAATTTTGAAAATTAGGAAATCATTTAGATAAAGGTCATATAAAATAATTTGAACTTAAACCGGGACGAAATAAATAGCTTCATGGTAGAAACAAACCCGAACAAGTCATGGACATGTGGCGCAATGTGAGCCAACCCTTTAATCATTAAAATGAGAGGCTTAGGACAAAAGAAAAGATCAAATTTTCTACTAGGAAACCATGGGAGAGAAAGGGAGGAAAAAGCAAGAGAAGTCCAATACTTCTTTCGACGATCCACGAAGTTCCGTCAATCGGAATTCGTTGGGCAAAAAGTTAAAGTTCATTTACTTGACGAGGGCTACGAGTGTGTACCAAAAATGAGGGATTTCACCGAAGATCCAAAGGAGGAGATTTGGGGAAATCAAAGTTTTTCGGGTTAAGGAGGTATTCTTGAGACCTTCTATGTTTCTACTACGCTTCAAGAGGTAGGGGTTCTTCCTACTTTGGTTTATTTCCAACCTTAGGGTTGTTTTAAGGGAGTTTGGTTGTGTTGATGCCCTAAGGGGTTGTTTGGTCTGTTTTAAACAGCTTTAATGGCCATTTTGCGGCCCGTTTGTGGCCGATTTGGCGAATTGATTTGTAGTTGTGTATAGTATGTCCCAAATTTTGTTTAGGGACTGTTTGGATTAAAATCTTAGTTATGGCATGTTCTAAGGATTGTTTTAGGGGCTGTTTAAATTTAAAAATCTGGTTTAAGGGTTGTTTTTAAGGTCCTATTTGGAGCTGTTTTTATGGCCTATTAAGGGGCCGTTTGGGGCTGTTTTGTGGGCATATTATATGTCACATTTGGACATGAGGATTATGGGTGTTATCATTTGATTTTGTAATAACATGATTGGTTGTTGTTGTTTGATAAAATGTTGATATATTATGTTTTAATGTATTGACATTGGAATGAGTGTTTATTTGGAAATTATTTGCATATGATATAATTGTCCATGATACATGGTGAGATGTATGATTAAATTTGTCCATGTGGCATTCATTGCATATGAGACATGACATTGACATGCAATAGTGCATTACATTGCATATGCAAGGGTACATCGCATTTCATGGGTGTAAGTGCATGATTGAAATCAAACACCTCATTTGGTGATTGATGAGTGGGCTTGGTACCGTTGGACGAAGTCCAACAGAGTCGCACGGTTGCATGATATGAAAAAATTGTGTTGGGTAATAGCAAGAAGGGCTAGATACTCCTTTGGGTGAAAGGCCCGGTTACTGGTTCATTACACTCCAACGGTGAAAGTCCAAAAAGTGTAAAAGGCGTGCAAAGCCTGCGATGATGAGACTCCAAAATTCGCTACCCACAAAAAGACATATGGTTTTGTATATGAAATGGTCATTCGAGGGGTGACATCTAAAAAATTTTGATTTATAAACATACGATTTTATTTCAAAAGGATCATTGGATTTATTCCATCAATGATGGATTTTATCACACATTGGCATTGCATTGTGTGGTGCGAGTCGGTAATGACTCAGGGTATGGTGCATGAGTGAGTCTCATCTCATTTCATAGAATGGCATGTAGGATTCCAACCTAGAATTTCATATTCTACTTGGAATTGTTGATGTGAATGTGAATTGTCAAAGGTGAACATTGTATGTGCACTTAGGTGGGGAGTAGCCTTTGTAGGAATTACTCTACTAGGCGTGGCTCACCCTATATGGGAAAAAATATTTCAGGTGCGAGACATGCATCGGTGGACGGCTTTCATCCGGGGCCACAAGGGTGAAGAAAGTAGACTTATGGCTTTATGATTATTTTTGTAAAATTTTTGGAGTAAATTAATTTGGCATGTACTAATGTGTTAAAGAGTTTTAATTGAACTCATATGGACGATTTTAATATAGCCTTGCATGTTTTTATATGAATGTGGATAAATGGACCCCGGTGTGGTCAATTTTTACTCATAAATGGACCCGGAGTGGTCACTGTGTTATATTGGGCCCCGATGGGTCATGTGATTGTATTATTGTATAGGTTGGGTTTTGGATAGAGCTCCCCATACAAAGGATACTTTGTTCGATTTTTTAAAATTATGGATCTCGATAAATGGGACACAATGGTGTGGTATCGAGTTACACGATATCCACAGGCTTTCCGTGGGTTGATGGGTGATCAACGGACCCTCGGATTTTGAGGCGTCACATTGGAGGATGGTTTCGAGAAGCCAAACCTGTCTATTTCCTTACGACTAAGAAGGGGATATTGTCTACTTTGATCAGCTTAAGGATTCAAAGCATTATACTCAGATGTTAAAGTTAAAGAATTTTGTACCTCATAATCAATCATAGAAGAGTCATTTGATGGCATGGTAATATCATCGAAAGAAGCATCCGAACTTGGAGGGGTACCTTAATGGTATCTTTGTTCTTTCTTGAAACATTTTGTTGAAACAATCTATCATGTCTTTCCATTGTTTCTTCTCATTCAAACTCCAACTTTTGTGAATCATCCAATTCTAAGTCCTCCCCCTTGCTTGAAATCCACCACCTCTTTTCTTCTAACCATAGTCTAACCTTTTCCTTACAATTAATCTCCCCCTGAAGAGGAACCATGTCCACATCCTTAGAAAAATAAGACTCACGCTCATTGAATTGAACATTCATAGAGAAATAGTATTTCTCTAAAGGAGGGTGGAAACATTTATAATCCTTTTGAGAGTTAGAGTAACCTAGAAAGGCACATTTAAGAGCACGCGGATCAATTTTATCCCTTAAATGAGAATGGACGTGAACATAACAAATACAACAAAAAACCTTTGGATAGAGATTTGAAACAAAAGGAATAGAGTGAAACCGAGATAACATTCGCAAAGGTGTTTGATAGTCAATAACATGAGCAGACATTCGATTTATAAGGAAGACGACATTCATGACAACAACAACCCAGAAAAGTTTGTGAACATACATAGTGAAGCATAAAAATCAAGCCACTTCTAGAATGTGGTAGTGTTTACGCTTCACTATATCATTCTACTGTGGTGTGTACACACTTGTTGTTTGATGAAGAATTCCATTTTCTTGGAATATAGTAGCAAAGGACAGATTTACATACTCACGACCATTATTGGAATGGAAAACTTTTACCTGCGTATTAAATTATGTTATGACCATCTTTGAAAATTGAGGAATAACATGCAACATGTCATGTTAAGATTTCAACAAATATGCCCAACTCACTCTAGTCAATCATCAATGAAAGGCACAAAATATTTGTGACCCAAGGCAGGAGTAGAAAAAACGGCCCTAAACATCTATAAAGACATGGACAAAAGGAACAAGACTTTTATTGAGGCTTATTTTGAAGGGTACACGATGATTTTTTGCACAAATGCATTATTCACACTATAAAGTAGAAACTGAAACAAGTGGATGACCCAATCAACGGTGCCATAATAGAATATTTTCTCTATCAGACGTCTCCCTTGTTACTTGCAGAATGCGATTAGATTTTGGTTGTAATTCTCTTATCCTTTCCAAGTAATAAAGACCCCCTCTCTATTTACCAATGTCAATCACAGTCTTCCTAAGATTGTCCTAAAACGCACAGTGTGTAGAATGAAAGGTTATAGAACAGTTCAGAATTTTTTCTAATCTTACAAATTGAAAGGAGATTATTAGAGAGGTTAGGTGCATGTAGAATAGAGGGCAGTAAGAGTATAGAAGAAAATGAGACTTTTTTGGACCCTTGAGATTGGCATAGGAGTCCCCATTATCAACCTGAACAAACTTAACATGTGAAAGAATTAGAGAATTAAATAATGAATGATTACTAGTCATATGATTAGTAGCTCCTGAATCAATAAACCAAGTGTTAGTGGCAGCACAAATGAAAAACAAACCAGAATTACCTTTCTCAAGAGAAACTCGAGTCACATGAGAAGCAGAATATGAAGGAGTATTTGTGACAACAACTTGTGCAAATTTGTTATCCTTCTTTTCGGCTTGCTTGAGTTTGTACCACTCCTGATAGCCATGCTTCTTCCAAAAAACATCTTCGGTATTTTTTTTTTGGTTACAATGAGTGCATAAACGAGAAAAGGGGTTGGAAGAACTATTAGGAGGTGTTAGTTTAGAGTTGTTCTTTTGGACAATAAGGGCCGATGCTTCTGATCGATCTTCAATTCCCACGGTGAGTTGTCTCTACTCTTCACGATGAACTTATGAATAAGCTTCCTTCAGACTTAGTAAAGGAGAGGCATCCAAGATCCGAGCATAACTTGATCTAGATTATGATCAAGATCAACAAGGAATATATAAATTCTATCCTCAGTAGAGCGTTTCCTCAATTTCTCAATATCATTTGCACACTCCATATTATTAGGCCTACAATGATCAAGTTCCAAAAATATAGAGTTCAATTTGTTGTAATATTCTAAAAGAGGACGACCTCCTTGTCATGAATGGAATGATTTCTTCATCAGTTCATAGACTTGAGAAGAATATGAGACATTCCTTTTGACAACATCTAAAACCTCTTTAGTCGTTCCACACTTCACAAAATGTGCCATCAACTTATCGATCACAGAATTGATGAGCCAAGACTTTACCAGCACACCTTCAGTCTCTCATTCATCATAGCTTGGGTCATTTTCAATGGGTGCAGTCTTCCTTCCTGTGATATATCCCTTATTCCTTCTACCAACAATGTGCACCTTCATAATTTGAGACCAAACACAATAATTTGTGCCATCCAACTTGATAGAAATTGTTGGAAAGGAAGTCTCGTGAATAGTCACTGTAGATGGTTTCTTGCTATCAGGAATATTCACCTAATTTTTCTCAAACATGATTAGGAAATGAGAGAAAGTGGAAAAAGAAGAAGAAGATGTAGAAGGAGAAAGGAAGAGACTAGGGTTCAACCAAAGAAAAAATAGTAGTGGAAGAGTTTCTTCCTAATGGTTTTGATACCAAAATGAAAATTGGCTGAATAATTCATTTCATTTATTTCAAGGGTATAAATAAGAGTACATGTGACTATTTTTGGATAGTCAACCAATCAATTACAATCAATCCATCAAATCATCCTAGCCAATAAAAGGAAATATAATCAATCAAATAAATATTGATTTATATGCTAATTCTTTTGGTGATAAATCTAAAGTTCCAACCATGGATAGAGGAGATATTCTTATTAGATTGAAGAATGGAGATCACCAATTTATTTCTCATACTTACTATGTTCTAGCATTAAAAACAAACATTTTGAGTATTGGGCATTTTTTGGAGAAGGGCTATTGAATAGAGATGAACAAAGGTGGGATGGTCATGAGAGATGGAAAAGGGAGATTGATTGCAAAAGTGTCATTATCAAAAAATAAAATGTTCAAACTAAAAATCAATAATGGCATTCCCAAGTGTTTAAAGGTTGTTGCAAATGATTTGTCATGGCTATGGCATCTCAAGATGGGTCACTTAAATTTTGGTGGACTGGAGTTGTTGTCCAAGAAAAGATTAATGCATGGTTTGCCTCTTATATGTCAACCAAATGAAATTTTTGAAGGTTGTATGTATGGTAAGCAAACCAAGAGTTTTCCGAATGAGTCTTTTTCTCGAGCTTCATAGCCACTTGGTGTATGTTGATATATGTGGTCCTCTCAAACTCAATTCCTACGGAAAGAGCAAGTATTTTTTGTTGTTTATTGATGATTGTACTCGAAAAACTTGGTTTTATTTCTTGAAAGACAAATCTAAAGCATTCAAAGTTTTTAAGAAACTCAAAGCTCAAGTTGAAAATGAAAGTGGTTATTTTATCAAAGCCATATGAACTTATCGAGGATGAGAGTTTACATTAAATAAGTTCAATTAGTTTTGTGATTATCTAGGTGTTCGACATTCATTGACTGTTCAATCTTCGCTCATAGCATGCTAAAGAGTAAGAGGATGCCAAAGGAGTTTGGGTTGAGGTCGTGGCATGTGTAGTTTATTTGAATAATCGAAGCCCCACATAAAAAATTGATGCAAATGACTCCACAAGAAGCATGGAGTGGGAAGAAATTGAATATTTCTCATTTGAGAGTGTTTGGTAGTATTGGTTAGGTAACAAGTTGGATGATAAAAGTGAGAAACTTTTATTTATTAGATATGTGAAAAACTCTTAAGGGTTATAAATTTTATAATCCTTTGAATGAAAATTTTTGTCATTAACAGGGAGAGTAGAATCTTCCACAAGATGAAAATTATAATTTTCTTCCTTTGTTTGAAGATTTTTCAATTGTAGATCAATCTCAAGATCAAGTTGTTGTTGTTGGTACACCTAAAACTCCTCCTCATGTAGTTTAAACAGATCAAGAGAATTTTTCACCTCAAGGTTCCTATGAAAGACAACGTGAACGAAATTTATTTAGTGACAAAGGATATTGATAATTCTACTATGTTCTGCCTATTTGCATATACATAGCCAATGACTTTTGAGGAAGCTATACAAGAAGCAAGATGGAGATTGGCCATGGATGAAGAGATGAAAGCCATTAAGAGGAATGATACTTGGCAATTGGCAACACTTCCAAAGGGAAAACAGTCTATAGAAGTAAAATGGATTTGCAAAGTAAAGAAAAATGCTAGAGGAGAAGTCGAAGAGTACAAAGCTCGATTTGTTGCAAAGAGATTTACACAAAGGGTTGTAATTGATTATGATGAAGTCTTTGATCCAATAGCTCACTTATAAACAATTCTCCTAATCCTTTCATTAGCTGCTCAACAAAGATGGAAGATTTTTCAAATTGATGTAAAATCAACCTTCTAGAATGGAACCATAGAAGAAGAGATTTATGTGAAACAACCATTGGAGTACAGTGTTGAAGGACAAGAGAACAAGGTGTTGAAGTTAAAAAAAAAAAGGCTTTGTATGGCCTTAAACAAGCTCCAAGGGTCTGGTACACTTGCATTGATGAATATTTCTAGAAAGAGGGGTTTTCAAAGTGTCCTTATGAACATGCTTTGTATGTTAAGGGGAATAAGGAGGAAGAAATTATGTATGTTAGTTTACATGTTAATGATCTAATTTTCATAGGTAGTAATTAGATGATGTTTGAAGAATGCAAGAGAAAGATGACTAAAATGTTGATTTGGGGCTTATGACTTATTATCTTGGAATTGAACTCAAGCAAGGTAAGGAAGGGATTTTTCTTTCTCAAAAGACTTATGCTAAAGCAATTTTGAAAGAATTCAAGAAGGATGCAATCAATTTAGTTGCTACACTAGTGGAATGTGGAACTAAGCTTTCTAAGTTTGACAACACATAAAAGGTAAACCCAACTATATTTAGAAGAATTGTTGGAAGATTGAGTTTTTTAACATGCACAAGACTAGATATTTTAAATGGAGTGGGTGTCATTAGTTGTTATATGGAAGATCCAACCTTAACACACATGAAGCTAGCTAAGAAGATTCTTCGATATGTCAAAGAAACATTGAGTTATGGTCTATTTTATGGTGCTACAAATGATTTCAAAATGTGTGGGTTTAGTGATAGTGATTAGGGAGGAGATGTTGATGATAGAAAGAGAACTAGTGGCTTTTTTTTCCTTCCTAGGCATTGTTGTGTTTGCTTAGAGTTCAAAAACAAGTCAATAGTTAATCTTTCAACTTGGGAAGCTGAGTATGTTGCAACTGTTTCTTGTGTTTATCATGCTATTTGGTTGAGGAGGCTATTAAAGACTTTGAAATTTGAGTAAGATAGAGCTATTGATATTTTTGTTGATAACAAATCAACTATTGCTCTTGGAAAGAATCCAATCATTCATGAGAGAACCATATAGAAACAAAGTACAGTTTCACTAGAGATTGCATTAGGAAGAAGGAGATTCAACTCAAGCATGTAACTTCTAGAGACCAAGTTGCTGACATGTATACAAAAGCTTTGAAGGTTGAATATTTTTGTAGATTAAGAGTTGTTCTTAGAGTTGTTAAAGGCAAAATTACAAGTTTAAGAAGGGGTGTTGAGAAGATAAACTTGCATTGATGTTTGCTATATTTAATTATCTATATTTAGTTGTTGGTGTGTAGTTTAATGTTTTTAATTGTGTGGGGAATATCCAAGAGTCATTCTTATATTCCAATAATCTACTTTGTATGCATATAAATTTGTTTTAGACTGAATATAAAAGGTTGAGATGTTAATGATTAGTTTTGGAATTCTCTCCTGTGTTTTCCTCTAAACTCTGTGTGTGTGTGTGTGTCCTTGTTTTTTTTTCTTCCTCCAATAGGATCAAGAGACAATCTAAATCCTCTTCAGCTTTACCACATAGAGGGCACATGATCGCTAATTGAAACCCCCTCTTTTTAAGTTTCTCTCTTGTTAGCGCTTTTCCCTACCAGACTTTCCAAGCAAAAAAAGCTCGTTTTTGGGGGCGCACAACTGTTCCACAACATTTTCATAGGTATTGTTTTGGTGTTTCCACCTGCCAAATGCACATCAGTTGCTTTAACAATGAACAAACCATTTTTGTCTCCTTTCCAAAGTAATTTATCTTTTTCCATTTGGTTGACTCTTTTATTATTGATTAAGCAAATGAAGTTCTAGACTACATCCAGTTCCTAATCATTAAAGGGTCTCACAAATGAAGGTAGCCTTTTGTGAAAAGTTTTATATCGAATCCTTCTACAGATCCTTAAGCTTGGTTACTTGTGATTTTTTTTTTTTTAAAAGCATTTGTCCTTGCAAAGGAGGTGTAGGATTGAAAGCTTCTTCCACAAGCATATGTGAAGGGTGGCTTTACAAGGAAGAGGTGTAAGAAAGTATTTTAAAAAAATACCCTTTTTGTTCTTGTTCTAAATATTAGCTATTTTCCAGTTGTTCTCTTTGGGTTAATTTAAAAAATAGTTATACAAATATCGAGAATGATTAAAAATAAAGTATTATATATAAAAGTTATTTATCAAAACATTCTTAAAAATATAAAAAAAACAAGTTAAAACATTTTAATTCTCAAATGCACTTGTACTTTAATTGCACAAGGAGTAGAAATAGGTGGATGGTTCAAGTGTAGAACATTGTTGTGAGGGCATTGAGATACGAGCATTGTTTGATAGTATTACCTTGAACACGATAAAATGTTCATGTGTCAAGGTAGGCACGTATGAAGGAGATCGGGGTTGATGTTTGCATAGTGTTGGCTAGGACCTGTTAGCCTCTTTATTTGGCATCATAGTTCTTTATCTCTTCATGCTTACTCTAACGTCGATTGGGTTGTTAACACAGACAATCATTGTAACACCCGAGAAATATACTAACGGAGTTTGGACAAACAGGTATAATAAAAGTAAAAGTATATTTATCGGGAATAAAATAAACGATAACTTGGAATTAATACAACAGTGGGGTAAATTACTAAATTACCAATTCATGACCCAAGGGTCATAATATAATAAGTTCATATGTCAAAGTAGGATTTTGATAAATTGGATAGAGAATAAAACTGAAAGGAGGACCAAAGAGTAATAAAAGAAAGATATTAGAATAAAATAAGGAAGAAAATTGTGGAAGAGACAAGTGGTTTGAAGGAAAGAGGGAGGAAGTTTCCTCCTTGGAAAGTGAAATAAAAAGGGGATAAGATCGAATAAAAGGAGAAAAGATAAATATCTCATTTTGGTCTTAGAGGAGAGAGAGAAAGAGAGCAAAAACGAGGAAGAAGAAGAAGAAGAAAAGAAAGAAGAAGGAAAAAGGAGAGAAGATCACAGGTATGGGCTATGTGAATATTTGTATGAATACATGTCTTTAGGTGGTAGCGGAGTTACTAAATATGGGTATTTGTATGGAACTGTGAATATTTGTATGAATACACATGTCTTGGGTGGTATGGAATTACTAAATATGGGTATTTGTATGGAACTGTGAATATTTGTATGAATACACATGTCTTGGGTGGTATGGAATTACTAAATATGGGTATTTGTATGGAACTATGAATATAGTTTTGTTTGAAAACTATGGGAGTATGGAAATCTAGATTTGGTCTAGAACGTTTAGATACATGGTTTAAAACCCTTGTTTTGTGTATGGTTTGGGTTTGGAAGCTCCCAAACTCATTTCTTATAGGGTTGAGTTAGAAGAGCTTTAAGGCTCAGAAAATAATAATGTATGAGAAGAGACTCTAGTTGCAAGTTGAACCCAGAAAATTCCCTATTGTCGATCATATACAGTAGCCGGACCTTAGAACGAGTTTTTAGGTCAGAAGTAAAGGGAATATGGAAGTAAGTCCTTCTACAAAATTGTAGCCACATCAATGAACTTGATGTTAGGCTTTTGAATTTCTTAATTCGGACTCCTGTAGACCAAGTTATGGTCTTTTTACTCTGAACAGTAGTCAAATGCAGGCGAGAGTGTCAAACCGAGGTCGTCAAGCAGTGTCCAGGCAAAGGGGCCGTCGATTGAGCGAGTGGGCGAAGTCGTCAAACAAAGGGGTCGTCGGTGAACAGTGGGCGGTCGTAAATGAACAGTGGTAGATCCAACAATGGGCGAGGGTCGTCAAACAGGGTCGTCGGTGAGCGGTGGGCCGGAAGTGGAATCGGTAAGGTCGTCGAGTGAGCGGTGATCGCGGCGATTAGCTTGACTCGTCAAGGTAGCTCTTGTGACCTCCAACTTCGGAAGGTCATATCTCCTTCGTTTGAGCTCCGAATTTGGGTGTTGGACTCTATGGAAAGCCCGGTAGGTCAAGAATCCATCCATATGCCTGAGGAGATATTAAATGTCAGACCAAGCGTCAAGCCGAGAAGCTCGTCACTTCCAGTGTAGCTCGTCGAGTTCAAGAATCGACTCGTAAGGCCCGGTAGCGTTTGACCTCCAACCCGGAAGGTCATAACTCCTCCCGAGTCGAGCTCGATTCGGGTGTTCTTGGACTCTATGGAAAGCCCATTGAGTCAAGAATCCATCCATATGCCTGAGGGAGATATTAAATGTCAGACCAAGGTGTTAAAATGAGCTCGTCACTTCAGTGCAGCTCGTCGATTCGGGGGTGAATTGCGTTTGACCTCCAACCGGAAGGTCATAACTCCTTCGTCCGAACTCGATTTGGAGTGTTCTTGGACTCTATGGAAGCCCATTGAGTCAAGAATCCATCCATATGCCTGAGGAGATAATAATTGTCAGACCAAGGTGTTGATAGGCTGCGTCATCAGTGCAGCTCGTCCGGTTCAGGATTTGATTACGTTTGACCTCCAACTTCAGAAGGTCATATCTCCTTCGTTTGAACTCCGATTTGGGTGTTCTTAGACTCTATGGAAATCCCATTGAGTCAAGAATACATTGATATGCCTTAGGAGGATAGAAGATGGTTGAATGAGGTGATGAATAAGTTCTGAGGTCAGCTCAGCTCGTTAGTTCGGTCGGCTCGTCACAGTTCACTATGCATGACCTCCAACCGGAAGGTCATATCTCCTTCGTCCGAACTCCGATTCGGGTGTTCTTAGACTCTATAGAAAGCCCATTGAGTCAAGAATACAGCCATATATAATATGATAAAAGTGGAACTCATATTAGGTCCAGAAATAAGAAAAAAAAAAAAGCAGAGTAGCGAGATATGAACAAGGACTAATAACATAAGTAGATTTGATATGTAAAGGAATATAGAAGAAAGAATAAAATGATAAGTTCGAAGCGTATAGTGTATGACTGCCTAAGACCGGATATTGAATGACAAGACATATATGATCAGTGCTTCTGCACTCCTATGGGAGATAGAATAGTTTGATAAAACACAAGTAAAGCGTACAAGTATAGAAATGTATAGGTATATGTCATAAGATATGATAGTATAATAAAAATTACATGAAGATATAAGTTAATAAGATATAAGATGTTAACAGGAATGGGCACAGGTACACGAATGATAAGCATATATGAATATAAGAATGAGTAAATCGTGCATGATAAAACTATAGGAATATATGTATTATGAGAAATATGATAGCCATAATATGAAACTCTACAGGATATAGGAAACGAATATAGATTTAAAAGAAAATGATGGTATAAATTGCATAATGTGATTTTAAGCAGGAAACTAAGGAATGGAGTTTGTTCTACTTACTCATATTCCTCGTTTCAAGTTTTGCATGATTGTTCTAAGCATAATGAATTGATTTAATTGATTTGAGAAAAGTGATTGTAAATGTTTGCATATAAAATTGCATGATTATTAAAAATAAACTATTTATACAAGCGTACATATTGTACTATATTTTGCTATAAAAGGGATTTGAACGCCCTTAATGGAATGTTACTTAGTTTATTTAGCATTAGGATAGATTGAGTATACCAATAGGGTCAAATCGCGATCTTGCGAACTATTGATGTGTCACTCGATCAAGCGGCCCAGCGGAACATTATCGGTAGTGTTCACTATTTGATTGTTTATAACCGGTCGGCCGGAAGGGGCCGTCTTGTGTTATAAAACCATTTGTCTGGCTGCGGCCCGGAGGGACCGTGCGTGACTCTGATATCTGTATATCGAAGACATAGGTTAAATTCGTTAATTGATTGGCATAACTGAATTGATTTGCGCCGCCCGAATTGATCTGCTGGCCCAGATTCAATTCTGAAGCGGCTGGATTTGTGAGCATAATTGAAATTATTTGAGATCGCGAAATATTGAAAATGAAAGTGTATTTTAGGATGATCAATGAACCATGACTAATTGTATAAAACAAGTATATGTATCGATATTTATATTAATCATCCATAATGATTTGAAGGTTTTGAATTGTTAAATTATAATAGGATCACGGTATATGAAAGCAGTACATAAAAATAGAGACCCGACAAATGGTATATAGTATATAACCATGAAAGAAATATGAATAAAGAACCTGACATGCACATAATAGGATATGTAATATGAACACATGATAGAAATGCATATGTGCTAGAACGATAGAATAAGTAAAGATGACCAAACACTAGAATCCCGGTAAAAGTATAGATAGGAGATATGCTTCGAGCCGAGAGAACATGTGACATGTGATAGTAATGTAAAGATGATAGAAATAATATAAATTATATGCATATGTATAAACTGTGGCGGTTACATAGGTGGATTGTCCATGCTTATGTTCCCACTAGCGTAAGCTTGCTGCGGGTGTTCAATCAGGTGTGATGCAGACCCGGAAGACAAGGATAGAAGATAGGACGTCCCACGTCGGCGGGCGGGCCGGGTTCGGAGATAGGTGCTCACCTTGCTTCGCGATCTACGTGTTTTGTAGAAACAAAAAAAAAATGTACATGTCGGTAAGTGGGACTCGATATATGTATATAGATGTTGAGGACATACCACTCGGAATGGTAGTTCTTTATATATGAAAATGATTTTGTTATTACGAGGAAATGTTTGTATAACTACAGTACAAGTTCGGCTGAAAGACAGTCAATGAGTCCCAGTATATAGTCTCGCGCCCAGACTCGGTTCTGATCCGCCATTCGGGTCGGATCGAGGACGTGACAATCATACTTTGACTGATGCATATGTTGTTTTTCTTAGCCCTAATCTAGTTTATGGGAGCTCCAAAAGGCAACGCATCGTTGCTTGCTCTTCCAATGAGGCGAAGTACCATTCAGTTTTCGCCATTGCTTCTAAACTGCAGTAGGTTAATCATCTTCTAAGTGAGCTTGGCATTCAATCTTCGTCTGCTCTAGTGATTTACTATGAGAATATTGGTGCTACTTATTTATGTGTCAATCCAGTTTTTGATTCTTGGATGAAGCATCTAGCAATAGACTTTTATTTTGTTCACAATCTTGTTCAAGATGGGGTCCTTCGTGTGACACACGTTTTCTCTTATGATAAACTTGCAAATCCTTTTAACCAAGCCACTTCTAGTCCCCACTTACATGATATATACGTCAAGATTGGCCTCACTTCAAAGACCGTCTTGTGGGGACATGATAAAGATTAGTTATTTTAATTATTTAATTTTGTTTTTATAATTATCTTTATGCTTTATATTTTGAATTAGTTTCCAAGTTTAGGAATTAGTTTTCATATTTATCTTTTATATATATATTTTTTAAATAGTTTTCTTATCAGTTTAAAAAACCCTACATACATGTTTGCACCCAAATTGAAAATTTGGCATGATCCGATAATGGGTTAGGCCTAAGCCCTAGCCTATGAATAAAAGTCCAAAAGAAAGAGACCCATATCCATTTGTACAAGCTCATAGAAAAAGTCCAGAGGTATTTCTGAAATTTTTAAATTTTTGGAAGTCAAACGAAGCATTATCAGAGGTGGCAGAGAAGTGGAGCAGTTATGTGTTGATGTGGAATATTCTTGGGGAACAAGTCTCCATGATGGAAATGTGGAAGAATTCTTAAGGATCAAGACTCCACAATGGAGACGTGAAGAAGTTCTTGAGGAACAGACTTCCTTAATGGAAGTCATGGACAATTACTTCAAAAAGTGGAGAGAGTGAAGAAATACAAACTAGGGCATCAAGTCTTCTACGTCTATAAAAGGAGCAAAAGAGGATGACTAAAGGAGAGTCAATCAATCAACCCAATCAACAACTCAACAAATCGACTCAGTGTTAATCTACTTCAGCAAATCCTAACTTTTCAACAAGTTTTCAGCAATTTCAACAATTTCAACAAGCTTTCAACAATTTCAACATTCTAATTCCTAGTGTTAGCTAAGTTTCTGGCAAGTTTCCAGCGGTGTTATTTCATTCATTCGTAGAGAAATCCAATATTTTCTTTAGCAATTCCAGCATTCTGGTTGCAAGTTCTATTCAAGTTTTTATTAATTTTCCAGCACAATATTGTCTTCATAGTGAAATCCAATGTTTAATTCAGCAATTCCAGCATTCTAGTTGCAAGTCCTATTCAAGTCATCAACTTTCAACACCGTGTTATTTCATCATTTCTAAGGAAATCTAACACTTTTCTTCAGCAATTAATTCCTGCACTATTTCCATTCGGTGTTTTCCACTTTGAGTTTGAGTAACTGTCAAGGGAACCAAGGACCCTACATTAGAAGTTTCATCTTATGAGTCATTCCAATTTGGAAACACTTTAATTTCTTAGCACGCCCGCATGCTTATATTTTGTATGTCTCGTGTGAGATTCAAAAATCACCACAACATATTTTCGGCATTCCCGATGGGACCCATCTTTGTGAACATAACTCGGTGGGATACATCTTTGTGAAACATTATCCAATGGATCTATTCTTTGTTGAAGATACCACCAAAATTGAGAAGTAAAACCATTTTAGAGTCTCAGGACTCGGTATCTGATGTTGCATAAGCAACATAGGAAGGACTTGTTCTAGCCATGGTGGAACAATTTGAAAGAAATACAGTAGATTTTCTCTAAGAAGAATTTGCATCAAACAACCCATTTAGGTAAGAAGCATGCATAGGTAATATAGATAATGATGATACTCATATTCCTAAAGATGTTGAGTTTCAGGCAATGATCGAGAATCCACATAGATTGAATGTGTTGGCTGGACAACGTTTTGATGAAAAAAATGGTTGTTCAAGTAGAGGCTGACTCTAAACAACTCAAAGTTATGTCTGAGAAAACTAAAGCCATGTAGAAGTATGCACAAGCCTTGATAGATGAAGTTGATGAACATACCATCTAAGCGAATTAAGGCTATTGTGGTAGAGCGAGAAGAACAATCTCAAGCACAAGAGATTATCCTAAAAGCAATCTCAAAGATGCCTAGACCATAGAGGTTAGAACTGACTTCTCGATTCATTAGGCAATAAGCTAATGAGCTCTAGAGAAAACTATCAATTGAACTCAAGGGGAAACTCCCCAGGAATTTTCAAGAAACATGTGGACCTCACTACTCTCCTAAACATTTTGAGAATCGATATCTTCCTCCTCATATGAGAGAAGAGGGAAGTTTGAAAATTTCCAATGGAGAACGTTCTAATCCTATTAGGACAATGGCTCCTTAAAGGGTGTATGCTAACACCAACCCGGTTACACAACCTGGAGTTTATAATGAGCCACTTCCTTTAGCTAGAGGCATGAGGGGCACTATTTCACCACCCTTAGGACGTAGGTATTAATAGAGGCCAACAAATTCCTCAACCTTTTATGCCACCTCTACCACCACCAAATTTGGAGGCAACAATAAAAGTGGTATAAGAACTATATAGGCCTGGTCTTAGACAAGTTGGACGCCTATAATTCTATAAGCCATATCCAAAGGCAATAGATAGAGAGAATCCTTACCTAAGGGGGTATAGAATTCTTGAATTCTCTTTATTTTTTAAAGAAAATGGATAGTCTACCTTGGAGCATGTGGCTAGATTCACAGTGTAGTGTGGGGAATTGGCCAACTATGAAAATTTCTCCTATCTCAAACTCGGGTTATTTCCTAACTCATTAATAGGAGCTGCTTTTACTTGGTATGCAACATTGCCAAGGAATTATATCATGAGTTAGCAAGAAATGAAGAGAGTTCCACACACAATTCTTTAAAGCAGAACCTGAGATTTGCATAGCAGAATTATCAAGGGTAACCCAAAGGGGTGGAGAATCAGCAGAGTAATTTATCACTCTTTTCAAAAGAATGAGGAATAGATGCAAAATCCATCTCCCATAAATAGAGTGCATGAAGATAGCATAAAGGGGACTTGATATAGAGTTGAGGAAGAAGTTTCAAGGTATGGAGTCTGCGGGCTTCTGGCAAACTGCCAAGGCGTGGCCAGAGTATGAAGAATTACCAAAGAAAAAGTCACAGAAAGACCTCCCATGGCTTACAACCCGGAGGTCAATTATGAAAAATCAGAAGAGCGTATCTCCAAGTAATGTGTTCCTTCATATGTCCTCTACTGGTGAAGAAAGCGCCTAACTTATGGAAGAAGTCACAGACCTCAAATAAACAAGCACAACATCCTTTTGATGTGGCAAAGACTCCAGGGAAATCTTTACTCTCAAGGAGAAATTCACGCTTCCAAGATCACCAACTCCCCAAAGAAGAGGAACTTAGGGGAAAAGTATATTGTAAGTATCATAACTCCTCGAATCATGGTACTAATTCTTATTGAAGTTTCAAGAGTATTATCTAAGACAGGATCAACAAGGGAATACTGAAGTTCCTTGAGAAAAAGAGGCCATGGTGGTTGATGAAGATCCTTTCCCACCAATGGCTTCAGTCAACATAGTTGCTATGGATCTGAAAGCAGTTTTGAATGAAAAGAAGGATGAGAAGTTTTCTCCTGATGTCAAGATAAGAAAGGTATGGATTCCTAAACAATATATGGTTCATAAGGATGAATTGGCAATAAAAGGAAAAGTGTCTACTTGTAGAGAAAAGGGAAATGATGGAAGGTATCCATACCATTCAAAACAAGAAATCAGGAAGGCGAAACCCTCCAAAGAAAAGAATGTCTTTCCAAAAGAGAGTCATACTTTTCCAGATGGAAAGGGCAGGAACACTTAAAGGAAGAAAATACCTCTAAGGTTTGTTGTCCCTCCTCCTGTTCCACCTGGACAAAAGTGGCATGTGGTGCATCATAAGAAATTTCCTCAAAAGCTCACCAAAACTCATAAAAGAATGATGCAAAGACTGAGAGCAATGAAGAAAAGGAAATTACTTGAAGAAATTCCATAGGAAAAACCAAAAGAAACAGAGAATCTGAAATAAGAAATAAGGCCTACTTCAAAGAAAACCAAACTTGGAAGGAAGACTACAGAAGATGAGGAGTCTAGTTGTAGATCTGATGAAGAAATGGAGTTGAGAACTATTCCCGATGTGTAAATTTCCACTTTCTTTCAATGTCCTAATATTTAACTTTACTACACTCTTTCAAGTCAAAAAGAAATGGAGGAAAGCTTAGTAGAGGGTAAGAAATGTAATACTTCCAGAGGAAAAGTACGGTGAGGTAATTCACCACTAGTTCCCTCCGAAAAAAGTCGAGCCTGTAAGGTGATACTGGAAAAACCTACTATAAAGATGACAAGGCACATAAGACCTCTATACTTGAGAGCACACTTTATTGGTAAATCAGTGTCCAAGATATTAGTGGATAATGGATCAACAGTCAATGTGATGACATTAAGAAACATAAGTGTTTGTATTAGCTTTTACTAGAGAAACTTCTGGGCATCTAGGCGTACTCCCCATCGGGACATTTCCATCGGCAAGTGGATCTCATTTATCAACTTTCTTTATGATTAATTCTACTGCTAATTATAATGCTTTGTTAGGAAGAGACTGGATTCATGCCAATTGGTGTGTGTCCTCCTCCTTTCACCAATTTTTATTGTTTTGGAAAGGTGATGAAGTAGAAGTGGTATGAGTAGACAAACATCCTATCATTGCAACTTCAAATTCTGTTGAGCCCAGTTACTATGACCAAGAATTTGGTCCAATAAATTTTTTATTCAAAGGCAAAAAGAATAATGAGACTCCAAGGGAAATATACATGGAGTCAAGAGATGCTGGTGACATTCAAGACTAAGTTGTCAAACTTCTTAAGACAATTGCTATCGTGCCTTTCAGGCTGATAAAGGGTTTGGTCATTGAGGAGATTGATGACTAAGTATTTTCATGAAGAGAATGCAACCGTTACAGCTGCTGTGGCCGCGTCATTCAAAATGCAAATGTAACAAGTTACTGAAAAAGTTGCAGAAGAACAGTTCCAAGACATTTGTGGAGCTAAAATGATTTATGAAGAAGAATCATATGAAGATGAAGAAGAAATTCAAATCGAAGATTTGGAGAAAGCTCATCCTAAAAGGGAAGACAACAAGCCTCAAGTACATGATCCTATGGAAGAAGTCAACCTTGGTACTGTGAAAGAGCCAATGATTACTTACATCAATTCTCCCTTATTTACTAACTTGAAGGAATAGATCATTTCATTGTTATAGGAATTCAAAGATTGCTTTACTTAGAATTATGACGAAATGCTAGGATTGGATAGAGGTCTTGTGGAACATCGCCTTCACATCAGGCCTGAATTCCATCATTTCCAACAACCACCTAGAAGAATGTCCAAGGAAGTAGAGCTAAAGGGGGAAATTGAGAAACTATTGAAGGCCAAATTCATCAAGCCTACAAGATATGTTCAATGGTTACCGAATATTGTTCATGTGATGAAGAAAATGGAAAACTTCGAGTATGTGTGGATTTTAGAGATTTAAATGTTGCTACTCCCAAGGATATATATGTGATGCCTATTGTAGACATGTTAGTTGATTCTACTACTAATAATGAATTGTTACCCTTTATGGATGGTTTCTCTAGTTACAACCAGATTTTAATAGCAATAGAAGATATACCTAAGATCGCATTTAGATGTCCTAGCTCCATAGGGACATTTGAATGGCTAGTCATGCCTTTTGGTCTAAAAAATGCAAGTGCAAGTTACCAAAGGACAATAAATGCCATTTTCTATGACTTGCTAGGCCACCACATGGAAGTATACATTGATGATATTATGGTTAAATCTAAAAGAGCCAATGAACATGCAAATCGTCTAAGGAAAAGTTTTGAGAGGATGAGACATCATCAATTGAAGCTTAATTCACTCAAATGTGCATTTGGAGTTCGTGCTAGGAATTTTCTAGGGTTCCTAGTTTTCCAAAGAGGGATAGAAGTAGATCATAACAAAGCAAAAGCTATTGCTTTATCCAATGCTCCACAAAATAAGAAAGAACTCTAAAAGTTCTTGGGTCAGGTAAATTATTCAAGAAGATTTATCTCTAACTTGGCAAGTAAAACTAAGGAATTCTCTGACTTGGTGAA
Source organism: Tetrastigma voinierianum (assembly GCA_016808115.1). Classification (NCBI taxonomy): domain Eukaryota; kingdom Viridiplantae; phylum Streptophyta; class Magnoliopsida; order Vitales; family Vitaceae; genus Tetrastigma; species Tetrastigma voinierianum. The sequence continues at coordinate 127,599 of JAEQBH010005101.1, forward strand.
GCTGAAAGATATGAAAGTGTTTAGGTGGGAGGAACAACATCAAGCAGCCTTTGACAAAATCAAAGAGTACCTCGCTAAACCTCATATTTTAATGTCTCATATACAAGGTTGCCCGCTTAAATTATATTTATCAATCACAAATGAGTCAAGAGGTTCTCTTTTAGCACAAAACAATTCTAAAGGTCATGAGTGTCAGATATTATTTTGGTAGGCCTGTAAACTGGTAAACAAGATATACTCTAATTGAAAATTTATATTTGGCCTTCTACTTTTCATGTACTAAACCGAAACATTACTTGATCAAGTCTCGAGTTATGTGGTTTCTCATACCTAATCTTCTTTATGGAAGACATGCTTAACCTACCGCTAATTACAAGTGAGGAGGATTAGTAAATGGTTCCGCTTTGTCGACCACCTTGGTTTATTTTTCCCACATAAATTCCGGCTGGTGGACAAGCATCAGGTAGATTTCCTAGGCGATCATCCTTCCTTAGAGATTGGAACAAAGGAAAGCATGGAGCTGGGAATCTATGGAGCAAAAAAAGAGCCTTGAATCCTCAAATTTGATGGTTCAAGCAAAGAGAAGTCAATCAGTGTAGGAATAGTGATCATCTCACCAAGGGGAGAAAATACTACATTGTCTTTCAATCTGGCCTTTGAATGCACTAACAATCAAATCGGCAGAAGCCTAGGGTGATCGCTTAGAGATCCCATCGAGTCATTGGGAAAATATGTTCGTGTCACTATATTCCTAATCGGGTACTTCAAGAATTAATGTGGGAGTACGGCGCAAAGCTGCTATGCAAGACCTTACTTTACTGCTGCCATTCAATTGTTAGACTCTTTTGACAATGTGAAATTTGAACATGTGCGTAGGGAATCAAACTAGGAGGTTGATGAGCTTGCTCAAATAGCTTTTGGTGTGAAAAGGGGTGAAGAATTGACCCATAAGCTCATCATGATGTTAGCCAGTTGAATCACCCCTTCAATTTCGAAAAGCGGGGGATCAACTCGCATCTTCAATAATGACGGAATATTAAGCCGGAGATTGAGATCAGGAGTTCAAGAGCATTTAGAAAAACCCGCACAAGAGGGTTCTCACATAACGAAGGCTCAAGCTAGAACTTTGTTCTACAAGGAGAGCTACAAAAAGGATTCGATAAGCACATCGTGCTTATCTTTTCTAAATAGCATGGGAAGTTATGAAGCAGTTCATGAAGGGGCTCTTGTATTCATCAATCTAGGGTAAAAAATGAATGCTGAACAGAATATTAATGCACTATTTTCAATTTTTACCATTCTAAAAGATTACATCACCTACTCCAAAGGTTGTTAGCAGTTCCAGAAATATGAAAGCATTAAGAGGATTCTTGATGTTGAATTGCATTTAATAGTAAACCCATGGCCATTCAGAGGGTGGGCCATGGATTTGATAGGGAAGATTCATCCAGCATCATCAAAGGCACAAATTCCATCCTAGTTACTACGCACTATTTTTCACTAAGCGTGGTAAAGGCAAGTACTATCAAGAAAGCATAACAGAAGGATGTGATTAAGTTAATCAAGGAGCAGATTATTCATAGGTTTGGAATTCCCTAATCTATCACTACTGATCAAGGAACAATGTTTACTGGGGAAGAAATGAATTATTTTTCTGCGAACTATGGAATACAACTCATCAGATCAACTCATTTTTGTGCCCAAGCCAATGGACAAGCAAAAACATCTAACAAAGTGTTGATAGGAATTTTGGAGAAAATGCTTGAGGAGAATCCTAGAGATTGGCATAGGATTTTATCAGAGACGTTGTGGGCCTACAGGACTTCCAAAAGAAGCTCTACAAGGGTAAGTCATTTTTCTCTTACCTATGGACAAGATGTAGTACTCCTAATGGGAGTAGGGGTGCCTTCTCTAAGATTTTCCAAGAAATATGGTCTTACTCTTCAAGAGTACAGTGAGGCCATGATGATGGAACTCAAATCGGTAGATGATAGAAGAATACAATCTTTCAACTATATGTTGATTCAGAAAAATAAAGTGGCTCAGACTTATAACAAGAGAATCTAAAGTGGTGCTTTAAAGTAGGCGAGTTTGTTTGGAAAATTATGCTGCCAATTTGTTCTAAAGACAAATAATTAGGCAAATGGTCTCCCAACTGGGAGGGACCTTTCAAAGTGCATCAAGTACTACCTAGAAATGCATACTGGTTAGCAAACCTACAAGGAGAGCCACACAAGAGGTTCATCAATGGGAAATACTTGAAAAAGTACTTCCCTACCATGTGTTCCATGACATTTAAAGGGGTAATGTTAGGAGAATGTTCTATGTTTTGGAATAAAGTAAACTTTTTAGCCACTGTTTCTCAAGCATTCGAGTTCTCTAGCATGGTACCTTGTTCTATTCTATGTTTTGGAATAAAGTAGGCTTTTTAGCCATTGTTTCTCAAGAATTCAATTTCTCTAACATAGTACCTTGTTCTATTCTATGTTTTGGAATAAAGTAGGCTTTTTAGCCACTATGTTCTCAAACATTAAAGTTTATCTAGTATGATACTTTGTTCTTAGTTTTGGATAAACATATATCCAGTAGGCATTTTAGCCATTGTTTCTCAAATATATAAATTTGTCTAACAACATACATAAAATTAATATATCGCAAAGAGGTTTCATGTACCACCGCTTGTCAAATCTCTCCAATGTTTCGTATCTGCATCAATGGTACGCAATATATAGTCTCAAAGAAAGTAGGTCCTCTTCTCAGACCCACTTTTAATAAAAATAGAGTTACAACCGCCGTTCCCTGAACATTAACACATATCAGCGTAGGCTAAATGCCTTCTTGATCAGCTAATGCAATATTAGGTACAGATGTCGCGTGTGTTGGTGTTGAGTGATTTTTCACCACCATTCATACACATCAGCTTTATAAAGGCAGGCTGTTGCAGCTTGTGATCCACCAACCGTATCTGTAGCGATTTGTAAGTGTATGTCTGGTGGCCGGAACGGTTTTTGCAATTGTTCATATGCATTCAACACATCAAGATGAGCTAGTGCTACTTTAGTCACTATTTATTAATCCTTATTTATCAGAAATGTGCTATGATGTAAGTGCACGATGAGTCTCAGTAACAACAGAATCAAGTACATCTTAGGAAGACATTCTAACTCTCTTCTTTCCACCAAGCAAAAATGGTAGGCCGATGGCCACCTAGCAAGAGTAGGAAAGGGAGATACTAGCCTCAGGACAATCACTTGTCATTATAGGCTTTGGAATACAAAAGCAAAGAGAGGATAACGCAAGGAGCATAGGCAAGAAAGAGACTTTACAATTGAAAAAATGCCAAATAAATGGCTACAAAGCTCCTAAGTCAAAATCTCATCAGTTTATGATTGTTCGGAAATGTTAAAGTCATATCATGGAGAAATCAAAAGAACGGAAGGAATCCCAATATCCAAGGCAATGCCGGCAAGATGCATCAATTTCTTGTAACTCTGAAGCCAACCTGGTTGTCACATCGCGTCGGGAAGCTAAGAAATGGCCCAAGGACTCGGCTTTCTATAGATGCTCAAGTCGTTGAGCCTTTATGGCTTCACCTTGCTCCACTATTGATACGTTCTTTCTGAGCATTTAGTCAGTAAATAGCTTACTCAACCGTTGCATAGCTTGTTTCTTGGCAAGTTGAGCTTGCTCAAATTATGTCTTTTGTCTCTTTAAGGCATCTAATTTGGAGGAAATCTCCATGTTGGATTTCAAAGCACAATCCAAGACAAGGAAAATAGAAGAAGTCTAAGCTAAAGCCTTTGAAATGAAAATCTTATACAGAGGCACTTTGGAAGAGTGAGTGCAACACCGCAGAGAGATGCACAAGAGCGACTAAGATTTGGTCCGGGGAAGCGGGTCAAGCGAAGCAAATGGCTATACCGAGGCTTGAAGCTAGAGCTACGTTTGAATCTATAGGACGTACTAGGGTGGAGTGGCGGGAAGTAGTGGAGTCCAAGAAAGACAAGTCCAAGACGAAATCCGTCTCTACTTGTAATAGAGCTAATCTGAGGTGAGGAAACCTACAAGGTAAGGAAAGCATAAGGGCAGGAGAACAAAATACAAGAGAAGATGAAGGTGAAGAACTAAGCAGGGAAGGAGTAGGTCGTATGCTCATCTTGACCTTCTCAGACCAGTGGTAACCCTTTCATCTAAGAGCCCTCACGAATACGTGCTCACGAGGGTACACCTTTGCTAGTATCTTGTGAATTATCCTCACTTAAAGCCTCTTCTCCATAGGTGGACCCTTGCTCATTATCCTCAGAGGGATCTTCTACTTCTTCCAATCTGTTGGGGATCATCAGCGATTATTAGATAAATCAAGCGATGGGAATTTGGTTTGCAAGGCGACAAAACAAGTGGGGTTTGGAAGAATTCACTATCCTCGAGAAAGATTGGGATTTTTAGGCTGACTATTGGAAGTAGTTTTCTTCTCCTTTGCCATCTTGAGTTTCTTGGTAGGCTTACTAGGAGAAGAAGTCAATCGTGCAGAAAAATGAGGAAATCAACACAAGGTAAATTTATGAATAAAAATGTAGCAAATGATTCTTTTACTTGTAATGGGAAAGCAAGGCGAGAAGCTCGTCAGCTCACACGATATTCACTAAGTAAGAAGGATGGAGCGGAGTGGATGGGAGGTAATCCCGATGGAGCATAGAAGAGTTTGATGTTCATGTCGGTGTCTATCTGAGCTCTAAGTCCTTGTGAGAGGCAAATGACGTAAAGCTGGAATGAATTGTTGAAAACCAAACTAGCAAGCTTAAAGATAAGGAAGGTAGGGCTATATACTAGCCGAGAATGCAGACATCGAAGATGAAAAGGCGAAGCAACCTCCTAAAATAAGTACTCTACAAGCGGTACTAGCAGAGGCCAAAGGACTCTCAAAGTCATGTAGATACAATTAGGATGGAGCCAAAATCTAATTCCAAGCTGAGATATGTACAAAATTAGACCTCAAGAATAGGTGTACCAATGACTGATCTACTAATTCCAAGAAGAAAGACATAAGATCATCAGAGGGCATCGTACGTAGAGAATGCGCCACATGAAGTCCCAAAATTTTATAATAGGTAAGTTCCCTATCCGAAAGTTCTGGAAAATATGCAAAGAACCACATCTGTATGAACCACAAGGCACCACCAACTTTATGGTAAGGCTTATCAAAAACATATTTACTCATGGCTTGATAAATTGAGGCCAAGAGTAAAGTGCCTAAGGCATAAGGCCAACCTAGAGCAAGTGCCTTCGCCAATGGTAAGTACTCCATGGCGGGTTTTCCAAAGCTAGGAAAAAAACACATATCGGCATAGGAGAACCCATAGAAACTCAACATGCTCAGTCGTCGATGAAACCTCAGTAAAGTCATGCAATTTCCGGATAATGGCAGAGTACTAAATTTAAGTGGTAGAGGAAACCTCTATAGCTAGAAGAGAAAAGTCCTTAATATCAAGTAGACATAGCGCATCGACACCCCGAATAGGTAGGCCCGTGAGAATGGTAATATCTCTCAATGTGATGGATATGAGGCCAAAATGAAGTAGGAAAGAGTTAATACTCTAGGACCATAATCTCAGCGCAACACTCATCAACTCCATGTCAAGTGAAGTATTTACAGTAGTAAGATGAATGAACTGCTCAATCCCCAATACTATCCAAAGTCCTCTAAAATGCGGGGACAACCTAGTAACCACACACCCTATCCTTCTGAAGCCCTTGGCCATGATTTGGCCGGATTTACCCTAGGTCGTAACTTCTTTCCAAGAAGTAGTTTGGTTGTTGATCTCAATGGGAAAGGGAAATTAGGTGGAGAAGAGGATGCTCCTCCAAGAGAATTTGTGAACTCTAGCCTAGGTAAAGGGGGAAGAATAGTATTGTAAAGAAGAAAAAAAGGTCAGAGCTAGCACAGATTAAGGAAGAAATAGCACATATTTGGATTACCTTGATGAAGATTGAATTAAGTTGGAAGCCATAGAACCAGCATAAGAAGCTCCTAAAGAAACAAACACAAAAAAGAAATAGTCATGACAAGGGTTTAAATCTTAGGCTTCAAGGCTGAGAAATAATCAACATGGCCGTAATCTATATGGTAGAAAGCTACATGTAAGTCGTTTCCGCTGGTAGACAAAGCGATCTACAATCTAATAAAGAAAAAGTTCAAGTTCAAGTGAAAGGTCACTCAACCTGAGGTTGTTGAAAATCATTCAATATGCACTCAAGAAAAGTTCGAAACAGCTAAACGGCTTCAAAGAATTTTGTCAAAGGTGTATTTTTTACTCTTTTCAGAGTTTGCACCTAAGAAAATTTTTGTAATAAGCCGAACAACTTTAGAGAATTTTTTCAAAGGGTGTACTCATGATTATTTTCAAAACATACACCTCAGAAAGTGTTTAAAATAGCCAAATGGCTTTAGAGAATTTTTTTCAAAGGTGTATTTTATACTATTTTCAAAGTTTGAACCTAAGAAAATTTTCGTAATAAGCCAAACAGCTTTAGAGATTTTTTCTAAGGGTGTACTCATAATTATTTAAAAAATATACACCTGAAAAAGGTTCGAAATAGCCAAACGGCTTTAGAGAATTTTTTCGAAGGTGTATTTTAGACTCTTTACAGAGTCAACACCTAAGAAAATTTTTGTAATAAGCCGAAAAGCTTTAATGAATTTTTTCGAAGGGTGTAATCATGATTATTTTCAAAACATACAACCCGAGTGAAGGGTTTCATGGGTAGCATCACATGCCAAAAGCAGCAGAAGAAAAAATCTCAACAAAACTCTCCCAAGGATCCCTTAGGGCATCAAATCTGGTTCTATACCAAAGAAAGGGTGCAGGATTACCTTGTGTCGGTTTCAAAAACCGATCTATTAGTCGGGGTAGCGTAGACCGAAGCGAACCAAGTCCTAAGTTCGCCTCTAACGGTATCCACACGAAGAGTGGAACCGACAACCTCCAAGGCAATGGTCTCAAAAAAAGTCCCGGTGCTAGCCAAGTCCCGATCCGAAGAGGGAACCAAAACCCGGTCTCACAAACTCTCTTGAACACTTCTAAGAGAAAAGATAACAAAATGGCCTTCCTTGGTTAGGGTTTTCCATAAAGATCCTTTTTTAGGAAAACCCTAGCTTGTAAAATGTCTAAAATGCCCCTCACCATAAGTGATGATAGGCTACACTCATCCCTATGTGTTATAGCGTGTTCCTTCACGACCTTAAGCCAAAGAACAAGCCCAAGCCTATTATCTCTCTAAGTGAGGGCCTTCAAACCCGGGATTCTACTAATCCCGTGACATTCCATGCTCGAGAATAAACTCCCTCATACTTAGATCACATCCAAAATCATTTCATACTCCCGGCTCCCGCACTCTTACAGAGTGTGTGACCCATTAGGTTCCCGGTTATGTTGGCCACTTGATTCAACTATTGAATCAAGCAAGTCATGAGTTGCATCTAGCAACACATCATGACCCCCAATTGACTGGAGAGTTAGTGGATGATTGCATACCCTTCCATAGACAAATACTGTGCAATTCGTCCTTTCACTAATCTCTAACTCACTCGGTTCAGAGCATGGACCTCCCACTAGACTGGTTACACCACATCTAGCCCAAGTGATATTTGATCTTGTCCCTAAACTCATTGCTCATCAATTATGCATTTGAAGACACTCTTCATGGCATTACCACTCTGGCCAGAGATTCTCGAGTAATGATTCCAACAATAGGCCATAGGTATATCATCACTTTCATTGGGGATAATTGAATCCTTTGCAGTACTCAGTACCTTGAACTTTTCAGAGTTATACCCAACTATCATCCAAAGAACGACCTCCAAGAGGTAACATGGATCGAGATCAAAGTACAGAATTAGCAACCAAGATATCCTTGAGCACCTCAAGTCTAAGGATACTTGCACCATTGCTATGATGAGACAATCATCTACATTTAAATAGATAATTCATAGGATTGTCTCATGATAGGTCTCCGATGTACTTAGCTACTCTTAGCAAGCATCCACATGTCAACTCTGATCAACTCATGATCACAGTTTATAAGATCTACTGTTTGATCCAATCAAGGAGTATGACATGTGCTAGTCTGTCCGGATCAATAATGTCCAGTCTCATTGATCCTATGATTAGGGATAATTTAGACACTAACATAATCGCACATGATATGAATCTTATTATCATGATCCCATCATGATTTCCTTCATGCTATTTTATGTATCATGGACTTCATTAATTCGATTAAAGATCTATATCAATTCAACGTATGAATATCAAATTAATGAAGAAGTCTTTCATATTAAATAATTTGTAGTGCGTACAATAAGTGCTAAGGGTGATTGCCTTTAGAGCACTTCTCTAACACTGAGAAGTGTTCGAAACAACCAAACGATTTCAGAGAATTTTTTCGAATGTATATTTTAGACACTTTTCAGAGTCTGCACCTAAGAAAATTTTCGTAATAAGCCGAAAAGCTTAAATGAATTTTTTCAAAGGGTGTATTCGTGATTATTTTCAAAATATACACACTGAAAAAGGTTCGAAATAGCCAAACGATGTTTTAAACAAGCCGAAAGCTTCAAAGAATTTTTCAAGAATGCATTCAAGATGATTCTTCGAAAAAAAATCTGCATTTGGGAAAAGTTTCGAACAAACATCAAAGAAAAGTTTCAATTTTTAGGCATCAAAGAAAGCTAAAAAACCTTGGAAATCATTCAAAACAAATTTTTTCAAGAAGAAATTCGAAATCATAAACTTATTATCAAGGAAAGTAGGAAAGATTTGATCTTACCAAAGACAACTCCTTCTCCGCAAATGGAAAATGAATGAATTGTAGTACATATTTGAGGAAAATCAAATCCTTAAGCAACGTTGACGATCCAAATGGAACGAACATCATGGCCCGGCTTGATGCGATTATAACTAGAGGGGTGGTGTCATCTTGGTAAAGCGACAACACCAATCTTGAAAAGCGTATGAGAGGGTCCTCAACGATGGCTTTGATTGCGATGTCTCGAATGGCGAGTAGTGAGCGACACCGCCGCGTGAGCGGGTGGCACAGCCGACTTAGGCTTCAGCAACATGACTTGATCGCGCGATGGCGACAATAGCCGATCTTAGGCAATTGCAGCGTCGATTCGATCGTCCCGGCGGCTTCTGGCGGCAGCGGCGACTTCGGCGATGTCATTGGCGGCGGTTACTGCGTGTCGGCGACATCATTCGGAAGGTGTGGTCGATGGCATTAGTGCCAGTGACTGTGACAGCAACGGTGGAGAGGGAGGAAGAAGAAGAAGATAAAAAAGGTAAAATAAAAGTGTTTCCTTTATCCAAACAAGTGGAGGTTGTTTTATAAAGAGAAAATAAATTCTTTTTAGGAATGAAAGAAGGAAATTCTAAGTTGCTTGGAGGAGAAGTCGGATGTTTTTCTTTGGAAGAACAATATTCTTTGGTGTAGGAAGAACAAAAGTTAGAGGTTTAAACTTGATGATGGCGTGAACTTTTTCTTGGGGAATTAATAATTGCTTCTTTATTAGATCTGACTTGGTTCTTTCTTGCTGTTGGAACTCCACATCATAAGCTGAAAGCTGGATTTTAGGTTTCATGATTGGAAATAAGCCCAGAAGAATATTTTTGTGGGGCTTTAATACATATAATATGGCCCATAGGCCACAAAGTATGTGGGGGGCAATTGTTTGCACCCAAATTCAAAATTTGGCTTGATCCAATAATGGATTAGGCCTAACCCCAAGCCCATGAATAAAAGTCTAAAAGAAAGAGGCTTAGATCCATTTGTACAAACTCATAAAAGAAATTCAAGGGTATTTATGAAATTTATAATTTTTTGAAGTCAAACGAAACATTATCATAGGTGGCAAAGAAGTGGAGCAGTTATGTGCTGATGTGGAATATTCTAGGGGAACAAGTCTCCATGATGGAGATCTAGACGTGGAAGAATTCTTAAGGATTAAGACTCCACAATGGAGACGTGGAGGAGTTCTTGAGGAACAAGCTTCATTAATGGACGTCATGGGCAGTTACTTCAGAAAGTAGAGAGAGTGGAGAAATACAAACTTAGGCAACAAGTCTTCTACGTCTATAAAATGAGCATAAGAGGATGAAGAAAGGAGAGTCAATCAATCAATCAACTTAATCAACGACTCAACAAATCGACTCAATGTCAATCTACTTAAGCAAATCTTACCTTTTTAATAAGATTTTAGCAATGTTAGTAATTTCAACATTCTAGTTCTTAGTGTTAGCCAAATTTCTGGCAAGTTTCCAACAGTGTTATTTCATTCATTTGTAGTCAAATCCAATATTTTATTTAGCAATTTATGCATTCTGGTTGCAAGTTCTATTCAAGTTTTTATTAATTTTTAAACACAATACTATTTTCACAATGAAATCCAATGTTTACTTCAGCAATTCCAGTATTCTGGTTGCAAGTCCTATTCAAGTCTATCAACTTTCAACACCGTGTTATTTCATTCATTCATAAGGAAATATAACACTTTTCTTTAGCAATTAATTTCTGCATTATTTTCATTCTGCGTTTTCCACTTTGATTCTAGGAAACTATCAAGGAAACTAAGGAGCCTATATAGCCTAATTAGAAGTTTGATCTTACGAGTCATTCCAGTTTGGAAACATTTTAATTTCCTGGCACGCCCGTATGCCTATATTTTGTATGTTTCATGTGAAATTCAAAAATCACTACAACAATACATTTTCTATATATATATAATCACTCGTTGAATAATATTATTAAGAAAATTTATTCTCCTAAATTCTATCACTTTAAACTACCCAAGATAGTGGTAGGAGGTACTCCATTTTCCAATGGATGTACTGGCAGAAGATTTGGCTTCTTCAGGTAAATAATAAAGGGAAAAGTATGTATCATGCCACCAATTTAAAAATATTTGTATATATGTCACTAAGAATTGCAATTTCATGGTTTAGGCTACTCTTCAAAAAAATAATTGTAAATCTACACAAAAAATACATCAGAAAATGTGAATATCGAAAATACCCTTTATTAATCCAGCTAGAATTAATAATAAATAAATAAATAAAAGAAAATTGTTTGGCTCTTCTCCTCCATTCTGTCACTTTCTCGCTACTTGAAGATCTTGTTTGTTGGTGACAGTGTTTTTTGGCGAGCATCTTACTCCCTCCGTCAACAAGCATTTGTCGACCTAAATATCCCACTTCCATTCGTCCACGATCTCTGTAAACCCTAACTACGTGTAAATATCTTAATCCTTCCAAAACCCACTTCAATTTCTTTGGGTTGTTCTTCCATGTATTGCGAATCAAAGGTTAGATGCTTTGGGTTGTTCTTCCATGTCTTACGAATCAAAGGATTATAGTTGTTATTTGTGTTTCTGATTAGGTCCGTAAACTCATTTTGATTTCTTTTTTCGTTTTGATCTCATTTGGTAAAGTTTCAGTGTATATACTACCATAAAAGTAAATATACGACTGTAACAAATGAATGTACTATCATAACATATTTATTTAGAAACCACACCAGTTAAGCCCCCACTATTTATTTATAAATTGTTATTTGGATGGTAAATGTACTATCATAACCCCTATATCCAAACACATCACCATTTAATCACACAATAATATTTTTAATTGATGTTTGACGATATATGAAAAAAACCTAACAATTTTAGATACCGGTCTATTGTTTAGCCTATTACGTATTGCTAACCATTATTACATACCATTCAGGTAAACAAAATGGCAAAATATTACGTGATCTTTATTTAATACAATGCTTCGTCCCATAATGGCAAACCATTATGAGTTCTATATCAACCCATGCTCACATTGCTTCGTCTTTAAATGTATAAGCTTTGTATAGACCACCTTTATTTAATAACACCCTTTGCTAACATTCAAACCAAAAATCACAAACTTCGTGTTTCCGACCAACAAAGATCAAAAATGAAAAAGCTACACTGCATTACATAGATTCAAATTTAGTTTTAAAGAAGCACGATCATGATTGATTCAATAGTTAAAGCCTAATAAAATCAGTATTCATACTAATAAACTCTTCTAAGGGAGCCTCAGAAAAAATAAGATAAAATAAAATCTTATAAGGGTTTATTGAAGTCAACAGGTATTGCTCACAAGAATTAGTGGAAACTATTGTGTTTGTCTCAACTCAATATCCAGTCACATACTTAGTTTGCGAATCCCAGTAGTCCTTGGATTGCTTCAACATCTCAGCACGTTCAGCAATTAGCCTCTCTTTCCAGTAATCTCTGCATCTGAAAATTATCAGTGTGTTAGATTTCGTGAAAGCTCTAAGTTTCTAATAAGAAAAGGAATGTTCATGTTACTCGGTTACCTTCGTTTCAAGAGCAAACCAAGTTCTAGCATTTCCACTGCATTAGAATATACTCCAGCCTGTGCAAAATGGGTCAAAAACATACATGAATGAACTAGGAACATTTCCAACATTTTCTGTAATGTGCTTGTTAAATGATCAACTCTCCTAAAAACTCAAACTTGTAGGATTTGGATTTAATATGAATATCATGGCTTCACACCCTCCCTCATGAGCATGCGGCCCAATACCCACCCATGTAGAGAGTCGGAGTCCATTATGGACTTTCAAATCAACAACTGATGATCAAATATTTAAATGACCAATTCTCCTAAAAGCTCAAGCTTATAAAATTTTGATTTTATATGAATATCATGGCTTCACAGTGCTAAAAAGTAAAAATCAGAGATCTCCGCCTATGTAGGAGACACAGAGAAGCAGCAAGTAGCAACTATTGTTTGTATGTATAGCAGTTTATAAATAGATTAAAAAAATGATAAACTATACAAACTAAAAACCGAAGAATACAAAGAAACCTTGGATGGTGAGGTGTTCTTTGAATGCTACAGCAGTCCCAACAGAATGGGCACACAGGGAAGTAACTAATCAGGCCTAATCAGTGTAACTAAAAAAAAACGTTGGTGATTAATCCTGAAAGTTGAGAGATTCAAAAAAGAAAAGAAAAAAAAAATCACCTCAGACTATGATCTCTTTCCCATCGGGTAGAACAAATCAAACATTGAGCGACACAGTAATGAGACATATGGGCAATGAAGATGAATCACAGTAATGTCTACTAAAAATTAAGATGCTTGACCTACAAATTTTATCTAAACCCAGTTTTGCTCCTCTTTTTTGCAAGCAACAAACAACCAAGATGCCAAATGCAATAACAGATACAACCACTCTCACTAGTTAAAAATATGAGAGGTATCTACAAATGATATCAAAACTTGCCTGAAAATCTTTACTACCTTCTCCATAGATTGATTTCTAATTCTCAAAATGACATGTGCAAACCGTTTGACTTGAATAGAAAATGTATGATGATTAAGCTGAACATTTCAAATTATTGTTATGCTTTTAATCAATATTTCTTATCGTTTGTGGTAGTTCATAGATTAAATTGGTTGGCTTATGGTATAGTAGATTAGATTTGATTTACCATGGTGATTTGATTTACATGCTAATGAGAAAGTTGTCAAAGTGATTCCTTAGCTTGGAAAACTCTCCAATCCTATTTGTAGAACAAGAGTACCTATGGTGCTAATAGAACTTATAAAACATATCATATAACGTTTTTCTTTTCTTTTCTTTTCTTTTCTTTTTTTTCCACCATCCTCTATCATGTAGCATATGTTTTTTGTATCAAGAAAACGAATGGAAAAAGTATGTATTGGAAGCATGAAGTTGAATCATATGCAACTAATTTCTTGAAAGAAGTAGGATTCAAAGAATTAAACTATGTTATACAACATGAAAACATTGAATATTAGCAATTTTATAAAATTAGTGTTTAATGCGAAAGTTTAACATAAAATCCACAAAATTAAAGTTTTTGAAATTTTAGATATAATTTTTAGTTTCAAATTCTAACTAGGCATATGCATATATTTGTTGTGATACTCTCCAAAGTTCCAATTGTTCATGTTTTTCATCATTCTTTCCTCATTGGAAAAAAAATCCATAAAGTGAAAATGTTAATTTTTCAATCACTGTTATTTTGAGATAGTTCAAATAAAATATTGCCAATATTTATTGTTGAAATAAGTTTACTTAGTTTCCAATACTTTATTCGATAAGAAGAACATAATTTTTCATGTACGATTATTTGACCTCTCCCTTTTATGATCAATTTTAACCTCGCTATATAAAAGCCTGAATTTGATTTTCTTGAAATTTTGAAAATAGTTGAAGGTGTAAGTATTGTTGTATGATTGCATCCCTATTGTTTTGTCATTGCAGCGCATATCATATCATGCATCACAGATATATCATGAAATATGCTTAAAATAATATATGGAATGCAATATGTATTCATTTCCACAAACGAGTATTGTATCACATTATCGTATCATGTACTATAAGTTTTTAACAATTATAGGAGCCATAAAAGAGTTGAGGAGTTCTTGACCTCTAATTTCCTAAAGCTTTTACACATGGATCTTTCGAATCTCGGAGAGTAAAGATTTTAGGTAACAAATACATCTTGATAACAATGGGAGATTTTTCAACGATTATTATCGGTTGCATTCCTAAATTATAAACAATTGGTTAATAAACTTTTAGGGCATCGCAACAAGACTGAAATGAAAAAAGGTTATTTCATTGCAAGAATTACAAGTGAAGAAGAGGATATTTGATGATTCTGCAGAGATCAAGTTCTTAGGAATCAGCAAGATTTTTCCATCCCTAGAACCCTTAACAAAATGGGATTACTGAAAGAAAGAACGATATCCACCAAGAAATGACGAGAGATGAGCAATTGATTGTCAACTTCTAGTTTGAATTCGAAATCCTCAAGCTGCATTTATATAAAATTTTGCGAAAAGTGTGTTTCAGGTTGGTGATTAACAAATAATGTCATTTGAGGCTTGAAGTTTTCAAAAATCCTACATCAATACAACTAGAGCAAAAATAATTGGATTTTAATTAGTTGAGCTTTAGGTACTACGTTAATGAACCTCAGGTACTATGTTAATCAGTCTTACCATAATGCAGTGGTAGTATCTAAGGTTCATTAAGGTAGTACCACATAATTATTTTTGTACTGACCACATTGATGCTGGATTTTTGAAAATTTTAAGCCTAAAATGGCACAATTAATAAATCAGTAACCTGAAACACACTTTTCCCTAAAATCTTCTAGTTTCTTGGCATGTTGGGGTTGTTCCTTGCAACTTTTGCAACCAATAACCTTACTTTTAAGAGGAAAGCATATCATCTACAATGTTGCCTCATTTTTGGCTATTGAAAGGGAAAACAAATTCTTGAATTTTAGAAATCAAAATACTCACAAGGGTAGGGGGCAGCTGAAAATTTTTTTATCACATAAATGTTTGACCAAAAGTATTTTTGTCACATCAACTGCATTTCAACTGAATAACATCAATCCTGTTAGATTGCCAATTTTACCGCTATTATAGACTATTATTGTCTCTACGAATCTAACACCTGCCTAAAAGAGAGTACAAGCAGCATCTTTTCTGGATAACGAAAATTCCATTGCCTCGGACAAAATACATTAAGACATTGTTGAAAATCACAACTAGCTCTTTAGCTACTTACCTCTCTGCAGATAGGACACTTTGTCTCCGGACTTGCAGTCTTGAGGCCTTCAAAGATCATCACAGAAGCAGCTGAACAAGCACAAGACTTGCAAAAGAGATGACCACAACTCAAAGCATGTGGGCTAAAAAGAATATCCTGTGAGACAATGATAGTAAGAGAATAAGCACACACACATGCTTTTTTTAAAGGATGCAAATTGGAAGCTAGATCTTACCAAGCAAATAGAACAAGTCAGATTATACTCCAGCTTCATGGAATCTGGAAGATTCAATGTCATTACTGGTTCATTGGTTCTGAGATCACAAGAAAATTGACAGGAGATCTCATAGGAGTCCTCATCAGACTCGTTTAAATTCAAATAAAAAGCTGCTAGTTCTATCAGCCAAGGTGATTGCAAAAGTTCAATATGTTCAGCCTGCATCTTCCGTTTGAAATCCCTGCCATTGACAGACACCGACCTTGAATAGAAAATTAAGAACATGCTCCCAGTTCAAAACAAAGTAATTCATAAGGTGCATATAAGTGAGGACAGTTAATAACACAGACTCATCTGCTGCATACTTTATCATATTTCTTAAGGATTTTCCGGATTGCAATTGCATTCCATTGCCTTAACACTAATTCAGTCAACATTGATAGCCGTCTGCAATTGTTTGCTTGTCATTTTTGAAACACTGTCGCAAGAGCAACACATATCTCTGCATTCCCGTAGCAATGTGAAGTTGGAGGAGGTGTCTAACTCCTGAACTAAAGCATCCAGCTATATCGGATGCCTCCTTCATTAATTCAGAAAAGAACATCTTATCACACACTACAAAACAAAAGAAATCAACTCTTAAGGATTATTGCTACATGAAAAATCAAACAAGAAAATACTGATAATGAACAAAATATTTTAATCTATAAATACAAATAACTCATTCAAACACCAATTAAATGTAAGCTTCGAAATTAAGACAATATATTTATTGAATATGAACTATAAGGGCTTCGCATTCTTGTTAACAAATGGAACTTTACTAACCTCTCAAAGAAACCTATATATTGAATGGACCACTAACTGCAGGCTGCAGTTTTGTAGTGAATAATAATGAGTTAAGACCCACTGAAAGTAGGAACTCCCCATCCAATTTTAAAACAAGCGCCACCAGCAAGAGTATCGGGCTTAGACCAAACATGGTCACTAGATGAAAACCTCATATTCCTCCTCAACAATCAGATTCAGAAGTGTACAAGTAGATAACAGAATCCAAGCTTTAGAGCCCATCAAGACTGAGCCTACTAGTCAAGAGACACCTTTCTCTCATTTCTCATAACACATAATTAAAGTTTCAATGGACTAGTGGGTAAAATTAGTTTGTTTTTTTTTTTTTACTTAATGTTAAATAGAACTTTTGTTATGAATAGTGCTTCATAGGATTAAGTATTTAGTTGTTTATTTTAAAAAAAGAAAATCAATCTTTTAATTTTATCCAAAGAGGTACACAGAAAACTAAAAATAATTTTAAATAAAATTTTAAAATCACATAGCACTATATAATTAGCATGAAACTACTTATGAGAGTTAAAATTGGATCATAAAGTATATGATTTTCCCATATTTTGAATATCTAGTTTTTTCTTAATAGAAAAAAAAACATTAAGAAAAAGCCAAGAAGTCAAATATTTTGGCTTGTTTCTAATCAGTAAAATTTAGAAAATTCGATAAGTGGAAATCCAGTTAAAAAAAAAACAAACAAAATTTAAATCTTTGAAAGCTATTTTGCTTTAAATGAAAATCGAAAAAAACAAACAACACCAAATAGTCTTACCACATCCCTTCAGTCAATTAGCTTGAGGCTTTTACGTTTTTAGCTAAGAGACACACCAAAAGTAGAGAATAAGAAGATAATGTAAATAGACATAGATTTATGGACTAGAAAGCCTGTTTGAGATGGTAAAGAAATAGTGTATATTAAAGTGATAGAAAATAGTAACACAGTATCGTAGTATGGGACTTAGCTGCAATCTTCTAGGAGCGAGATTAGCTGACAGTAAACAAACAAGGACATAGATAACGAAATCTGTTAGTCTACTACAAGCACATATGGGATTATGGTTGGTTTGAAATTTTGTGAGACATTGCAGAGAAAAGTAAAAGGAAAGAAAAAGCAAACAAAAAAAAAGGAATCTTTAAAGTCAGTGAATTATTTTTATGTGCTTATTCAAACTCATTTCACTTATTCTCCTTCACTATATAAAAACTTATAAATTTCTAACAAATTTTATTTCCATTTGAATTTTCTTTAGTACTTTCCACAACCATTTTCCTTTGTTTGTACTTTGTGGGAACCAAACATAAAGCTAGGACTAGGAGAGTAAGGTGGCGTTTGTTTTGTGGCTTAATGCTGAAAGCGATTTCCTTTCCACAGTCAGCTCGTTTTTTCATGAGTTATTTGCTGAATTTCTAAAAAATGTTACGGAATAGAAAAGGCCAAAACATTTGGTAGAACAAAAGTTTTATTTAACATTAAGTAAAAAAATAATCAACAAAAGTTTTATTTAGCATTATAAAAAAAAAAACGAACAACAAAAGTTCTATATAGCATTAATTAAAAAATCAAACGCCACCTAATTTTTCCCTCCCTACTCATTTCCATTCAGTTGTCAATTTCAAAAACATTCAAGCCAGAGTTACAATACAATATCTTGTGATAGTTTCCTTTCTCAGAAGAGATTTTTAAGACCTTAAAAATTCAAAGAAAAAAAAACCAAATAAACCATGGTTGGGACTTGTCTGTAAATATCTCTCCTCAATCTCCTTCATTCTTTCCGCAAGTTCAAATCAAACTTTCCTACTAAAATTAATTGCTTAGTTTCTATCTCACTGAAAATTTCCTTCCATCTACCATCAATCATAAAATGACCAACACAGATAGCAGCAGAAAAATCGCCGAAAATTTAAAAAAAAAAAGATTATATATCACAGATGGGCAAATCCTCATGAGGCGAATTCATGCAGCACAGCTGGGCGAGCATCACTATTCTCATCCTCTTGCTCATCAGCAACAGGAATATACAGCATTATACAGTCAGCAACTTTCGCGCAGCCTTCAACCGCTTGTACTCAACGTGAGAAAATTTATCCAGAAACGATTCCTGCTCTCCATGTAAATACTCCATGAAAGTCTCTCCAAACTTCATGATTCCAACAACGATTTCTCCGACCAAAACAAGTAAAATCCTCAAAAAAAATTAAAAAAAGGGGAAAAAAAAACCAAAAATCAGAGTAGAGATGAAAGAGCTGGAACTTCAAAACCGAGTTCAATCTAAAACCAGAGTCGAAAAGAAAGAGTTTGAAATTAGAACAGGAGGGAGAGAGATAGCGGTGACCAGAGAAGAGAAAAAGCAAAAAAAGAAACCCTAGAAAGAAGAGCAAAGAAATTGAGTGGAAGAGGAAGCGTAGAAGACGGAACCAGAGATCGTCTAAAAACCATCCTCTTGATGGCTGCGAAATCCTTTCCCGTCTTTGCCAGCGCGCGCTTCGATGTACAGTTTTGCATGCGATATGCACATGTATCAGCCATTCTTCTTTTATTTATTTTTCCTTTTTCAGAGTAAATTATGTTTTAGGGCACTAAAGTGAAAGTTATTAAAAATAGGGTGCCCATAAGGTTTGAGTTTTCATATTGGTATACTTTGGGAAAAGTATTCGTTTTTTAGGTAATCGAAATAGTGAATTATTTGTGGGGGGGACAAAAGTGGCCTCCAAACGATGCGCCATTAGACCACCTCTTACGTAAGATATATCCTCTGTAACCAAACTACCTTCGGCTTTGAGTTTTAGATCGAAATAGTGTTTTTGGGGAAAAAATGATGAATTTAGTTAAATTGGCCCTGATCATGCAGTAATGTATTTATTCGTGGATTGGAAGATTGAATATGTAAGAACACCGTGTGACAGTAGTAATTTAAATTTTTGCTCCAATTAACCATTTGTCGTAGACTGGCGATAGTTGGAATTTTATCGAATGTCGTTGTCGTGGAATGGCATTTGATAAAAATTGATTAGACGGCGACATTTGTTCGACGCGTTATTTTGGGCGTAGTTTGGTTTCAAACTAATTTTTATAATTTTTTTTAAATGAAGTATTTGATCCCAAAACTCCTGGAAACCTGCGCTTTGCACTTGGACATCCCTTCAAGCCTTCCTTTTTCTCTTTTTAACTTTTATTTTTTATTAAATAAAAATTTAAATAATATATATAGTAATATGTTTATTAATTTTTAATATATAAAATATATTTATTTATAATAATTAATCATCTATTAAATAAATAAATAAATATTAACATTTTAAAATAATATTTTATAAATTTAATTTTCTTTTTTTAAAAATAGTTCTTATTCATTGATTTTGGTCAAAAATTGTATTAACTAAAAATTTTATATTTATCATTTTATATTTTGAATCTATTTTCATATTATTGAAATCTTTATAGAATATTAAACATAAATTTTTGAAAAAAAAATTAACAATGTTATTCACACTAGTTAAAGATTACACCATAATAATGAAGTAACTACATATGCAAAACAATATATCAAAATATATAATATATAATAATGATAATAAATATTGAAAATTAATAATTATAAAAATATCTTTTTATTCTTTAAAATAATAATATAAATAATTTGTTACTAGTCCTTATATATCAAATATTTTAATTAAATCATTTAAAGTGATCCATTCTATTTTTTAATAAGTAAAAATTTTCTAATGTATTTTCATATTAATTTTATTTAAAAAATAAAAAATAGTTGTAACTAGGTATTATCATTTATAATAGTTGTTTAAAAACATTATATTATATATTAAAAAACATTTATATTGTTTTAAATATTGATATATGTTTGTGAAGTATCATAAAAATACAGTTAAGAGAAACATATTTTCTCTTATAATAAAATGATAAATGGAGAAGAGAGAAAGAAAGAATGAACTATCAAGATATTAGTTCTTCTAGAGATGATCATTTGTGGAGAAAAGAGCCTTTGCAACATATATTAGAATTCATTTTATAGTCATTGATGTTTTATTTATAGCAACTGGCGCTTGAATGACGCCGAAGTGAGGAATATACCGTCCAAAACCTTGTTAGTAAAACCCTAATCTTGAGACGCCACAAGGTTGATCACTCCCTTGATAAGTCGGATTTCCATGCATTCAATCAAAAACAAAAGGAAACAAAGCAAAAGCCTTATGAATAAACTTTCATTAAACATAAACTATCTTTTCTTCAAATGACGACATCTTTTTATAGTTAAAACAATCCCAAAAAAAGTCTTATAACCCTAAAAACGAATTAAGCCTAATTAGAATGAATAAGGTCTAAAATAAATAATTAAAAGAATGATTAAAAAGGAAACCATGAAAAGGTAAATAAGGCCATAATTAAACATCATGTAAAATACTCAAAACTAATAAAATTTAATTAACCCATGCCCTCATTTGGGTCTTTTGAATTTATTCCTTCACGTAGCAAGTCAATATGTGCTTCATAAAACTATGGAACCATAGTTGCCACAGTTTAGGAGATCTTCTAGCCACAGAGTCTCTTTGTCTTACACTTGAAAAATCAAACCTTGTAAGAAAATTATTCATTCTTTGTCATCACTCAAAGTGTTGACCCCAAAATTCATGTCAAAGATCTTGTGAGCATTTGATTACTCATCAAACTTGATTAAACAGTCCACCTGATCTCTATTATTTACTCCTCCTCCAGAAAGAGTTCATCTAATGTGAATTACTACATAAAACAAGATAAAATTACTTAACATTAAAAGTTTCACTAACATTACCATACTTGCTTGGCAAAACAAGCTTGTAGGCGTTATCATTGATTTGCTCCAAGACTTTGAAAGGTCCATCTCCTCTAAGCTATAATTTTGATTTCCTTTGTGTAGGGAACCTTTCTTTTTGCATGTTCACCCATTTATAATCTCAGTTGAAAGATAAACTTAAAACACATATTAACATGTGTGATATTTTGGTTCATCAGTAGCTCAAACTTTGCCGTGTAACTCACTTGAAATCTGCCTTTTCCTTACCACTTCTCAAGTTGATACTCTTTAGTAGGCAAGGTAAAATTTCCATAGGTGTTAGTGGTTAAAGCCACAGAACTAAAAAGGAAAATAAAGAAATGGCATGAACAATTCTATTATATGCAAACTCAATATATACAAACACTTCTCTCTGGTATGATTCTTTTGAATGATAGCACACCTGATAAGACAGGTGATTACATTAAATACTTCAGTTTAAGCATCTATTTGAGGACATGCAACAATAGAAAACAATAGTGTTGTTCCTAATTTATTCCATAAAGTGCTCCAAAAATGATTTAGAAACTTAATATCTCTATCACTAACATTTGTCCTAGGCAATCCATGCAACCAAACTACTTCTTTAAAAAACAAATCAGCTATATGTGTTGCGTCATTAGTTTTAGAACATGGAATGAAATGGGCCATTTTGCTAAACCTATCAACAATAACAAAAATGTTGTCCTTACCATTCTGAGACCTCAGTAATCCTAAACATAAAGGAACACGGTTGATATAAGTGAACCATTTAGGTTGGGGAATTTCTTCAAGAAATAAATCATCAAAGTCCTACAATAAAGACACAACACCACTAGGAAAAGATGGGTGAAGGTCGTTAGTAGAAAAATAAATATCCTTGGACAGAAGTTCAAGTAGTTGTTGTCTTGCCATCATCACACTCTCAACCTCATGTTTTTCAGAAAATGCACTCAATCTTTTATTTTCCTCTCATTTTTACCTACTATTCTTTTTTTTTTTTTTCACTAATCTCCCATTTTATCACACTGTTCTCTCCTATTTTTCCACTGTCCTCTCCCTTTTTCTCTCCATCCTTTAATTTTTCCTCACTTTTCTCTTTGTCACACTTTTGTTTCTCTCTCATTTTGCACTCTCTAGCAATTCACATTTGATCTTCATAAGCTTGTAATGGTTTGAGAGGGAGCTAATACATATTTTCCATTGTTCATTACAAAAGAATAATGATTTTTGTAACCATCATGCATCACCCTCCTATCAAACTGCCATGGTCAACCAAGCAAAATATGACCAGTATGCATTGGTGCCACACATCACAAAGGACCTCATCCTCATACTTACCAATAGAAAAAGGAATTCGAACTTTGTTTGTTTACCTTCACTTCTCCACATTCATTCAACCATTGTAAATTGTACAGTTTATGATGCATCATGGTATGTAGATTCAATTTCTCCACCATCAAAGAACTAGCAACATTAGTACAATCCCCACCATCAATGATCATTGTACATACTTTACTCTTCACGTGGCATCTTGTGTGAAAAATATGCTCACATTGCTCCTCATCTCCATCATCCTTAGGTTGTATACTCAAGGCTCTCCTAGTGACAAGTAAATCACCATGCATAGGTTCTTCTACTTCAAAATCAGAACAATCCTCCAATGGTGGCATGGATTCAGTATCATCTTCATTACCAGATTCAATCTCACCATTGTCTCTCACAATCATATCTCTTTTGTTTGGACATTTACTAGCTATGTGACCCCTCCCTTACCATTTAAAACATTTAATATCATGATTTCAAGCAATGCAAGAGTTATCTTTACCTCGACTTCCATGGATGGTTGTTTTTTGCGTGTTCTCGGATTTGGATTTTGTTGAGACTAACTTTTCTTTTTTCTTCACGACATTAGGTCTCCATGTCAATCCCAAGTAAGGGGCTTGTCGTGTATTGCGCCTTCTTTTTGGTTAGTTTCTCACTTTACATTAGCCATATACCATATCTTCAGCTCCACACCAATCATTGCAACTCAACAATATTAGCAATTTCTCGATTCAAGCCAACTACGAATCTAGTCATAGTAGCATCTCTATCCTCTTCCACATTGGCTCGGATCATGAGAATCTCCATCTCCTTATAATAGTCTTCCACACTACAATTACCTTATGTGAGGCTTTATAACTTATGATACAATCCTCAGTAGTGATGGCTAGAAACAAACTGTTTCCTCATCATAGTTTTCATCTCCTCCCATGTTTCTATTGGATGCTCTCTATTTATCCTCATGTTTAACAATAATTGATCCCACCTAGTAACATAACCATATAATTCAATGGCTGCAAGTTTTACCTTTTTAAGTTCCAAGTAATTATGACAATCAAATACTAACTCCACCTTCTTCTCCCACTCAAGATAAGCTTTAGGGTCGTTTTTTCCTTGAAAAGATGGAATCTTCATCTTGATACTACCTAAATTAGTATCTTCCCTTTTTCGTTCTTCTCCAAACTATCCACCATATCTCCTTTGGCTAGGATCCCTGTCATCATTTTCATGAAAGCCTTCACGATTAAATTCATCAATTTTAGTTATATCTTCCCTTAGTTGAACTTTTCTTCTCTGATGTCCATTAGTAGTGTTTCATGGCTAACCTACTTGGTTAGCCTCAATCTGATCTAATCGTTCATGAATTTGGTCCATCTCTTCCTTCATTATACTTTTCAATTGATTCATTAGAGCCTTCATCATAAACTTTGGATCAAACTGATTCTCATTGATGGACATTTTTTTTCGAAACAAGGATTAAAAGAACTGAACTTGCACTCCCTCATGTGTTTCCACTCAAAGAAAATTCACTAAATTGGATTTTACCCTCTTATATGCTCACCACTCTTGCCTTTTACCACTCAAAGCCAAGCCAGCTCCCTTTCTATTCTTGATAAAATCAAAGAGAATCAACAAATCTAAAGAGCAACAAGTTAGATTGTGGCAATCTCAAAATCATAACTTTAAAAACTTAGTTGTGACAAATGTTGAAATGGAACAAGAATCAAAGATACTCGCTCCCATAGACAAGCAAACTCGAATAGAAACCAAATGACATATGAAAGAACACACTAAAATGAAGTAATTTGATAGAGACAAAACGTCAAACACCTTAATGGCAAAGAACCTTTCTTTCTGAATTTCAACACGCAACCTTATTGTATTCTTTTTTTTCCTTTTTTTTTTCTTTTTTGCTCTATTCCTTTTAAAATCAAAGAGAATCAACAAATCTAAGTAGCAACAAGTTAGATTGTGGCAATCTCAAAATCATAACTTTTAAAACTTAGTTATGACAAATGTTGGAATGAAATAAGAATCAAAGATACTCACTCCCATAGACAAAGAAACTCGAATAGAAACCACATGACATATGAAAGAACACACTAAAATGAAGTGATTTGATAGATACAAAACATCAAACACTATGTAAGCAAAGAACCTTTCTTTCTGACTTTCAACATCCATTCTTGTTGTATTCTCTTTTTTTTTTTCTATTCTTTTCCTTTTTTTTTTCTTTTTGTAACAATGACTACTAATAACAAGGATATCTATAAAAAAAAATTTCCTAGATCAAGGAATTCAAGAAAACAAGAAAATTGTGAAACACTTCGTAGAATTTGAACAAAAGAAAGTTGAAATTTTTAGGTAACGATGTGTGGTAGATGACCTAAACACTATCTATATTTGTGGGGATTGAAAAGGACTTTGATTTTATATGCTATACAAGCCATTTCGATACCTGGATCAAAAGTTACTGTTGTTTTAAGATGGCAGCCCCCTAATAAAGATTTTAGTATTATGACGAAAGAAAGGTGAAATTTTTATGTAAGGATGTGTGGTAGATGACTTGCACATTATCTAGATTCTTGGATATTGAAAATGACTTTCATTTGATATGCTATACAAGTTGTTTCGACACTTAGATAAAAAATTATGACTCTTTTAAGATGGCAGCACCCCTTTCCCCACCCACCCCCCCTCCCTAAGAACGATTTTAGAATTCTGATGGAAGAAAGGTGAAAATTTTATGTAAGGATGTGTGGTAGATGGCCTGCACAATATCTAGATTTGTGGGTATTGAAAAGGGCTTCTATTTGATAAGTTATACAAGTCGTTTCAATACTTAGATAAAAAGTTACATATGTTTTAAGATGGCAGTCCCCTTAAATACGATTTTTTGTATTTTTTTAAATAAAAAAATAATGAAAGAAGCAAAAGGAAATAGAAACAAAACCTATTTTCAGCACTAAAATATCTAATACCAATTTATCTGGGACCCTACAGACCTTATTCAGTCCCTTAAATTCAATGGAAGAGAATTGCTCTCAATGTCCAAAAGGAAACGATTTTAGAGATGCGATTAGAATCAAATAGAAAATCAGTCCTTAACCCCTAATCTTAAGGCAGCCCTGAGGTTGATCACTCCCTTGATAAGTCAGTTCCATACATTCAATCAAATGAAACAAAGTAAAAGCTTTATGAATAAACTTTCATTAAACATAAACTATCTTTTCTCCAAATGACGACTGCTTTTTATAGTTAAACCAGTTCCAAAAAAAAGCTCTATAACCCTAAAAACGAATTTGGCCCAATTGGAATGAATAGAGCCTAAAATAAATCATTAAAAGAACAACTAAAAAGGAAACCATAATTAAATAAAAGGCCTATAATTAAATAACATTCAGAAAAGCCTTAAAACTAATAAAATGAAAATCTTAATTAACCCATGCCCTCATTTGGGTCTTTTGAATCTATCCCTTTCACAACAAGATAGGTAACCATGCTTCATGAAGTTATGGAACCTTCAAATTTTATCCTGGAATCTTCTAATGCAGCCACTTTGTCTTGCACTTGTAAGATCAAGCCTTGTAAAGCGTCCTTCATTCTTTTTGTCCTCACCCAAGTCATTGGACCTCTAATTCTATACAAAGGATCTTGTAAATATTTGGTCTCATCAACTTGATCAGCTTGATCCACACCTCAATCTCTATTATCAGCCAAATGTTTAGTTGTACGACAAGTATGTGACCAATGCCTTTCATACCACATCTATGATAGTTATTCTCATGGACCTTGGAATGTGTATTTTGTATACTCTTCTCATTTTCTTATTTCACCTCGGTATTATTCCACTTCTGGTGGTTCCATGAGGTATTACTTTTCTGGGAATTTGAATTATCACTACCATGAGTACCATGGTATCAAAAATTCCTTCCACGACTGCGACCACATCCACGTGTCTGGGATAATATCGCATTCACTTTAGGGAATGACTCAGATCTAATTGGAAGGGACTGCTGATATATCATTAAAAGCTCATTATTTTGCTCAGTAATAAGAAGCCATAATATCAATTCAAAGTATTTTTTAAATCTTCACTCTTAATACTCCTATTGCAAGAGCACATTCGAGGCATGAAATGTGATGAAAGTTTTTTCTATCATGTCTTCTTCTGTGACTTTCTCTCCACACAACTTCAATTGGGAGCTTATTTTAAATAATATGGAATTGTATTCACTGACTGTTTAGAAATCTTGCAACCTCATATGCATCCAGTTATATTGAGATTTTGGGAGAATCACAGTTTTCTGGTGGTTATATATTCCCTTCAACTCATTTCATAGAGTGATAGGGTCTTTTATTGTAAGGTATTCACTTTTTAAATCTTCACGGAGATGGTATGGTGCCAAAGGAAAATCAACGCTTTTGTGAAATCTTGCAAGGATGCTTGATTTCCTTCTTTGATGGCAGCTCCAAGATTCATTGCGTCAAGATGTATTTCAGCATCAAGGATCCGTGATAGGTAGTTCTTTTCTGTAATGTCAAGTGCCACAAACTCAAGTTTTGTGATATTTGACATTGTCAATAATCTTTATATATGATACAATATTAGAATTGATTTTGATAACCTGCGTCAAGATTTTGGTTTATAAACAAAACCAAGGATAATTGTAAATATGAAAAATCGAAATAACGTCAAGATAGGGTTTGAGAATTACCTTAAGAGTAAACTCGTGCTAATAACGTGTTGTGAAATTATTATAAAGTACAAAGTTAAGATAAATATATTTTCTCTTGTATATGAAAATGATAAGTATGGAGAGAGAAAAAGAAAGAGAATATCAAGATGTTCATTCTTCTCTGGAATGATCATTTCGGTAGGAGGAAGGAGCTTTTTTTTAAACGTACAATGAAGAGTTCCATTTACACACCTTAAAGGTGAGTAATGAAATATTGTAAATTAAGGTTCATTCATCATGAATGACATTCACCTCATATAAATGTTTCATTTATAACAATATCGTTATTTTTAGGTAATTTTTAAGCTTTAGTATGAATAATGTCTTTTATCTGTAGTGAAGCATTGTAGGTGAGAAGATTGGAGTCTGTAACTTAACCAATGATCTAGGTTTAAGCCCTTGAGAATGCCATTGTATTATGTGGTAAGTTTTCTGAGTCCTTATGGTCTCTAGAGCTCAAGTCTTTGGGTGTTGATCGAGCCATACTTCTAGTTTGACAAAAAAATATGTTGTTTTTATTTTTATTTAAAAAAATGTTTGTTTTAATATTCTATAAAAAATAAAGAAATAGATTAAAATATGAAATTATGAAAATAAAATATTATGAATATAAAATTTACCCCAGTTAATCACCAATTTGAAATGCAAAAATCAGATAATAAAATTGTTTTCATTTTAAAAAGAGAGCTATTTTTAGAAAAATTAAATTAAATTTATAATATATTATTTTAAAATATTAGTATTTATTTATTTAATAAATGATTTTTAAGTATTTAATAGATGATTAATTATTATAAATAAATATATTTTTATATTAAAGATTAATTTATTTTAGTACATTAATTACAAATAATACTAAAATTAGATTTGAATAAAAAAGATTAAAAGTTAAAAAAATAAAATTGAAATTGAAAAAAAAAATGGCGTTTGGGGGTGGTGCAGGCTGGTTTGCGCTAGGTGGGTGGGGCGCAGGCTAGTGTCCAGGTTGAGGAGTTGTGGAGGGGGGCTTTTTGGGAATAAGTGGTTGACAACTTGTTGAGTACCTTTTTCTGAATAAAAATTCCCAAAGATATTTTTTGGTTGGAGTCGTTTTTCCTTGGGCCCCATTTTTTAATTTCTTTCCCTTTAATGAGCTAAAACATAATTACTTTTTTATTATAAAAAATTGGAGTAAAAGGGACAAATATATTTTCAAAATAAACTTGAAAATATTATACAAAAATATCGCATAAAGATGATAATTAAATTCCTTATATATTTTGTCTCATCTCCACATTATAATTATATCATCAGGGTCATTTTTGTCCAAAAAGATTTTTATTGTACCTCCTTTTACGTGTTAAAAAAATATGTTAGTTTTGAAAATATTAGGAATAATGTGTTTTTAGACAAAACTTTAGGTCTCTTTTTCTAGTAGATTATATACTTCAAACCACTCATAATATTTGAGTAGATATTTATGGAGATAAATCTTAATATTTGAAGGGATAAATATAAAGATAAAATATGGATATTTGATGAGCCAAATCAAAATATTTAATGAGATATTTATGGAAATAAAATTTGGATTTTAAAGGAAAATTTCAGCAAGGTAACCTTATATAAACATGAATTGGAGATCACCTTACAAATAAAGGAAAATATTCAAAATATTCAAAGAGATATTGAACCACGAGAATAAAAAGGAGACTAGAAGATGTTTCAAAATGTATCTCCAAACCATAACAAAGTTGAAGTTCAAGATTCAAGGAGGTCTGAGTTTTCATGGGGATTGAGTGTTATTTTATCATTCTTATGCATACATGAGTTTTATGGGGATAATTTGGGCATATGAGTATTGGGGGAATTAGGGGATCTTAATCTATGTTTCACCACCACTATAGGAGCACTAAAGCAAGAAGTGTATAAAAAGCGAGAGCTATTGTTCTTGGTTTTAAGATCTAAACTTTTTAACCAAATTACATACGAACGCTTTGAACATATGTCGAGCTCCACGGATGCAAGCTTGGTTTGAATCAAGGTGAAACAATCTCAGACAAGTATGTACTATTTTCTGTACGAAGTTATATCAAAACAAATAAGCCTTTCTTTCGTAAAATATCTTTTAGATTTGTTTATTTTAAATCGTTATCCTTTTTCATTTTATAATTTTATTTATCTTCCTTAAATTATCTTTAAATTGCAGAATCCATTTTTAATGTTTTAAATTAAGTGGAAGGTTAAATATATGAAATTTATGATATATAAGGAAAATTTTGTGGGAATTATAAATTTATTTAACTTATCGTTTTATTTTAAAATTGAATTAATTATAAGATAAAGTTAATGAAAGGTGGCTTGTGTTAGGTAGCAAACATAAAAAATTAAACAGTATATAAGTGGCAAAATTTATCCGTATGTTAAGTTGATTTTAAGCTAATATTAATTTTGTCCTAATTCATGTGATAGTGCGTTTAATATTTAAATAGGTGAGACAAAGGGAGGGAAAAGGGCTCGGGTTCAAGTCCCTGTGGAGAGGGTTAAGTCCAAGCCTAGCTAAGAAGTAGATGTGCACTAGGAGCTACAAAATACTATGATGTAATGCAAAATGAATAGATGTCTAAAAAAAACATTATTCTTAAGTTGATTTTAATTTAATTTGTATTTTTGGATATATGATAAAATTTAATAATTATTTAAATTGATTTAAACATAATTATATTTAAATTATTAATTTAAAATTTAATTTTTAAGTATTAAATATATTTTATAAAATTAATTTACGATTTATTATAAGTTATTAATTGATATATTTATCCTCAAATTATAATTAGGACGAAAAAAAGTTGAATGACAACAAGACCATGAAGGTGATTAAAGTAAACGAGGATAGAACAGTGAAGAATAAATTAATTATTTTATTTATAATTCAATTTTTTTTTTAATTTTAGGTCCTACTATCAAGTTATTTGACCGAATATATTTAATTTATTTAACAAAATAAATTAAGGAATTGAATAATTCTAATAGTTTTTTTTGATAGCTAACACATTAGTTATAATGTTGATTAAGAAAAATCATTACAATTTAGTAAATTATTCTTATTAGAACTCAAATCCGGGCAACTTTAATAGTTCTATCACGATGAGAATATTTTTTCAAAAAAAAAAAAATGAAAAAGAAAAGAAAAGATTGATGACCATTTTTTCAAAAAAAGAAAAAGAAGAATGCATTTTTAGCTAGAGCTGGTAAACCGGTAACCCCAACCCATTTCAGGCTGTGGGTCAAAACGAGTTGGGTTAATCTAATCAATTTCTATTTGGGCTACCTTTCAACAAGCCGAGTTCAACACATGCGGGTTGCGGGTCAAAACGGATTAAAACGTGTCAAAACCTTAAAAATGCTAAAAAAATTAATTTTAAAAATTCATCATTTTTCAAATAAAAATAAATAATGTATAAATATATAATAATAATTAATATATAAAGTGATTGAGACTAAACAATGTAATAATAATATAATAATAGTAAACAAACTTAACAATAAATAACGTTATAACATCAGTTATAACTGAAAGACAACTAATTACCAGTATTAAATAAGATTAAAACAACAAATAACAACTTAATAACATATCTCAAAAAACAATCCCAAAAGATCGTTGAAATCTCACATACCCATAATCTTCATTCTCATCCTCCTTATGTAGTCACACATGCGAGACTTCCTTATATCCATCATCTATTAATTAAATTCTTTAGAGTGTTAACAATATAAATTTCATTTATATTAGAATAAAGATTTTTTTTCAAAAAGGCATCTCAACCGTATAATGAAACATCCCATTTGTTTTGAAAATCCATTCTTTCTACATATGTAAGATATGAATTCCGAAAAAATTAATAAAGTGTATAATTTTTGTATTAATTCATTTTTAAAAACAATAATATTTTATACACACTCTTCTCCTCTCTCAGCTTTTAATAACAAAATTATTTAAAATATACTAATATTCTGGTTATTAAATTTTAATTTTAATTATAAACTAAAGATATAACTTCATTTTTTATAACAAAACATATGAGTAATTTAATAAAATTTGTAAAGGATAAATAAAATAAATGAAACTCTAAATATTTAAAATAGGATTAATGAAATAAAATAAAAATATATTCACATATTAAAACTATAATTTATTTAATCTTCAAATGTATTTAGTAATTTTTCATATACAAATTTAAATATTAAATTATCATATATAAATTATATTAAAAGATACATTTAAAAATTGAAAAATAAAATAGTTAAAACAACAAAGTTTACTATATTAATCATATATTATAATAATAATTTTTAAATCCCTATGTTAATAAAAAGTATAGAGAAACGATCAATTTTAAGGTATTTAACTCAAAACCAATTACAAAAAGTAAACAAATAAAAAAATTCTCAGGCCAATCGTACTAATCCCCAAGAACCCATGAGCCATGAGCTAAACTGGTCGGCTAAGTTGGCCTGCTTTAATATTTTGAACTAAATTCTTACAAACCAACCCTCCAAAAATTTCACAAAATGTCGACCAGACATGAAGAGCTCACACCCATATCGCTCAATTCTATTCTCAGTCCCAGACTTCTCACATTTTTGGTAGTTACGATTGCTCATTTGAACGATGTTATCTACCTCCCAACTTAATCCTACACTTTCACTTTTATTAACAAAAGTTCATATGAAAATTGACTCATTGCATTTGTATTTTAGTTTTTATTCAAAAAATGGATAATAAAAGAATTACTTTTTTTTTTGTAATTTTTTTTAGTTAGATAGGTTAATTATTTTTATTTAAAAATTAATTTTCTCAAAATTTAGATTAAAAATTATTTTTTTATAAATAATATATAAATTTTAATAGTCAATTTTTCTCATGCATTTTAATTTTTCAAAAATAACTTAAGAAAAATTATTTATCATGATAATTTAATGTTTATTTTTTTATAAATTTTATACAAATATTAAATAAATTAAAAGATAATTTTTTAAATGGGTTAAATACTATAATCAATTTTATTTAAAAATTTATTTTCTGAAAATTTAGATAAAATTTTATTTTTTTTGTTAACATGTATAATGGAAATGATTGCATGAAATTTATTTTTAAAAATAACTTAAAAATAAATTATCGTATCATAGTAATTTTATACATTCTAATAAATTTATAAAAAATAAAAATAAAAATATTATGATAAATAATTTATTTCTTAAGTTATTTTTTAAAAAGATAAAATATCATGAAAAAAAAATCATCCTCATTATAAATGTTAAATTTAAATATTATTTATAAAAATAAATTTTATCTGAGTAAAATTAATTTCTTAATGGTTAATTGTCCTGATCTTAATTTTAAAACAATTTTAAAAAATCAATATTTTAAATTTTATATAAATTTTAAAAAACACAGAGTCAATTTCATATTTACAATAATTATAAGGAGTTATTTTAACGTTTCAAAGTGTATGGATGTCAATATGAATAAAAGTGAAAGTGTTGGGGGTTGAGTAAGAAGGGTAGATAATAGTGGTTACCACAATCAATAAAAAAACATTTACTTTTCATGTTTTGGATGGTGCAAGGGGTTAGTTTTAACATTCTAAAGTGCATGCGGTAAACGTCAGAAAACTGTGAAAGTGCAAGAGCTTAAGAAAGAAACATGAAAAATAAATTATAATCCATACATCATTTCTAGATATTATTTCAATTTACTTTGACTTATTTTAATTCTCTTTTATATTTATAATGATTAGTTATATAAATGATGTCTCAATATTTCAGTTTTTTTTTTTTATTTTGGTGTCTCAATTTTTTCTTTAATCAATCAAGTGTCTAACTCTAAGGCTTTGTTCGATTCCTAACAAATGTTAAAAAAATGCAAAGGAAAGAAAATATGAAAAGAACATAGAAGGAAAAAAAGTAAGGTTTCGAACCTCGGATCTTCCGTAAACTCATCCCACCTCTTCTTTACCCCTTGGGTAAGGTTTCAAAGGCTTATGATAAATAAAATTAATGAAGATAAAGTGATAGAGATATAAAAAGAAATATATTTATTATCCGTGCCACTACCTATTCTATGATTCCGAATCAACAGATATATTGAACGACTCTTGACTAAACTAATAATAAAATAGCAACTATACCATGTATTAACAAATACTTTGTGATACTTTTAAATTATTTTGACCTAAAGTAATGAAGTAATGGAAAGGTCAACTCTACTTTTTCTATTTTGGAGGCTTAATGGATTTTACTTTACTAATGGAATTCATTGAGTATGCTTGTACCATTATTACCATCGAGAAAGAAAGAGTCGATTTCAAGATTTTCTACTTTAGAGGCTAAAGTGGTTTTACTTTACTAATTTAATTAATTTAATATTAAGAGCTTTGTTAAAAAGAAACATTTTAACATCATTTACAAACTCATTTGCTCTTTTTGAATTTGGATAAAATCAATCAATTTTGAATTAGTAATCTATAAATTTTTTATACCTTAAAATTGGACATCTAATTCTTATATATATATATATATATTGAAAATGTTGCTGAATGATGATTCAAAGGAGATAATCCCTCTTATGTATGAGAAAATAAGAGAATTTCTTGAGGGATGGAAATAGTGTTAAAGAGTGTAAGGAAGCAAGATAAGGAGAAAGATAACTTTGCTTTTTTTTTTAGGGATAAATCATACATAGAGTGGGAAGGCTTATTTATAGGCTCCTAAAATGACCTTCCAATAGCCTCATTAATGAGGGCATAATTGTATAAAGATTAATGATGCGATTTAGTGAGTATACATAATTCAAGATGAATCCATTCATTGCAAAACACTGAATCTAGAACGCTTTATTTGCGGTGACGTCGAACTGCTGTGGTGGTTTATCTATTTCAAAACCTTCGCTTATAACACTTCCCCTCGAATTATCATCCCACGACCGTACTCTTCTATTAAAACTCATTAGTAAAAACCATAGCTGGAACCAATAAGGAAAAGAAAGTACAATATTCTGTATGCAAGATCGCCTGACAGAAAACCTCATCGAAAAACCCAATGGGACAAAATCCATTAAAGAGAAAAAGAGCACAAAGATACTAACATTAGGTCATAGCGGATTTCCCCTCATATCAACATCCTTTGGTTGGTGCATCCCAATCTTATATCTGAGTTTTATGAACGTTGAAGTTGGTAATGCCTTGGTGAATAGGTTTACTAGATTATCACCGCCGCATTTTGCTGAACGTCAATCTCACCATTCTTCGAGCTCATGAGTGTAAAATAACTTTGAGAGATATGCTTAGTTATGTCTACTTTGATGTATATGTTCTTTTATTCAGGTGCCAGCGCAAGGTTTGTTGTAAATTTGCCAATGTTAAGTCGATAGTCTCTTTAAAAAAGTGGGAGTTGCTACGATTCCAACATGCCGATCATCGTGATCTTAACCATATACATTCACTAATAAGCTTTCTACGCAAGGTTAAGATCTCTGAATGATTTGATGACGTGGCAATGCCAATATTTGTTTTGATGATTTCCATGAGATAGCAAAGACCATTACGCCAATACATATCCCATTGGGATCGAAGCTCGAAAGTGGGTCCGAAGATACCCTTATATCCGTATATCCGCTACGAGCAAAGCTTAATTTCTTTGAATAGAAGAGCCCTCATAATGCTGTTCCGAAGATATCGCAATATGCTCGATACTATTCCAATGCCTTCAAGAAGTATAACTATATCTCGATCACACGACAACAGAAAAGTAATATCTAGCCGTGTACAAGTAGCAAGATACATAAGGACACCAATAGCACTAAGATAAGGTACTTCAGGACCAAGTAGTTCTTCACCCTTTTCAGATATGATAAATAAGTCCTTTTCACATCGGGCGATCGGACAAATCATTAGAGAAGTCAAAGGTGAGCTTCATTCAGAGGTAAAAGCTGCTTAAATTTTCTATGTTTCCATCGGGTGAACCAAATGCTATAGGGAAGTGTTTCTCTCAAGCCATGTTTTGTTTTTTCAGATTCATCCTCGACCCTTTAAGTAATCTTCATGTTTTGTGAGCTCTGAGTCCCAATGAAGATTTAGGATCATCAAATATACGGATAATTAAACTGGCTTTTGATTTCTTATCAAAAATGCATGGGCATATAGGTTAAAGAAGTGGGACATCTCTTGTTAAATACCGCTGGAGCATGATTGTACCACATGCTCGGGATTGCTTTTTTTAATCCATACGTATCTTTGTAATTTTGATTGAGCACATACTACTTAGGTTTGTAATTTGTAAATGTAACTGGGGTTTAGATTTTTATAGCTTATGCCTGTCGATGGGATTCATATAGATACGCTGTGGATATTATCTGATGAGACGTGACAAATGTGATGACTCCCATCCCTGTGGTGCCCTGCTGATCACCTGTCAACCCGCGAATACTTTAGTGTCTCAGTATCGGGAGATCTTATACATGTGAGTAAAATGGCTACTTCGCCTCCATACACCAATACTACCTCAAAATCTAACCAACTATAGCACAATAGTTCAAGAGTACAGGTTATTTTAACCAAACATATATCAAAAGTTAGAGCCAACATATGTGTTGGCAACAATGTCAAAGCCACAATCCGGCTTTCTTCTAAACGCGGCCTCTAGTGAGCGTCGTCCCTCCCAGACACTGCATCAAATACGATCCTCGACAAGCAGGAGTAATGCCCAAGAAGTGATAATTCCCACATGGGTTACTCCCACCTATAAGACATAAATATGGCAAGCAAACACACTCAAGAAAATACATGATCCTACTTGAATGTCTGCATGCCCAATCCCATGTCTCGAGTCCTCACCGACTCTCTCACACATGCCTAAGCCAAATGCGAGCAAAAATACAGTTTTCAAAACAAAAAGTTTTTTGTTCTCCAAAACCTACTACCGAGTTTTGGTAAATATATTGGACAACCCTCCGAGGTGAATTGTTGGGTAATTCTCCGAAACAGTCATGGGTCAGCCTCCGAGATGAACTATTGGACAACTCCCCAAGGTAATTCTTTGGAAAATCTTTCTTGAAATTCCTTTCACAACCGTTTGATTTCTATTTTTCTTCATGTCATGCACTCACACTCTACCATCTAGTGGTGCCTCTGCATGGAATGCATTATTCCATTTCACACAATTCATGCTAATATTTACATGTATATATTAACAAAAATTAAATTCTACATAATTCATATACCTGGAATTACAATCAATAACACCAAAATTAGCTCACATGGGCTAATAACAATCCAAGCAATTCATTTTGAATCACCCAACTAATACAAAAATCACACAACATATCACGTGAATGCGAGAACCTCAGTGGCTCCGCGACTGAAGCTCATCGACCATGCTGCAAGTAGGGATTTTCTTCAATTCTGGGCTCAAAGATTTTGAGATCGAAACACTCGCCATTCGTGCCTCAACAACCCCATCCATTAAAATGGCTTTAGTCAAAGAATAAACTAGTAGGAAAAAATCCCTACCTCTTTGAGAAAGTTAGAACTTCATTAAAACGTGCTCACGCCAGAATTTTGTCGCTAGAACAATCCTTGTTTCTTGCTCGACGAGAACCGACTGGCCCAAACGCCGGAAATCTAGAGAGAAGTCACTCTTTCTCTCTCTAAAACCAGCCTCCCCACACCTACCGACGTTTCCGGGGGCCGCAAATCGGGGAAAGAAGACATGCCTGAACCTAATATTAATCTTTTAACTTAATTCCTATTTTGTCCATTCATTTAACTATTTGACTTAAAGGGCCTTTTTGACACTTGGCTTAATCTAAGCCATTCATTTCCATCCTCTCACTAATTATGCAACATATGTCACATGGGTACATGTGGTAGGTTACTTTTGTCACATCACATGTCTTTCACAAGCTGTCATACGACACCCGACACCGACACCCGGTGCCTTGAAAAACATGAAATTTCGACTGTCTCGGAATTCGACGAAATTCGACGTGGTAGCTAGATTCGTGAGAAGATTCCAACTGGTGAAGTCCGCTTTCACATCCGGGAGATCTGTGAAAAATTCCCCTCGACTTTGACCTAAATACCATTTTACCATTTTAAAATTAGGAATTTTCTGAAGCTTGCCTATATCCAAATATTTTTAGAGGATCCGGCTAAGCTTATTAAAAATGGAGGCATTAAGTCTGACATGTGAATATGTTTTCTCAGAGTCAATACCAAGCTCTACGAGAACCTCAGGCTACTAATTGGCGCTTTTATATCTTATGATCTTATTATTCTTACGCTTTTCGTACAAACAATTTATTTTGTAAACAACATGCTTTTATATCTTTAGGTGTTTGAATTACAGGTCCAAAAACTTCTCATTTCATTAACGAGTTTAATTTCAAGCCACATAACTTCTTTCATTTGGCCAATCATTTCTATTTTGTTTCTTCCACATTTTGTGTCTGGATCTTCATCATTTCTTATGATGTCTAAGGCTACTGGAAAGCAAAATATTGTTAATATAATATTGTTTCGATCCCATTTAACTTCCTCTCAGGTGCCATATAATCTCTATTGAGATTTCACTATTTTTAGGTGCACTGTGCTCTTTCAAGGGCTATTTCTTGTCGTGGACCCTTTCAGGTCCCTTATTCAACTTATGCCTTCGTGATAAGCATTATGTTCCATATTAGTATCAATTTTTGTGTCTTCTCCTCTCTTTCTCGAGAGCATCTTTTCGGTAGCTAAAAGGTCTCCCATCCTTTAAGCTTTTTTTAGATTCATTTAAGCGCTTGTCCTTAGTATTATCAACTGCGTTAGAGTATTGAAAAATGACATGTAACTTTGTCACTTTCTTTGTATCAGTGAATGCATCAGGTAATTGATTTGCAAGATTTTGAAAATGAATGATCATTTGAACTTCCAGTTCACTTTGATTTGTAAGTGGATCGAACGGTATTATTATAGATGCATTCCAGTGATTGCCGTTAATCGAATTTTTCCCTAATGGTGGGAATAAATTTGGTTAAATGTCATCAACAAACGTGCTATGAAAAACATCTCTCTTGTCGAAGCCCATGTATTCTGCGATGGAAGTGGGAATCATATCCCACATAAATCCCAAGTCTTCTTTGCACCCATTTTAAGTATAGATAAAAGAAGGCACTGGTACATGGGGATAACCAAATATTCTTATATGAGATATATTTGATGGCTTGCCGAGCACAAAGCCGGGAAAGGGAGTATTCATGGTAGACAAGAGGTCGAATATGAACTTAGCTCGTGCTGATGCATAATAGCATGCCCTTACAATATGGGTAATGAAGCTCATTAATAAAGTGGGTCGCTATTAATTGAAGACGCTTGATAAGGGACTCTGCTAAACCATTTTGTATGAGGTGAGCAATTAGATGCTCAATGTTTATCCCGATTAACATGTAATAATTTGAAATTTTGGGAGGTAAACTCACCAAAGATTATCAAGTCTCGATACTTTTGATCGGATAATCGTGAAATTGTGCCCGTACCTTGCTATTTCAGGGGCAAGGAGTCTAGAGAAGGCACATACGGGCAAAGGGAGACAAACATGCGACCATCTTGTAGAAGATCTACACATCCATGAAGTACCGAAAGGTCCACATGGTGATGAATGGTCCACAAATGTCCCCATGTACTCTTTCTAAAAATATTGGGACTCAAACTTGACTTTTGTATGATGTTTCTCATCATCAATTTTCTCGTGAGCACGCTAAGAACACATGGGTATTCATGGGACAAGAGAATCTTTTGGTTTTTTAATTTATGCCCTTGTGAGTTTTCTATGATCCTTCTCATCATTGAAGATCCAGGGTGACCTAACCTGTCATGCCAAAGGACAAAAGTCTTTGGGTCGTTGAACTTCTGGTTCACGACAACGTATGACTCAATAGGCTTTATAGTTGTATGATACAACCCAAAGTGGAGAAAGCTAAGAGTGTCTCAACAAGAAGCTATTATGCAACAATAGAGGTAATATAAAGACACTCTTTATTACCATCATTCATCTCTATTTGTCTAGAGCAATGACATGTAAAATAAAAAATATAAAAATAATATAATAACAAAGTGATAATTTATTTATTATTAGCTATAAGAGAGGATGTATCATTCAATAGTAATATTTTTGTAATGTCCATCAAATAATTGTTCTCAAGGGGTGCTCCCAAAAGAAATAAGTGAAATCCACACTGTATACTAAAGATAGGTCTAGTCTTTTGTGTAATAGTAAAGTTCATTTCTATATTTTTCTCTATCTTTTTTGAAGATGCTTTGGTAAAGGTCCACCAAATGTTTGTCAGATGACAGTATGTGACCAATGTCCTTTCTATGTTCCACATCTATACATGTATTCTCATGGCTCTTGAAGGCGTATTCTCATGCGATGCTTCATCTTGTTTTGCTTCCAGATATTCCACTCGTCGGGTGCATCAAGCTTTTCCCTTTATGGGTAGAATTATTACCATGAGTCTCCATGGACGTAGAATTCCTTCCATGACCATGACCAGAAACACCCCCAACCCCGACCCCACTCATGACTTATGTCCACTGTATTACTGCTGAGATGATATCGATTTCTCTTCATGAATTAGTTTTACTTCAATGAAATGAGACTGGTGATTTTTCATTAAAAGCTCATTATTCTGCTTGGCCACAAGGAGACATGAAATTAGTTTAGAATACTTTTTGAACCTCGCATTCCTACACACTACAAAGAGCATGGAATGGGTGAATGTTTTCTCTAGCATGTCTTCCTCTCAGGACCTTTCACATGTACTAAACTAGGAGCTGATTCTAAATAAAAGCAAAGGTTCATCAATCAAGTTAAATTAAAACTTATTCAAATGACGGAAGTTTAGGAGGATTACCCGTTTCTTTCCGGTGTTGTATTCCCTTTAACTCATTCCATATAGAGAGGATCTTGGCAAAGATGATTCAATTTTAAGTCCCTCATGGAGATGACAGCCATGGCATCCATCGATTTCATGATCCCTAGTGTGATGTTAATTTCATTCTTTATCATGAGCTCACCATAACATATATGTGATCCTCAAGATCATGACTCAAGTATTATATAGCTTCTTCAGAAACACTAAGGTCACAACCCCACCTTTGAAGACTGACATTTTCAAAAAAAACTTTGAATGTGATTTGAAAAACAAAGGCAATTTACAAAATATCTGATGATTACTTCTAGAGTATTGATCAGTTGATAACATTTATGAAAATACAGTTGAATTATTATCCAAAGTGAGAGGTCCCTCCACAAATAGAAAATAATAAATTTCAGATATGTTATGCCAAAGAGAGCAAGGAAGCAAGATGTGTTGTTATGGCTTTTGCTTTTTTCCCGGATAAATCATACATAGTATGGGAAGGCCTATTTATAGGTCTAAATGTGACATTCTCAATATCCTCATTAATATGAATTAAATGAGGTATTAATTACAAGATAATGATGGATTTATGTATACAAAAATTCAAGATGAATCCATTCATTGTAAAACCTAATCCTGAATCGCTTATCGTGTGACGTCGAATCCTACTTTAAAACTGCCGCTTATAATATGAGTATATATATATATAGGTATATATATATATATATATATATACATGAGCTAGAATTAGAAGTTAAGGGTTAAAGGCTCCGTTTTTTGTTACCAAAAAAGTACTAATGGGAGAAAATAGAGAGAAAAAGTGGAAGAAAAAAAATTACAGGAAAATAAAAAGAAGATTTTAACTTGATAAATTAATAATTTTTATTCAAGCACATTTCATTTGATTCTCTCTGTTATATAAGGACTAAGAAATTTAAAAATATGTAAAATTTTGAAGAATTTTGATTAAATTTATTTTCTTTATACAAGATCATAAACCAAAGAAAAAATCATTTTCCTTAGTATTTTTTTCCTCCACTAATCTTGTAGTTTTTGCTAAGGAAAGAAAATATATATGAAAATCAAGAGGGAAAGTGGAAGGAAATAGATTTTCAAAGAAAATAAAAAAAGGAACTCATTTTGTTTGTGTCTCTTTATTATCTAAGGACTAAGAAATTTAAAACTACATAAAATTTTGAGGAATTTAAACTATATTTTATTTTATTTTATATTTTCCAAGGTGAAACCAAATATAAGAAAATCATTTTTCTTATTTTTTTTTCATACTTATAGTTTTTAGAGTTGTGTTTTTAGAACATGAAAGTATTAAAGAAACAGTCTTGAGAGGAAAATAGAGATAAAAATGGTATAGAGAATAACACATTCCCCCAACCCAAGATAGGCTGGGATGAAGGAGGACAAAGAACTAGTACTGAGACTTTTACCTGGCTAAGACAGGGCCCAAGTCTTGAGTAATCTCAATCAAAATATCACATAAAGAATAAAACTACCACCGTAGTGGTGTTTACAATGTCAACATATGAGATAGCTTACATATACATATACAAAAACCAGAGATTATATATTAGAGAATAGAGCACCCAATCCGAGTTAGTTATCGTGGTGCCAATCCCCAGAATCAAAATGTCACCCAAATTAAAAAAAGTCTAACCCGAGATGTAGACTAAAGGCAAATGTCATCCGTGATTTCGGTTTTTTGCATTATAACCATGGAGAGAACTGAGGAGATGCAAATAGTCAGGTCACATGGCTCCTGCATCCACCGCCTCTAATCCGCCATATTCTATTTCACCTCATAAAACATGAGATTCAAAAGGAAATGAACTTACCTTAAATCCTTCTTCAAACCCTAGCTTCGAACCCCACTTTCCTTGAACCCAGCCCACCCTAGCCCTCGTTGTCGCTGTAGAAAGCAATCTGAGAAAGGGAGTAAAGAGGTGTTGAGAAGGAGGAGAAGAGGAAAAGAAAGAAGGAACACTTTCGCATAGCCCTTGATGTCATAGCAAAGAGCTATTCAGAAAGGGAGTGAGAATAGGAAGAAAAAGAAAGAAGGAGGAGGAAGAGGAAGAAATGAAGAAGGGTAGAACTGGCAG
This sequence comes from Tetrastigma voinierianum, assembly GCA_016808115.1. NCBI lineage: Eukaryota > Viridiplantae > Streptophyta > Magnoliopsida > Vitales > Vitaceae > Tetrastigma > Tetrastigma voinierianum. The sequence continues at coordinate 170,231 of JAEQBH010005101.1, forward strand.
TCATTTCTTCTTTAAATTACAAATTTGATTTTTAAATTAAAATGAGAGAATTTCAGTAATTTTTAAATTGATTATAAATTTTATTTTTGAGATTCATTTGTACACTTTATAAATTGCCTATTCTTTAAATTGATTATAATTTTTTAATTAATAAATCGCTTCATTCTTTAAATGACAAATTGATTTTTTTAATTTAAAATTCATGATAAATTGAGTAATTTTTTTAAATTATGTAAAAATTGCTCATTCAAATTACCTATAAATTTATAATTGATAAGATTATTTGTATTACTCTTTATGAACGTCAGCTCCTTTATATTGATTGATTTTTTTTTTTTGTAGATGGATTTGCAACAGACTGCCTTTTAACCCGATTTGCTATGAACACAACTGGTTTTTATATGAGATACTTATTCAAAGCAACCTACGCATCGGGCGCCTAGTACAAAAATGAATGCCCAAGATTGAGAAAATCTACAAAGGACAAAGAAATTTCTTTGTAGAAGATAAATTACCAGCTCACGTATTAATATGAGCAAAGATGCAACATCGGAAATGAACAACAAGGTGGTGCATTCTGCAAAAGAATATTGCAACATTTAGAACTCATGGAGGCAATCATGAAGAGCGCCTCAGTCTTCATTAAAAGTCATTGATCGGCGAAGTAACGTGTAATGCAGCAAATTTGTCGGTTACAGTCAATGAAAGACTCGAATAAAGTGGATACACGGAAATAAAATAACAAGATATAAACTTTAATTTCAATAGTGAAGACATTGATGTCTCAACTATTAACCTAATACTCATGCGTTTTTAAATGAATACAAAGAAATGTTTGTTGGTGTTACAGAAAACCGCTTCAATATAAGCATTGTTAAATATATTGAAATGGAGCGAAATGGATCGATAATCAATTACAATAGCAGCGCAAACTCATTCAACCGGTAGTCCTATCGAATCAATCCTATGTCAATTCGCTATTCAACTCCATAGGATGACAATGAATCGTCAGTCTACCCCAACCTCGAGAGGGGCCACGTGGAAGGTTTCAAGAATAACTGAAACAAAAGAGAAGTAAACTGATGTTGAGCATCTGTATCATCACCATTGGAATGAAAGAATGGAAGTGGAACCCACAAAAGTTTAGTGACATGACAAATTCAATATGCTCTAATAGAGATAGCATTTTGAGCAACATCGTAAATAGTTAGAAATCAAGAAAGACAAAAGTGCAAGAAATTCAAATGCAAATGAGATGAAAAATCATGGAAACCACATTACCGCATGGACCCACTTTCGTAAATATATTGGGAAGAATCTCAAGATAGAAGTTATGAAAAAGCGTGGGGTTTTAATTTAGTCGTTATTTATTACGTTGCTATTATTTTTAATTAGAAGTCATTATTTATATACATGTAATTAGAATTTAGCAAGGATAACTTAAATGAAATTGAATGAAAGATATAAATACAGAAATTGAATTGGAATTAAAATACAAATTTGAAATTGAAATTTGGAATTAAAAATACAAAGATGAAATTGAAATTAGAATTGAAAATACAACTCTGAACCTGAAATTGATAGAGTTTATTAGTCGCCATGTCGCTCCCAACAACGCTCGATAAGATCCGACCAGGCGCTGGAGAAACGTGAGTAATACCGTCCCCGGGACTGATAATGGATTCAGATGAAGTCTTCTAATTTCCTCAGGTATAATGACAGAGATACTTTAGAGGCTGGATTGCATCTTCACAGATCAAAGTCATTGTTACTAATATCTCCTTCATCCCTTAATGACCATAATATGTTTGATATTATATGTTTACATATCTCTGCAATATGTTCTTTCATCCAAACATAAACCACGCACAATTGAAAATGTTTATAATCTAAAATGCCCGCTCTACATCTTTTATCATTTGCTCGTGCTTTAGCAAAATGCTTCTTCAAACCTCAGGGATATCAAACAGCTGTACAAATGCTCAATCAGCTGATAAATACCATCACGCTAGATACATCCCATTCTATACTCAGACACCTATTAATTATAGTCGGGATCGAGAGCATAACATTTAAGTTAATAAGGTAGTGGTATGATCTGGTCTAGAACATTTATGTTTGGCCCAATGAACCAGTAGACCAAAGAACGCATGCCATATCTAAAGATTCTAGATGCCACAGCCTTCAAACATCGGGTCGGGTTCATGACAATGACCAGTATACATACCTTGCCACGCTGGCAGGACAATTTTCCACTTCCAATGCATGCAATCAATAATTCCTTAACATGCCAGAAAGCCACGTTGTTCCCCCGTCAGAGAACACTGAATTACATCATATTGCTTAGCACTCGTGTAATGGTCGCCAAACATCGTAAATAACAACTTTCTCACAAACTTTTCAGAAACTTCTATCGCAAAGGTTTTCCAGCCCACCATGATCTTATCCACGTAATCACGCGTTCAAAGAATTTATAAGCAAATCGTTATCTTTGAAGTATAGATAAAACTATAAACTCTAATGGCATATTGTTATTTGATTACAGGATCGTGATTGCTCAAACTTACTTACAATTCCGGTAAAAGAGGACTATACCCATTCGAACCTCCTTCGAAAAACTTTCATATACACACAAGGGGGTAGTTAAATCAGTCACGATAGAGTCTTTCAAGACCTTCAACTCTGGTCACAATTAACCATTACAGGTCTCTGAATCCAACTCATCGATGTTCTTGTCCGTCCTGACTAAACCCTTCTGTAATCTTCTGGGAAGCCAGAAGCGATACAACATATCCAAGTCATCACAGGCTCCTCTTCAATATTGGGAGATCCTCCCAAAAGATAGAAAACTATCTATATAACTTGATGAACGAAAATATGAAAGGATAAATAGTCAAAGAGAAAGGCATATATTGAATTTATAAAGAATGTAAGATAGATGGATGAAAACATGAGAAAATGATCATATTTATAGACAAATTATAATTTTAATTTTTATTCATGTTAAATTTTCTCTCAAATTTGAAATTTGAAATTTGAATTTCATGACAAAATTTAGAAATTTGAAATGTGAATGAAATTGTTAATATACAAATATATCCGCTAAATTACAATCGTTATGAAAATATACCCTTAAAATATAACCTAAGTTTAATTATATTTTTTAATAAAAAAACATTGAATAATTAAAATGGCACCCCATTTTGGCACCTACCATTGGAGCAAAAACACTATTCAGAGGTGCCAAAACACTGTTCAAGGTTGCAAAATGGCATTTGACACCCCATTTTTAGCAACTCCCATTGGAGTTGCTCTTAGAGCACAAAACCTACAGTGATGTACTCCTACTGGGCTTAGCTCAAAGAAGATGAAGATCGCGACGTCTCCTCTATATTCCATATGGATTTTCAAACCTCGTGTTAAAACCTAACGCTTTAGTGGGAAAACATATGACTTATACGTATACACATGCATTAATACTTTTACAAGAGCATATAACAAGTAGTAGATATAGTACGCATATCGTGATTTTTCATGAATTCATATAACAAACTTATACACATACTGGTACTCATAGCGCACTTATACTTCCATTCCATAGGGAGTTACGTAGCTTATACTTGTACAGGTACCCGTAGGTACCAGAGCTTATATTTGTACGTAGGTACCCGAAGGTACGTTTCGCAGCGTAACTATGTACATTTATTTCTTATTCACAGCATTCATACTCTTATCATATAACTGCTTTAATTACCTAGACCGCATTAAGAAATGAGTAGGACACATCGGGCCAATAAAAGTACCAAGGAACTAAGACAAGATCGAGAGAATGAGCATGTTAAGAGTGCCGGGCACGACATAGAGGGTCGCCGCGATTCAATCAGAGAGCATCGGCATTCAAATGTGCCGGCGATCGCCAGAGTGCCGTTGCACTAATCAAAGAGTATCAAAGTACTATACGTGCCTACCCACGTAAAAGAGGTGCTGTGTCATTTAATATTTGGTCTTAGGCAGTCCTACAATTATATGTGTTCAGGAATTTACTATCTTATCATAGGGGCATTAAGTTTGCCAACATCGAACTCGCCGAGGAGGCGAGGTACGATCTAATTTTTCCTTTCCTTTACCTTTCAAACATGTATGGACCCTTTCATACACTTATAGGGTCCTCATTAGTCTAATAGACAAGTCCTCAATTAACTGAGTAGCTTTAACATGACAAAAACACATGTTTAGAATAGAAGTCACGCCTTCAAGATACTGAGGCTTATCCAAACCTCCTCTCTACACGCTGTGGAGGATTACGCCATGTCAGCCAGAAACCCATGCTATCGCGTGGGATCCCTACTCCGCGGCTTGACATTGCCCATATTTTGATGATTTCATCCATTTTTCCAGAAATCCAACCAAAAACCCACAATAATCCACAATCATCACCGAAAACAACTCTTAAATGGGTTCTAATCCAACCAAGACCAAACATAGAGATTAATTAGGGTTTTTCAAAACCCAAACTCAAATACTTGTAAGTTAGGTTAACTTTATAACACCCAAACCGGTATCCATACATCATAAACCAAAAATCCATACAAACCTACAAATCCATACCAATCCATACAATCCATAGTGATCCATACCTTTCTTGGTTTTCTTACTCTTCTTCTTCTTCTTCCTCTCTCTACGTTTTGCTCTCCAAAATGCCCAAAATGAGAGACCCTAATTGGTCTTATCCCAATTTGGTCAAATTTTCCTTTTATTGCCTTTTTGTCCTCAAACTCTCTTCTATTTGCACCACAAGTTATGCCATTTCTATATTAGCCCCACATCTTCTTATCTTATGACTTTTATATCCTGTTTTGACCAATTCCACTTTACCATTTATTTCCTGCTTCTCGCCAATGCTTTTGAATTTAAATTACGAAAAATTCAAATTATACCTATAAAATACCTTAAACATGTCGAAAATGACTAGGGTATATTTCGGGGTGTTACAAGAAAACTTTGAGAAAAATAAAAAATAGATTTAAACTTAATAAATTAATTTTATATATTTATTCAATCTCATTTATTTATTTATCTCTATTATATAAGGACTAAGAAATTTAAAATATGTAAAATTTTAAGGAATTTTGTTTATATTTAGTTTTATTAGATATTTTTACGGTGAAACTAAACATGAGAAAATTATTTTCCTAAGTATTTTTTTTCTTGACACTTTCCGAGTTCCAAATGGAGCCTTCAGGGTATTTTTTCTTCCTTTCCTATCACTTTTCGGGTTCTAAACAAAGTCTTCGGATTCCAAACAGAACCTAAGTAAAAAAGTTTGAAAAATCAATAATCAGAAGCCTTAATCCAATGACTTAGCAAATATATATATATATATATTGCCTTTAACAAATTTAGAAGTTGAGTTATTGCCCTTTACCAAGTTGAAAGGTGAGCTAAAAAAAATCAGGAGGAAAATGTAAGGAAATAAAAATAAACCAAAAAATAAAAGAAAAACAAAAAATTATAATTATTTATTTATTTTTATCACCTTTTAATTCATTTTACTTATTTTTATTAATTATAGAATGATTAAATAGTTTCAAAATACATAAGATTTAGAAATTTTTAATTATATTTGAACTTGTATTTTATCTTTCATTATGACACCCAATATAATTTTTTTTTTAAATCAATTTTTCATTCATAAGTATTTTTGAAAACCAAACATAAGGCGTATTTTATTTTACTTCCTAATATATCATATGATACTAAAAATAATTTTTGGGCCTAAATGATAGTGGAATGGGCCGAATAGATATGCCAAGTCGAAACCGTGCGAGCCCAACCCAATCCGATAAAACCCAAGCCCATGAGAATCAGCCTATGAAAAGGTCTAAGGACATTTCTAGAATTTTTAAAAATATTCAAAGCCGCCAGAATAGAATATTGAGATTTTGTCTCAACAGCAAAATATGCAGGAGACTTTGTCTCAAAAGAAAAAGATGGAGGCGATTTTTTTTCCAAGTCATGACATGATAGAGGACGTGGGCAGTGGTGGAATGTTACTTGGGGAGCAAGACTCCTTAGTGGAGACATGGACAGTTATTGGAGAAAGTGGGCTGGTGGAGTTACTCAGAAATGTCTATAAAAGGAGGACTTAACACCAATTTTAGAGGATTAAGAACCAAGAATCAAAACCGAGCAAGAGTATTTTAGTATCTATACAAGTTCATCAGCCGTCTTTTTCAGATTCTTAGTTTAGTTTTACATGTTTTTCTTGACAAACATTTGTTACTTCAAAGCTTTCTTGTTTCAGCATTTGATTTTAAGTCCAATTCTATAATGAAATATGCTATTTTTCAAGTTAGTCCATTATTTTCTCTTAGCTTTCAATTCAGTCTATGCAATCTAATTTTCAAGGCATTTTTCTGCTTAGAATATAGGGAACCTGGTCAAAGTAGAACCAGAGGTGGTGTTAGGATTTCACACTGTGGCTTAGTTCGAAAATACTATAATCGCAAGCCCTCGAGCATTCACCACTGCTTTTTGTATGTTCTGGTGAATTCCACTAGAAAATCCACCAAACATATTTTTGGCAAGCTCGGTGGGACCCATTTTTGCTAAGAATGCCACAAAAATTGAGAAGTACATCAACCTGTAGAAATTCGATTCAAGACTGATAGAAAATATAAGGCAGAAAGAAGTATTCCAAATTGTGAAACGTATAGAAACCCGATGAATTCTCTCAGTAATGATAAAGGGGGAATCCATCCAACCCTATTGAACAAGTGGAAGGAAGTAGTAAGTAATGTGATATGCCTATTTTTCTAATCATGAAACCGGTAGAAAATCCAATTTTTCAAAAGGCAAAATCGTACTCTCGGTAAAAATCCCACTTTTCTAGATCTCTGATGATCTAAACGTGACTTCTCCATTGAAATCACCGCCCTGTAACAACCACGTCGACTCTCGGGCTGATTCCGAGGTGGCCTGGATTTCATGTTTTTCGAGGCGCAGTGGTGCCTGGGTGACACATGGCAAGGTCAAGGGTGATGCCACATGGCACCTCAAGAGAATGAGATTTAGCATGCTGAATGTCTGCACAATTGGGGGCCATGTATAGAAAGGAATCTCCATGGCTCACAATGAGCCACTGAAGTGCATGATGCCAGCAAAGGAGTTATGAAATAAAAGAAAAGATGGAAAAAGGAAAAGCCACCATTTGGTTTGAGGAAGGAGAGGAGGAAATTTCCCATTTTTGTCTCATACGATAATGCTCCAAAAAGGAGGAGAGAAAGGCAAAGAGAGGAGAAAATGGGGAGAAATTGAGAGAAAATGGAAGAGAAATGAGAAGAGGAATGAGAAAAAGAAAGAAAAACAAAAGGAAGGAATAAAACAAAAGCCAAAGGAAAACGTAGAGAGGAAAGAAAATATAAGATGCGTGAGTCTTGGATCTCATTTTCTGTGAGAGTCTCTTCCTTCTCTAGAACAATCGTGGGAGATCCGACCATTTGATTCTTCGAAACAAGAAGCAGAGAGTTGTTCTACTTCCTGAGAAAGAGACAACACGTAGCACCAAGCCGGGGAGGGCTTTTTACCAAACCTTCATAAAGGTGTGTTTCATCCTTTACTTGTTTTACACTTTATTTAAGTGTTGTGATGCTTGAGCTGATCGAGGCTTCTGAGTGGCGCTGACGGTTCCAAATCTTGGACAACTATGTTGGAATTTTTTAGACCCACAGGCAAATTGCAGCACTTAGAATGTTTTATGTTAAAGATAATTTCATGAATAAATCAAAAGGTTAGGTGAGGCCTGAAGAGCTAGGAATTCTGCCCACCTGGCCAAGAGAACCGATAGAGGAGTAGTCACCGTGGACAAGAGCCCACTCCAGCTGTTGGGGACTCAAAAACGCTCCCAAGTGCAGGAAATGGGCCTTAAATGTCCATGTGTCTTGGCATTGAATTGTTTGAGATGAATGGCTTGGTATGTGAGGAAATAGATAGGGCAAGGACATGATTTAATGTGGTTAGACAAATGGACACACGCCATGGAATTAAATTCAAGCTTGTGTCATCGAGACGATTATGATTGCCTGCCGGAAGCAAATCGGGCGACATGATCGATGTGTTGAATTATTATAGTGTAATTGTAGTTGATTGAAAATATATTTATTTGACATATTGTGGTAAACAGATTTTGAAAATGGCATAATGCATTTTCATATGCACCGGGTAAATTTGAAGTTAGGTGTGAGTGCATGACATGGTATTTTTGTAAAACGACGGGCTATAAAGAAATTTCACAGATGATATTCCCGAGAATTTGGCTGGAGATGGGCCAACAGATCACTTCCTGATGAGGACCATGATCAAGCCGAAAGCTCACCAACCACCACCCTGAGGGTAGCGTCCCATATTTACCGAAACACGTTTAGTATATTTTCAAGAACAACAAGTTTTGCTTTTGAAAATGATTGTTTTCTCATACATGGTTAGGCAAGTGTGAGCTGAAGCCTGAGGACTCGTGACATGGGGTGATCATGTGCATTCAAGTAGGAACATGTATTTACTGAGTGTGTGTTTACTTTGGAGCATTGCATATGCACTTAGGTGAGAGTAAAACCACAGGTGACTCACTACCTGAGCATTAGGCTCACCCTCGCGAGGGATTATATTTTTTCGTGCAATGTGGAGCGAGAAGACAACTCACTAGAGACTGATTAAGAAGCCTACAGGGTTTCAGGCTTTTTTTTGACATAAATATGTATTAGAATACTAGATTTTAGTATATGTTTAGAGCAAAGTCTAATCAACTATTAAATTATTGGGACAATTGGAGAATAGTTGTGATAATTATATTTATGAGTATTGTTTTGTTTCCAAAGAGGCATTTTATCATGTATGCCTTCATGATCCGAGACGTATAGATTTTCCGTTGTGCTGACGGCAGTAGTCAACGGACCCTCGGGGGTTTTGGGCTGCCACACTACGGCTCTTGAAGAATTTCTCGTGCTCATGTAAAGAAATAAAGAGCCAACGAATGATCACGACTGCCTTTATAGAAGAAATGAAGCAACAATCTCAATCCATCCTGGAGAACCTTAGAGAAAGTTGGCAACCAAGGCTAGAAGTCGCTTCTAAGCCTAAAAGGCAATTTTCTAACAAACTCAAGGGGACAACATTTTGAGAACATATGAGAAATTTCATTGCTCACCTATGTAGGCAAAGGCTAGATACTCTCTCCCACCAGGTGGTACTTTGGAGAACGCGAGTAGTAAAACCTACGTGCCTAGAGCCATAGCCCTCAAAGAATTTTGCTCGACTAATCCACTTACACAACCCGGGAGTGACATGAAAGAAAGCTTTAATGGAGGCCTAGGGGGCATCATGTAGCTGCCTGTAGGAGTGAATGACGAGGGACAACAAGTTTAACAAGTTCCTTAACAGCCTTTTGGGTAACCAACCCTAGTACAAGATTTAGAGCAATCGAGAGCGCGCTGCAAGATATATGGGCCAAGCCTGTAGCAATGAACGCCAGATGATGAGATCTACAAACCATACCTTAAATGATAAATGTATAACCCTCACCAAGGGGTACAAAATCCCTGATTTCTCCTTGTTCTCTAGAGAAGATGGCTAATCCACCCTAGAGCATGTTGCTAGATTCACTATGCAATGTGGGGAATTGAATAACTATGAGAATTTCTATCATTTCAAGCTTAGACTATTTCCTAACTCTTTGACAGGGACAAAATTCACTTGGTACACAACATTGCCAAGGCACTCCATGGAAAGGTTTCGAAATACCTTCCACAACAATTTTTTTTATTGCTTCTTTAATGCAAACTGGTGCCCAAAAGGATTTTCTCTTTTCTTCTTTGATTCGATCCAAGCCCAGGGCTTTGCAAACTCTATGAGGGCAAGCTATAGCTATACAATTATGGGTGGTTTGAATTCAGGGCATAACACCTAATACGCTATATATTAATTCTGTGGGTATTACGCCGTTTCTGAGGTGGGATGAGGAAATATGTTATTCTCATATGCCTAAGACGATTTGACTGACCGAGCTCCCGACCTTATATAATTCGGTGCCTGAGGCGACTGAGATGGGTTCGATGCCCGATCTTAGCGAGCCGCGTCCCAGCGGGTCTCTACTGAGTTCAGGCCATCAATGTGACTGACATGTGAGGTACAACTTATTCCATTCCACTAGCCTCCTAGCCGCTTTTTGCCATTAGGTTGGAATGGCATAGAACCTTGGTCTTCTATGCGTCAAAAGCTCATCATTGCACTGATAACCCACTATCTCATTTTACACAAGTGGCAATCCCTAATTGACCAGGCCGGGGCATGCTTCATACGATCAATACATTTGCACTGATTTTGAATATCCCGCCATAAATACAGCCTTTGTAACTCCTCAACACATAACGCTTTATAACATTTAGGGTATAAAATAAATTAAATTGTATTTTTCGAGTTTAAATTGTTAAAACAAAATGATAAAAACCCAAAATTATACAAGAGTTAGATAAATTTGGTAAAATGTCAAATGAGAACTAAGGGTCATAAATGAGAGCAATTTTCAAAATGACAATGTGATAAAGTGCACTGAAAATGAAAGTGAAATGAAGCCTAAAATGCAAAAATGCTAAAGAGGAATTCTCAGGGCTGGGGCTAAACAAGGCTTAGCGCATGATTTTGATTAAAGACCAAGTATTGGTCTTTGAGAGGCATTTTGCACATTTGGAAAAAGAAGGAGAGAAAAGAAGTTGTTTGATTGTGAGAGAGGGAGAAGATTAGTGGTCTTTGCTCCATGAAATCAAAGATTAAGGTGATCAAGAGGAAGAAGGAAGATTGGTGTTGAAGAATCAAAGATTAAGGTGATCAAGAAGAAGAAGGAAGATTGGTGTTGAAGAATCAAATATTTAAAGGTAAGAAATCAAACCCTAACTTTCCTTAATGTTGTGTTTAGGTTTAGAAAGAACCCTAAGTTGGTATAAAAATGATGTTGATTGGTTTATTTCAGGGGGTTGCTCTAAGTTGTTATATGGTTATTCGGATTGGTGTTGAAGAATTTTTGTATAAAGGAAATATTGGGTTTTTAAGGGAGATGCTGTCAAAATTTTCCAAAACCCATGTTTTTGTTTTGACCATAATTGGCTATCACTCATCTAAATTGAGTCATTCAAATTTATAGGTAAACTAGACTTCTAGGAGAAAAAAATTTCTCTGAAATAAGTGTATCCAAATTTGGACCCCATTAGACGATATCTTACCAGCGAGCCTCTATTTTCAACAATTCTCAGTTCAATTCTGATACATTTTTGGTGTTTCGGAATAGTTTTGGTATTTGGGCCATAAGTTGAGTTTAACTCATCCAAATTTATGGATAAACTAGACTTCTAGGAGAACAAATATCCCTGAAATAATTGTATCCAAATTTGGACCCCATTAGACCCATAAAATTTGTCAAAGTGAGGCTCTATTTTCAAGTCAATTATGGATTAGTTCTGATACAGTTTTGGTGTTTTAGAACAGTTTTGGTATTTAGGCCATAAGGTGAGTTTCACTCATCCAAATTGAGTGATTCAAATTAATGGATAAACTATACTTCTAGGAGAACAAATTTCCCTGAAATAATTGTATCCAAATTTCCGACCCTATTGTGACTATATTCACAAAGCAGGCCTGTTTTCGTCAATTCTCGTTCCGCTTTTGATGGCCAGCTTTAGTGTTTCGGAATAGTTTTGATATTTAAGCCATAAGTTGAGTTTAACTCATCCAAATTAAGTAATTCAAATTTATGGGTAAACTGGACTTCTAGGAAAACAAATATTCCTGAAATAATTGTATCCAATTCTGATCCCCATCGACCGTAAAATTGGCCAAAGTGAGGTAGCTAAGGTTTTCTGCAAATTCTTGGATTAGTTATGATGCCGCTTTTGGTGTTTTGGGAAACAGTTTTGGTATTTAGGCCATAAGTTGGAGTTTCACTCATCCAAATTGAGTGATTCAAATTTTGGTAAACTAGACTTTTAGGAGAACAAACAACCTCGAAATAAGTGTATCCACATTTGGACCCCATTAGACCCGGAAATTCGTCTAAAGGGAGACTTGTTTTTGGGCAAATTCTGGTTATGTGTTGAAAATAGAATAGTCCCGGATGTTTAGGACATATCTGGAGCTTCGGTGCTCCAAATTGGATGATTCTAATTTCTGAAAAAAAAATAGATTTGTAGAGGAACAATGGACTTGAAGGAAGTTGGGTAAAATATGGCTCATTTGTTCCCAAAAATTTTTTACAAGTAAAGGTGTGTTGGGTAGAAAACAACCCTAACTAGAAACCTAAATAAGTCAACTGATATTGTTCTCTAATTGTGATGGATTAGGGGTTGGAGACGAGGAAAAACCGAATTGAAGTCTAGATTCCGAGGATAGGAATCAGTGCGACTCACCTTTTGTCTGCTCTCTTTCTTTCTCTTCTTATTTCAAGTACTCAAATGAAAGTGCAATTATTGAAATGATTTTCAATAAAACTACATATTGATTTATTTTAAGTGATTTTGGAAAATTGATTGTGAAATGATTGCCATGAAAAATTGCATAAATATTGAAATGTGGTATAAATGTATATACCTTATTGTAAATTTCGATGACTGATTTTTAATGCCCTTAATAGAATGTTATCCGTCATATTCGAGTTAAGGATAGATTGGTATACCAATAAGGGTCAAACTAGCGGTACTGTGAACGGACGTAATGTAGTGTCACTCCTCATCTGTGCTCTGAACGGACAAAGATCGTAGTATTCACAAATGATTTTTTAATAAATCAGCCAGCGTTCTCAGCCAGAACCGTATCGTTATAAACCTTTTATACTACACCAACGGATCGCGGCCTGATTCTGCTTATCCCACGACCAAAACATTGGCTAAATTTGTTTAAGGGCAAAATGATAAGAATATTTGTGAAATGCATGATTTATGTTTTGAATGATTTATTGCATATGAAAGTGCATATTTGGAATTATTAATGTACCGTAAATGAATGTATATGAAATGAATATATGTATTGTATTTGCATTGATCATTCAAAAAGATTCAAAAGCATGGTTTAGAGAAATTGCATGACGGCTTTCTTAAATTGAAATGGAATAGAGTACTATATAGAATTACTAAGCATGAAATGCTTAGCGCTGCTAAGCTTTGACATCGCAAGCAGTACCGAGTGAACATGTAATGAAGACGTAGACCATGCTGAATCAAAGTCATCGCCAAAGTCACCGAGGATAAGTAAAGTCTCGCCACATGCATACATGAAATTATTCGACTCATTTTGTATAAACACTATTATGAAAATTGAATTACTATGTTTTGTAAATATTCGATATTGAAAACCCGCTTAATAATGCCGCATTGTATAAAGGTGGGAAATTGACCAAATGGGCATGAAATGCCACATCGAATGAAAAAGAGTTTGTGATCAAATGATGGGCCCCTTTTATGTTAAAGTGGTATTTACGTATATATATTTTCATTGAGTATTTAAAATGTGTTTGAAATAATTGTATTTGATTATTTGATGATTAAAAGAGTAAAAACACGCGCCCCTGTTCGACTGAATGGTACGACTCGCGCCACAAATTTCCGGTTTTAAATATATCCTAAGTTCATCGAGGGGATTTTCCACGCTATCGGCGATGTCTTCTCGTTGAAGTGTATTCCCATTGGGCGCTAGTTTAATTCTTCGATTTGCCTCTTCTACGCTGACTCGTTTTACTCCCCTCGCTTCTTCATCCATTTGTAGGTAAAGATGAACTTTGACCTGGAAAATCAAAGAACTGTTAGCCTTTAGTGTTCAGAGTTTTTCCATTGGTGTTCTTTGTACCTTTGTTACTTGCCCTTTCATTTTTTATTTTTTATTTTTTTTAGGTCTTCTTCCTTAAGGCGGATTAGTTACCTTGGTGGATTTTCTAGGCTTCGTATCGGTGATGGAGGTACTCAAAGGATGGCTAGAGGGGAAGGTAATGTAGGATGCCATGTGGATGAGGATCTTCCTTATACATTTGAGTAGGCTCTTTTGCATGAGAATGCTATTGGGGTCATAACGTGGCTTAGACCAGTTGAGGAGTCTAGGGCAAATGCTTTATGGAAGAAATTTTCATTTCCTCCTAACGTCCGGGTTTCCTTTCCTTCCTCGAGGCCTCATTATGTAGACTGCACAGATGAGGATAGGGGTGGAATGAACTCCATCTACTGGCCGGAGATTCATATTAGCGAGGGATTGAGATTCCCCTTTCTCCCCTGATACACTAGCTTCTATACTTTACCCAACCCCACCCTATCCACGTTCGTGTGAACATTATCCGTGTTCTACTATGGGTGTGTGTGTTAAATAAAAAATGTGAGTTGCGTCTAGGTTTGAAGGAGGTTCTCTATGCTTATACCCTCAAGCGGCATAACCTTGGGAGGTATTACCTCGTTACCAACCCAAAACCATTACACTTGGTAACGAACTTGCCCACAACCAGTAAGAACAAGCCACATGGTAATGTGTTGTCGTTTGAGGCTTAGGGATGCGCAAGGGATACCATGCTCAGAGAGTTTCCGATGAACACAGACCCCAATGTAGGTCAGTCACAGGGATCTCGACCTTATTCTGTCCCTACCTTGGCCACTTGGTTAAATGGAACGAACTTACCTTAATTTTGTTTGTTATGGTTTGGGTGTGCAAGTACCTTGGGTTGGGGGAAACTTGTGGATGACCTAGATTCGTCCCAGTTTGACTCGCTGGTAAAGGTACATAGCCTCTCGAGCTTCGCGAGGGACTTCAGACATCTCCTGGCGCTAACAAATCTCAAGGAGGTATTTGATCATCTCGAGGAGTTTGTACTCCCGAAGGTCCACATTTGAACTTTGAGGGTCTGGGGGGCGCCCAAGCAAAGGAGCGGGTTCAGAGCTGCCTTATTTCCTGTATTCAGGTGGCATCCGAGGCCCAAACTCAAGAGGCGTTTGGGGAGATGGTTGGGGGTGATGTTGTGTAACGCCCAAAAAATACCCTAGTATTTTTATGATATATATATATATTTTTTATTATTATGTGTTTAGGGTATAAAATAAATAATGGAAATTTTTTGGAATTTAAATCCTAAGGACGAAAAAAATATATACAACTCGGAATTTACCCAAGTATAAAGGGAAAATTTGGAATTTGTAAAATGAGGACCTAAGGGCCAAAAATAGAATAAGCTTAAAAGCTAATGTGAGTTAAATGAAGTGAAATAGAAGACTTAAATGTCAAAACATGAGAAATGTGACTCGCTTTTCAAGCCAGCAACAGAAGCCAAACAAGGCCTTAACCATTAAATGATTAAGACCAAAATGTGGTCTAAGATAAGTGCACATTTGTGCATTTTCATTCTTGGAGAGCAAAGGAGAGAAAAGAGAGTTGAAAGAGAGAATACCAAGTTTTGGTGGGAGATCTTCCCATTTATGGTTTCCAAGTGATTAAGAAGAAGAAGGAAGACTTGGTGTTGAAGAATCAAGAGATTCAAAGGTAAGAAACTAAACCCTAACCCCTTTTCTCTTGTGTTTGGGTTAGAGAAAACCCCAAATGTGGATAAAGGTGTTTTGTATTGGTTGTAAACGGGGTTTGGTATTGGTTTGGATTGGTTTGGAGGAGTGTTTGTAAAAAGGGAAATGTTTGGTTTTCAAAGGAAATGCTGTCAAAAATTTGTCAAAACCCCTGTTCTTGTTTTGGCTATAGATTAAGTTATAATAAACCAAATGAAGTGGTTCAAATTGGTAAAGAACCATAAGAGATAGAGCTACAAATGTATAGAAGGGACCATGAGCAAATTACAGCACTGAGGCTCCCAAAAATGGGCTTAAAGGTGAGTTTCGAGTAGCTCACGGGTATGCCCTGTTCTGGGAGTAGTTGTGGTGTTTTGGCCATAAAATGAGTTTCACTCATCCAATTTTAGTGATTCAAAATTTTGGGTAAACTAGACTTCTAGGGGAATAATTTAATTGAAGGAATTGTAAGCAATTTGTCATCCCAAAGTGCCCAGAAATCTGTCAAAGTGGAGCTATGTGCAGATTCTGTTTTGCAAATTAGAGTAGTCTAGATGTTAAAGTTAAAAACTGTACTAATTGGTTTATAATCTGATTTTGGGTGCTTGGGGGTTGGTTAGGCTTTGGTCTAAGCTAATAAAATCAATGTTTAAAGTTAATTTTCGACAACATTAGGATTAGTTTTGGTGACACGTTTTAAAGGTACTGCCTCAAAAGATGTTTTTCCTATTTGTGTTATGTGGAAGAGGGCCTTAGAGAAGAATTTTAAATTGAAAATTTTCAGAGATCATAGATATATAAAGGACTAAAATGGAGAGTTTTATAAATTTTGGAAGACCGTTTGAATAATTTTTTGGGTAATAAAGTACGTAGGAGTACAAACCGGAAAATAACGGTCCTCGTATGTGTGTTAGTGGTAATGCTGAGGTTTTGACTTAATCTTCCTCCTGGGATGGCGAAGTTGATCAAGAGTACTGTTGGAAAAGGATTATAAGGCAGGGATATTTTTTAGTATTGCTATGTGATGATTGAAAGTTTGGAAACTAATAACCATACCGGCCAGATCTTGCCCTTATTTGCGACGAGATTAAGAATATGATATTAAGCTCGAAAATCAACCTCAACCAAAATCACTAGCAAGCACGAATAATATTGTTCTTTAATTGTATTGGAATAAATGAGAGGAAAAACCTAACTGAGATCGAGATTCCGAGGATTGGAATCAAAGTGTAAGGCTTTTTGGTTTGTTCTACACAGTTCTGTCATTATTCCGAATCTCTATCTCCAAAATGTTTGAATTGTATATTGAATTGTTTAAATTGATTTGATGCAAATAAATTGTGAAATGAATTTCAAGTTGATTTAAGTCAATAAATTTGAGAAATTGATTGATCATAAATGAATGACATGAAAATTGCATGAGTTTGAAATGATTTGTTCAGAGCAAAAATACATACTATAACAGATTTTCCTAAAATGATTTGAATATCCTAATGGAATGCTAACTGCTAAATTCAAGTTAAGGATAAATTGGCATACCAATAAGAGTCGAACAAACGTACTCATCGCGGCATATCGATCCATGTAGCCGCCCAATGGGACAAGATTCCAAGAAGGTACTATATATATATATACCTACTTACAAAATTAAATGACTGCAGACGGATTTGTTATCCTATGCACCGAAATCATAGGTTAAATTCGATAAGGGCTAAAATGCAAAATTATAATGAGATTGAAAAGTGCATAATTTGTGATTTGAATGATTTAGTGCATATGAAAATGCATAGCTTGAGATGACCAATGAATTGTAATTGATTTATTGAAAAATATAGATACGTGATTAATGTATCGTCATTGACAATTGTACAAAAGCATTGTTTTATAAATATTGCATGTTTCTGGATGAAATGAAATGAAGAGAGAATTTTGATAGAACCACTAAGCATGGAAATGCTTAGCGATTTTTTTTTTTACCAATGCTAAGTATCGAGGATTAATCAGAATTTCAAGATCAAAGGAGCGCAGAGTCATCAAGAAAGCTGCGGAGTAAAAGTATATACTCCATCATATGCATCCATCATATTTTTGAACAATTGATGTTTTGTGATCAAAAGAGTTCAACTATGAAACGATTTTGTAAATTATTTTGAATGGGCATGGAATGCCTTCATTGTAAATATATTTTGGTTAAATGTAAATTGTATGGGCCTACCGAAATGATTGAAAACGCTTCCACAATTTTTATTTTTTTTAAAAGGGGCTTTAAAATGTCTAAATGAAATATGTTTGATAAATGAATTCGGCTAGCTGACCGTTCAAACCCACCAATCTTAGGACTGAAAGGTGCCACACGCTATGATGATTTTGCCTCATCCCTCCTCCTTCTCGAGAATCCCTACCAACCTGGTTGAAAAGGCTAAGGTATTTGAAGTCAGAAACCATGTCTGAGTTGCGGCAACGAAAGCCTACTTAGAGACCTCAGCAGACAGGGGAGAGAGCCGTGATTCCCCGACCAAGGGAGGTCGCGCTCAAGGCCCCAAGGCCCCTCGAGTTTACACTGCACTGGCCAAGGAACGCCATCCTCCCTCCTAACCTTGAGAAGGGATAAGAATTGTGGAGGTACAGTCACGCCCCTCCCCAGGTGGTCCAACTGGCAAAGGGGAAAGGAAGAGTAGCCTCTTCAGAACCTCCTCAATTTATGAAGAAGCCAGTATCCCCTCCTTCCCTAGAGGTGCTTATGTTGGTCCTGTCGTTGTTCAAGGAGCCGCTTCTAAAGGACCCGGACGAGGTGGTTATCTCCTTATTAGGATATGTGTACGGGGAAAGAGGTGACTAAGAAGGTGCAGGACCTCCTGAGGGATTCAACCCCTTTCTAAATTGCAGCATCGATAAGCATCCTCCTTTATCTTCGTTGGTCATTTATGTTTTCTATTTTTTGTTCTTGACACTGTAACTGTTGTAGATGAGCATTTTAACACCTATATGGAAAAGTATTGTGACACTCGGAAGCACCAGCTAAGCCGGTTATCCTATTTGAGGGAGGGGGCCAGGGAGATGTATAATAAGGTGCAAGTGGATTCTCGGGTTCCTCAGCTGGAGAAGGATTTGGAGGAGGCTCGACTAAAGTGGGTTGATCTTTCCAAATAGTGGGCCGACTTGGTGGTTGAGGTAAAGAAGGTGCCATAGTTGGAGGCCGAGACGGATGACCTAAAGCATAACTTATCAAAGTTACGCAACGTCTACTACGCCGAAGTAGAGGGACTCCGTACTGCTCACCAAGCCGAGGTTGAGAGACTGTATGGCCTTCACTCAATGGTGATAGAACGTAAAAACTCTTTTTTTGAAGCTGAGAAGGTGTGGGTGTTATTAGAACTATAGGCCTCGTACAATAAGAAACTACTTGGTCTCTAATCCGACCAAAGATTTAGCAGCCGGGGCTATCACGCTATACATGGGGCGGAGAAAGCCGGATTATGCGGTGGCTACCCATGAGTCGTTTATCGAGGACTTCCCGAGCCCACTCGTAGTATGGAGCCTCCGCTGAGCCAGTAACACCTCAGAGAGGAAGTCGAGTCTTGCCTCGTAATTCAATAGGGGAGGGACTTAAAAGGTGTGCCACTACAGAGCACCATCGTTATTATTTGGGAGGAGTTTATGACTGTTGGAACTGAACCTTCTGGACCTCTTCCTTCTTAGAATGTACCTTGACCAACTGAGGTGGTTTGTTCCCAGCATACCTTTTGTTTGAATGAAAATATCTTTTGACAAGAAACTTGACTATCACATTTGCCCTCCTTCTTTCATAACATGTTACCTACAGGTACTTACGTTGCCCGAGGTCTAGGACAATCAATGGTTAACAGCCTAGGGCTTTACAATAATCATCTCATTAAAAAGAATAATTGCCTATAGGAGCATATTCTGCCCAAGGTCTAGGGACAATTTTCAATGCTTGAGGCTAAGGATAGTCTATAGGAGCTTATGTTGTTGAAGTCTAGGATAATCATCTCAACAAAGAAGAAGCAATCATCTCAAGAAAAAGATGGAGAAATAATCATTTCATAAAAACGGAGACAAAAATAATCCTCTTATGCATCTCATAAAAATGGAGAGACCACCATCTTATAAACATGGAGAAGTGCTTGTAAGGACTTATGTTGCTCGAGGAATAGGGCTGTCGAGGGCTAGCCGCCATAGGCTTATAATAAAGCATCTCAATAAAAATGGAGAAATAATCATCCCATAAATATGGAGAAATAATCATCTCAAGCATCTCATAATAATGGAGAAACCTTGTAGCTTTTATTGGTTCATTAGAACAGACATTTCATGATAGTGGAGAATTAATGAAAATACTTCTTCAAATAGGTCGAGTTCCAAGGTTAAGCCTCCATCTTTCCGCACGGGGATTGTATTATGTATGCACCTTTAGATCCATCATCATTAATGACGAAAGGACCTTCCCAATTTGGTTTCAGTTTCCCCTCCTTGAAAGTTCATTGAAGGACAAGATCCCCTTTAATGAAAGCCCTTGGCTTGATGAGTTTCTCCTTAGGCTAAAAGGTTTTAAGATGGCATCGACCATTCCATGGTCGCCGATCTCATTTCTCGAGTTCATTCAAGGCTCGAGAGAACTCCTGAGGCGCCACATTAGTGCGCAGTTTCAAGTCTAGACTCAACAAGAATCAACAGTTTCTACCCAAATGCATGGTACTGATTTTCCTGATGGTTGTTTTCGGAGTGGTGCGATAGGCCCAAAGAACAATAGGTAGCTCGTCGACCCACTTTCCTTTTATTGTTGTCAATCGTTTCTTCAAATAGTCGAGCAATGTTTTGTTCGTGACTTCAGCTTGGCCATTAGATTGGGGATACTAAGGCGTAGAGTAGACATTTTTATCCCATACTAGTAATGAAAACATGAAAGGGCTTGTTAATGAATCATGGCCATTATTTGAAACTGAGAACTGGGGCACCCCAAATGAAGGTATAATAATGTTCCTCTACACAAATTGTGTGAGACAGGATGCCTTGATTCATGATAGCCTTGGCTTCCGCCACTTTGTAGCCAACAAGTACACTAAGATAAATTTTCATTAACTTTAGCCAGAGGGGTAAATAAACCCACCAGCGTACATCACAAATTCTCACGAACAATTGATCTCTTTCTTCATCAAATGAGAAACCCCGTGTCAGCACTCCGTGACAAAGTGATCAAGATCAATATGGGTACCGCAAATACTCCCTGCGACTTGTTCAATGACTGGCCTACCATTGGGTATCATATCTAGTATGGACTAGAAAATGATCGCCTGTACAGAATATTATTTATCAAGGTGTACCCGGGTCGCTTCAGTCTAGCCAATAACTCACTTTGGCCCACCCAGTAGAGTCCTATTTCTTAAGTAATTCGAGATAGACATCTATGACTTTCCAAATCGATACTCACTTGAGATTGTCGTGATTATAAATAGATGGATGGGTCCATTATAATGTACTCCACGTGGCAAGGGTACGGAGTGGTGAATGCTAAATTGGCTAGAGCATTAGCCATTTGGTTTTCTACTGTGGACTCGGGGCCATTGTATCTGAGAATTTGAATACAGGGATTCAGCTAGCGCTTTAAATATTGCTCCATTCTCCCAATTTCGCTCAGATCTCTGAGGGCTAGATACACTAATCAGAGCCACACTCAAATCTCCAAGTTTCAGGACTGAGTTCCTTAGCCAACAGAGTCTCGAAAGCAGCACAAACTTTAGCTATGGCTTCAATATCGGAGCAAGTGAATGCAAACTTTATCGCCTGAGCAATGCATAAGTCTTCCAAGGATTGTAGGACCATACCAGCTCCCCCTCCCACTACTCGAAATGAGTTGTCTATCTTAAGGATTCATAATGTTTCACCGAGGTCTCGGGACTGCACATCTAATAACTCGACTATAAAGTCAGCGAGGACTTAACCTTTTATAGCCGATCTCAAGGAGTACTGATGTCGAACCACTTAACTCAACACCATTTTAGAGCCGAATTCAAGCATTCGATTTTGGTGGAGTATGGATTTGATCTATAGGTCGTGAGTACGACTATAGTAAGAGCCAAAGGCAGGGCAGCTTCTTTCGCCTATATTCTAAGGGTAAACACGATTTGCTCCAAGTCGATGTATCGAGTTTCAGTATCTATTAGCATCTTACTCACGAAGTAAACTGGCTTTTTCTTGCCATCTCCATTCGACCTTACTAAAGCTACGCTCATGGCTGTAGCCAAGGTGACCAGATATAGGTAAAGCTCCTCGCCATCAACCGGTTGAGACAAAATAGAGGGAGGCGACATAGTCCTTGATAGAGTGAAAGGCCTTGTCACATTCTGGTCCCCATCCCTTCGTGGAAGCTCCTTTAAGCGTTGTGAAGAATGGTCGAAGATTATTTGAGTATTTAGAGATGAATCTGTTTAGTGTCGCTAACTTTCCTAAGAGAGTTTATATATGCTTCTTGGTGACAGGTACATTTTCTCAATGGATTTGACTTGTCCGAGGGCCATTTTGATCCCTTTTTGGATAATCAGGAGCCCTAGGAAATTCCCATATCCAACCCCGAATGCACACTTATCTGGGTTTAACTGTAACCGATGCCTTCTCATCAATTGAAACGCCTCTCGCAAGTGCGCTAAATGGTCTCCTCAAGATTTCCACTTGACTAGCATGTCATCGATATAGGCTTTCATGGTTTTGGCTAACAAGGGTTCAAAAATGCAGGACATTATGCGCTTGTAGGTGGCTCCGACATTCTTTAGACCAAAAGGCATCACATTTTAACAATACATCCCTGTTGGAGTTATGAATGCCTTGTTTACCGAATCGGGGGGATACATTGGGATCTGATTGTAGCCAGAGCACACATCAAGGAAGGATAAGAGTTGGTGGCCAATTGTTGCATCTACCATCTGATCGATACGAGGTAGGGGAAATGTATATTTTTGACAAGCATCATTTAGATTAGAATAATCGACGCACACATGCCATTTGCCATTCTTCATGGGGACGACCACAACATTGGATAGCCATTCAGGGTACTGAATGTCTCTAATGAAATCAGCTGCGAGGAGTTTGTCAACTTCCTATTTTATGACTTCTCGATATGCTAGGTGAAATCGCCCCAGTTTTTGACGTATTGGCTTGCATTCTATCTGAAGGTGTAGGTAGTGTTGAGCTATAGTAAGAGAAATGTTGGGCATGTCAGTGTGTGACCATGCAAAAATATCATAAAACTCTTGCATAAGTAATAAGAAGGAGTTAACCTTTTCTCTAGAAAGGGATTTTCCTAAGCTAACTTGCTCGGGCTTGTCTAGGTTTTAACAACGGATGTAGAGGTAGAGGCTTCACGACTTTGGGATCATCATGCTTGGCGAGGCGGACCTCGATATGTCGTTTCTATTTGGTCGGTGTGGCATCTTTCTGCTGTTTGACCTCATAGTAGGTCTTTGTTGCTTGTTGGTCTCCCCTTATGGCAATCTAGCCTTGTGGAGTCAAGAAACTCAACATTTGGTGGTATGAGGATGGCAGTGCCTTCATTGCGTGGATCTAGGTGCGTCCCAAAATGTTGTTGAAGGATGAAGGCTCATCGATCACCGTGAGTGGGACTAAAGCGATGTTATGTCCAACCAAAACTGACAACACTATTTCTCCCAATCAATTGGTATACGATCCATTGAAGCTAACCAACACTCTTTCAGGTTGCGAAGATTATTGGGCTTATAACCTAGGAAAAGTAAGGCGGGCGGAGTAGAAGCGGAGTTAAGCGCACTTGCCGAGATTAGACGAAAGTCGTTTCATCGAGTTACATTTGTGGGTGTGGATCTTATTAGGATTTATAGAGTGTTTTGCATGTATTTTTGTAACCTAAATGATAGATTCACAACTATATTCCTAAAAATTACACTAATCCCCATTTGCTTATGTTTTGCAGGAATTCAAAGTAAAGCAAGCAAAGAAGAGGCCAAAAAGAGCAAGAAAGCAAGAGCACACTTGAAAACACGAAACTTCGCGAAATATTAGCGAAAGAAACCGGGTTCGTAAGGCAAAAGACCTTTGTAGAAACCAAAGGCCTTACGTAAGGCAAAGTAGACACTTCACCAGAAACCAAAGTAGACCTTCACGAGGCAGAGGAACCTCGCCAAGCACACCGGCTCGAGTTCGCAGAGGCCCCAACCTATCCTTGCATGAGGTGAAGAAGATAAGGCAATGAGACCGCGTGGCCACTTTCGGCGAAGAACATCGGGCTAGAGGAGAAAACGTCGCATTTTTGCCCATTTTGAGGCCATTTTCCATTTCCTTTAAATAAATGTATTTGAGACATTATGAGGGTTCCAATTTTTGGAGAGGGAAAACCCTCTTAGGGTTTCTCCTCCCTTCTTCTTAAACCATTTAGGGTTTGTGATTTTGTTTATTTCTTCTTTGTATTTGGAGCTGATATTGAAGATCTAGCTCACTAGAGGAGCTCTTGCAGTCGGGGTGTAGATTTTGAGACTAATTTCATCTCTCATTATTATGCTTATCTTAAATATGAATTTTTTGGATTTCTTGGTTGCAATGATTGGATAAACCTTCCTCAAGGGTTGATTGTGGAAATTGATGCTTGGTTTATATATATTTTATGATGATTTTGTGAATCCATGCTTGTGTGGATGTTAGTGTGTAGTTCTTAGGATTATTATGGTTTTAACTAATTAATGCATACTGAGAGTTGGGTATTCGATCCCCATACTAGGGCATCCTTGGTGACGCTTGGATTACTCCCTAAAATCTGGTCCCGGGTCTCTTAAGGTATGAATTAGTTAATTAAAATACTAATTAACCTAATCAAAGAAGTCTAGGGAACTAGGAATGCCTAGTACTAGATACAGTTTGCAATTAGGAGTAGCACCAACTTCGACATTATGTGGTCATTATGGGCCAGAGGTGATCGTCCAGTGTAGTCAGTGAATCTTATTGTATGAACTAAGAGGTGACCAATAGGATTCCTAAGGAAAGAAATGTGTTATAAAAGTACCATACTTAATGACCTAGATGAACCGAAAGGAGAATAGGGGAGTTGGTGTGAGAAATTGAGGGGAGGTACGAAAGTGTAAACCTCATATCAGATTCCTTGGACATGCACAAGTGTACGTTCACTCAATCAGCGCTTAATGAATATAAACCATAAATGCATCAATGGAAACAATCAACTCTAGAATCTTTCCTTGAGTTATATCCCCGATAGTATCCCATTCCTTGTGAGTGGATGTTGATCATACCTTGTTTTGTTTTGCTTTGTTTTGTTCCTATTTTAGATTAGAAAACATTCTCTTCTCATCATTGAGTCGCTCAAATAGTGAATGACTTCAGTAGCCGGGGTACTCAAACCTCGCTAAAACCACACCTTTCTTGTGGGATCGATATCTGGACTGATTAGTCAACTATATTACTTGTGTGGCCCTTGCGCTTGCGGAAAATTGCTAACAAGTTTTTGGCGTCGTTGTGGGGAAGGTACGGTTTGGGGTTTGGATTGATATTTTAGCAAAAGAGAAGTTTGCTAATTTGAGCAAAAGTTTTCTTTTCTTTTCTTGTTTTTTGTTGTTTCTTATTTGAATTTTGTGTGCTTCATTTTTCTTTTATTTTGTAATTTTTTTTACAAGGTGCTAAGCATAATGTTAAACAAGGAGATGAATAAACTTTTCTACTCCCTCTAAAAAGAATGTGCTTCTCGAGCAGCCTAAATAGCACAAACATGGGAAGATATCGTCGCAAGGCAATCACAAACCTCCACGAGCCAACAAGCCTATAATTTTGAATGAGGGAATCATTTCAACAACCATACAGGTTACTTCTCTCAGCCACAAAACATTATGGCAAGTTACAACTATTCAGGTTGGGGGACATATGGAAATATCTCCTATGGACATCCAAGTAATTCGACACCCATCCGATGAAGAGTTACTCCTTTCATTGAAGGAAGAAATTAAAAGAGATAATGAGGCTCTACAAATGCGATTGCCAATTATGGAACCCAAGATGGATGCCCACATGATAGCAGACATGGGCACCAATTTGAAAAATCTCAATAGAGAAATGTATCCTATCATGGAAAGAATGACAATATAAGCTCAAGAATGAGAAAAAGTTATGAAGGAACAATCTTCAAGGAAACTCCCGAGTGACATAAAGAATGATGACATATGGGAGAGTGAAAGCATATCTTTGAGCCTTGAAGATGAACTTTCGAGTTCAACTTTGGATGAGGGCAAGATCACAATGAAATATGACAAAATGTCCTTGATTCTTGAGGAAGAATTGCAAGACCCGACATTGGTTGAGAAGAATGAGCTTGCTATTGATGAAGAGCTTTTATTTATTGAAGAAGCAAGTTGAAAAAGAAACATCCAGAGCTTATAGTTGAAAATGTCTTAGTTGAGGTTGAAGACTTCCATTTTCCCATAAATTCTTTAACTTTTGGCATGGAAGAGAACCGACAAGTTTCAAATGTAGAAAGACCTTCCATTGCCACAAGTCAAGTGTGGATTGATGCTTAAAATAGGGAAATGACACTCCTTGTTGGTGAGGAGAAAATGAAGTTTGACCTCCACAAAAGAAAACCATTAACGGATGAAGAAAAAAGGGCATTCATGAAGCTAGAGAGTTCATTTCCGCTCATTAAGGAGCAAGCACCTAAGATCCTTCAAGAGGACACTCTTGAAGGATATAAATTTGAGGACAACTCTTTCCCCACCAAAGAGTTGACATTTGAGCTTACATTTTCTATTCCAGAGGTGGAGGAAGTCATCCTCACGAGCGATGAGGACGAAGAGGGAGTATTGGCCACAATGGATGAAAGTCCAAAGCGAAGATCTCGGACTTCCCCAACGAGTCTAGATGGACTCTCAAAATGAAGTAGCTTCTTAGGAGGCAACCCAAGCAAAGAAAAATAATTATTTATATCCATTTAGTATTGTAGTTGTTTGTTTTTTTTAGTTAGTTGAGTATGTGTTGAATGTTGATTTTATTTTAAGTGTTTATTTTGTTTTTTGTTTTTCAGGACATTGAAGCTGAATTTTAGAGATGGAATTCATCAAGAGCCACGACACCCAAGCCTAATGATCACACTTGATCATCAAGAGGAGTCCTCTGTTCTTATTCTTTCATATTTAATACATTGAGGACAATGCATATTTTAAGTTTGAGGGTACCGGCGGTACTTCCCTTTGTTTTTAAAATTCTCTAGCTTCAAGTATCTTATCTTTAGTGTTTTCTTTTAGTTGTTTCAGAAGATTGCTTTGGGACATTTTTTTATTTTAGGATTGTTTTTGTTTTAGTTGACTGGTTTCAGAAGGATGGGTAAAACGTGGCATAACGATGGGCTGTTGACATGACTTTGTAAGCAGTAGAAAAATAGAACATTTAGACATAATTGGTTTTGACATTTGGTTGGGTTAAACTAGGTCCTTTTTCAATTGAGCACAAGTCATGTACCCTTGATGAAGTCTGGGTTTTTTTGTAGTTTAGAAGAATTAGGTGAATATCATTCTATTTTGATCTCATGGGGTTTCTAGAACTTATTCAATTAGCACTTGAGCGAAATGCAACCTTATGTGACTAAGATGATGAAGGAGCAAGCTCATTTTTGGACCGGTTGAGCCTTTCTAGCTAACCTTTTTGCGTGCATGTATCATGAGTTCACCAGTCGAATATAATAATATTCATTTCAAGAAAAGCCAAAGACAAACCACTTGCCCCTTTTTGTTGAATATATTTCGACAAGAAAGCCCCTTATTTACCCTAACATGTTGGTTTCAATGTTATATCTTATGTAAAGCCATGCAAGTCAACAGTCAAGAGTTTAGTTGAAGTGGATGTGCTTTGAATGTGAACAAAGAGAGGTTTGGGGCAGAGAAAAATACAAAATATAAAAGAAGAGAAAAAAGCCCTGCGCACCTAACATGTTGGACGATGGTGTGTGCGACAGATCTGGTAGTGAATTGAGGTTTTGGTTGAGTGGACAGTTTCTTTGGATGTGAACCAGGGAGGGGTTTTGGGGTGAGAAGAAAGAGTAGCAATAAAAGAGAGAAAAAAAAGAAAAAGAAAGAATCTCAGCAAAGGAGGAGTTAGTTTGTGGCTCATATCATTCTACAGCAGCGTGAGTAGTTGCTGGGTGCAGTACCTAAGGCCCGGTGGTGCAGGAGCCTCTGCACAAAGCTCACTACATCGGGTGGAGTAGAAATAAAGGGGGTTGACGTGCATTGAAGGGTTTCGTGGCCGACATCACATGCCAAAAGCAACGGGAAAAAAAAAAAAACCTAACAAAAACCTATCCTAGGTTTCAGTTATGTTGGCCACTTGATTCAACTATTGATCAAGATAAGAATCTTATTATCATGACCCCATCATGATTTCCTTCATGCTATGATATGTATCATGGACTTCATTAATTCAATTAAAGACCTATATCAATTCAATGTATGAATATCAAAATTACTGAAAAAGCATTTCAAATTAAATAATATGTAGTGCATATAATAAGTGCTAATGATTGACTTTGAGACATAACAACAATCATGTTGAAGCCAATTGATTTTGTATCTCATACCTTTGGCAAGTATATTGAAATTATACTTCTTATGGGGAAGTGACTTAGTCAAGAGATCAGATGCATTATGACCAGTGGGCATGTCTCTATCTTTACATCATGATCACCAATGATTTCTTAAATCAAATGGCATCACATTGAGTACTAGTTTAGACCTTTGATGTGATGAGTGGTTGCATTTTTCAGAAACTGCTGATGGCTCCATCGTTATCCCGATACTTGATGTCGGATTCGGTATCTGAGGACGCTGCTGAGATTAACAGAATGAACTAACATCCCGAACCTCTTCCTTAAAACCGCCGAAGCAGCGATGTTCTCTGGTTCGGTTATAGAATCTGATCATCTCCTACTTGGAACTCTTCAGTGAAACGTATCATCATTCAATCGTCAATTAACGATCTCGATTTGGAGTCATCTCGATTAGATTAACATTTTGCTTAACACTATAAGTTCATATCTGTGACAAAGAATACATCCTAAGTGCTTCTCAGAGTACTTAGGATGTGTGACAACTTTTGTGACCCTCACCTAGGTCAAGCCCCAGCCCATGGCTTTGCGACTCTGAGCATATGATCTGTCGGTCTAGTACGTGCATACTTGACATATGATTGATCCTTTCGTCGAAGCATATGGGGTCATACTCATGTTTGTCCTATTATACTCTGTTTTAGACAAATGGACTTCGAGAGGGTGATCCCACTAACCATGGGGATGTATCCTCTCTTAGACTACTCCATGCTAAACTTCTTTAGCATCTGAGCTATGTATGTAGAATTTGAAAGGCAGAAACGACCTTTAAGATCTATCTCTGTGATCTCTCTGTCTGTGATTCGCCCCTCCAAGGTCTTTCATGGTGAATGTCCTTGGATAACCATTATATTGTGGACTGACTCTCTTATATAATTCGCTATATTGACCAATTATATCGATGAATCTAATCATTTCCATTAAGTAATATGTCATCCACAAACAACATTAGGAACATATGAGAAATTTGCACTCCCCATTATCATTATTGTGTCTGTAAAGGCTCATCGCGCATTTGTGAAAAATCCGGGTTGACTTTGATTTCCTCATTAAATCGGATATCAACACTGGAATGCTTATCGATCGTGAATGGATTTCTAAAGTTTGCATGCTTTATTGCCATTTCTAGGTGTGAAGACATCAGGTTGTGTTATATATCCTTACTTGGTTTCATTTGTGGAAAGTAGTCTTGAGTCATTGTGATATCTCATAATCACGGCGAAGCATCGATGGCAAGGGTATCCTTTATGGATTTAAACATAGTTGTGGAGAGCAGAATCTCATCCCATAGTCATTTCCTCATCTTTGATGATAACCTTTAGCCATAAGCCTAGCCTTTGTGGTAATCACATTACTTCCATGTCAGGTCTTCTATCAAGGTCAATTGCATCCATGGGTTTTATCCCTTGGGTGGTTCGACTGAATCCATGCTTGGATTGGTTACATGAATCATCTCCGACTTCATGGTTTCAAATGCATGTGGATTGAACTACTTAGAGATTCATTGTGGGTAGTAGGCTCATCAATCTCCATGAGCAATACGTTCCACTATTCACTAATGAGAAATCTATATTTCTTTGGAACAGTATGTATCGTACTATTGTTATGATGTGCTTGTGTTTTAGAAGGATCAGCTACTACTTCATCAATATGAATAATAGCCTTAGATTAAGTCAGTTGATCTGTGTCTGTTTGAGCACTTTGAATCTTTCACTAAGTTCATCCTTGCTCCCATCGTCTTCTCTTAGAAGAAACTCTTTCTCTAAGAAGACTGTATACTTTGAAACAAACAACTTTTGCTCCAAGTTTTGTAGAACTGATATCCAAAATTTCCTTAGGACATCTCTGAATAGACTCTTGCTCCCGAAGTTTAGCCTCAGCTTGTTTGACTTAAAGTTTGCTTCTTCTAATTTAAGCATCCACATATACTTTCATGTGAACATTTACGGGATCCTTATTGAATCCATCCTGTATGGAGTAACCCTCGGCTCGACTACCGATTGGACCTTATTTAACACTTAAACAGTAGTCTTGTGTGCATACTCTTAAAGTGACTTGAGTAGTTCCGCCTTGACAATCATAAACCTTATCGGGTCCAACAAGGTTCAGTTTGTCCTTTTCACCACACTATTGGGTGCGGTGTGTAAGTTGGAGTCCATTTGGATAAAATCTCATTATCACAAGACCCGAGGAGGGAAACTCTTGGTTTAAGTAACACAGCTACTTGGATCCTTAAAATGAGTTTTGAAAACTTTGAGAATTTGTTTCTTCGCTTCATTTATGAATTCTTTTTTGGGCTTTTCAAAGTTCGAGTTTAAATATCTTATAAGATACAAACCACTTGATCATGACGATCATCCATGAAGGTAATGAAGTAGATGAAACCACCTCTGACATTAATGGAAAAAGGACCACAAACATCGGAATGTATTAGGTATAATAGTCCGTCTTCTTGTTCACCCTTTCTCTTAAAGGGTAACTCAGTCATCTTTTCCTAACAAGCAAGATTCACAATTGTCAAATGATTCATAATCAAATGACACCTGACTTCATACAATTGTGCAACTCGATCGGCGTCTCTCATTTGCAATGAAGTGAAGCGACAATGCCATGAGTAAGATGTTTCAGGATTATCTCTTTTTGATTAACATTACAATAATTTAATATTTAAATTGGATTGGATATTTTCTGAGTTAACATGTGAATCCCATTGTAATGTACCACCGACAATAGACATCTATAATGTAACATATTGTTATAAATGTATCAATAAAACCCACTTTTGTTCAACAACTGGAAACTAAAAACATTATTCCTTGTCAATAATGGGACATAACAGTAATCTTCCAAATTTAAAGATCCTTTCGAGAGGTTCAAAAAAATAAGTCCATGATATGGCTGACTTCTTGCATATTGGCATCAAAAGTTGGACTCTCCCTTTGTAAGCTTCCTACTTTTCCTTAAGCCCCTGCACATCATTCATATGTATGAGCCACAACTGGTAACGTTTACCCATATGTAGTTAGGAGAAACAGTATTAACCGTAATGACATAAGTACCTGAAGATGATGGTGCATCACATGCCACTTTCTTCTTCGACTCTAAGTAGGTCTTGCATTTCCTCTTCCAATGGCCAACTTAACCACAATAGAAGTAAGTCTCTTTTGGGGTAGTCTCTTTGCCTTTCTTCTTAGCCATTTTCCCCTTAGCTATCTTGAGTACGTCAATCAACTCGGGTGTGGTAGATATAATGTGGTCCATCCCATAGTCAAGCACAAACTATGCAAAACTATTGGGTAACCTCGCCAAAATCAAGCCTAGACTCAATTCAAAATCCATCCAATAACCCAATTGATCTAACCTCTCAATGTGATCATACATCTTCAGTGTATACTGCACTAGAGATGTCCCAACCTCCATCTTAGAACCAAAAAGCAGGCTAGAGACTTTGAACCTTTCAATACTCACCTACTCATAATAATTTTCCCTTAGATGGCACACTATGGAATATACATCCACAATCTTATACTACTTCATAAACTAATGTGATGTGGAGGTGTGGATAATAAATTCAGCCCTCCCACTATCAACCAAGAGTTTCTAATAAACCCTTTAAACGCTTTCAGGTGCATCAGAAGCTGGGGATTCAGAGATTGACTCCATAATGACATAGGCTAATTTTTCCCTTTTGAGAGCTATTCTCAAATTCTTTAGCCAGTCCAAGAAGGTAGGCCCGGTCAATATATTGGAATCCATTATCGTTTGCACGTTCGCATTCGTTGACATGGTTTGATTCTTATAACCTAGATGTAAAAGAGATCATGTTAGATTGTACTTAAAATGCATGATTATTACGGCTTGATAATTATGCATTAGGGCTCCCACTATTTTATTACGAATTTATATCCCTCACTATGGATCTAAGAGGACCTATATGAAGGTTCTCTTAGCGGGTCAATATCTAATATCATCGAGAATCACCTTAGGTTTACCCAACAAGTTATCTAGGGTTAAAAGGTAGGTATCTTGTCCATACCAATTAAAATCACACGCATTTAAGGAATCCAATATCACTTCTAGTGACATTGGGTTTACTCAACAAGCCATCTTGGATCAATAATTATTCCAACAAGCAATTTGATGCAACTATCGAATCCAATGCTATCAACTATTGATTTGTGCACTATCACTAGGCTATCAACTCATGATACGTGTACATCTTATGTACACTTACCCAACTGCGTCTCTATCCAACATTAACCTTGGGTTTGCCCAACAAGCTAATGAGTCTAGTTAAGGCTAGCCCAC
This sequence comes from Tetrastigma voinierianum, assembly GCA_016808115.1. Classification (NCBI taxonomy): domain Eukaryota; kingdom Viridiplantae; phylum Streptophyta; class Magnoliopsida; order Vitales; family Vitaceae; genus Tetrastigma; species Tetrastigma voinierianum. The sequence goes on from JAEQBH010005101.1 coordinate 202,745, forward strand.
TAATCAGGAAAACTTATTTCCATGGATAGAACATGTCCCTATGGAGGAAGGCTTGGGTTTACCCAACAACCCCATTCTCTAAAAGAACTCCGGTTCACACCATATTAGTGGAAGACGTTAGCCTTAATATTAATAATAGAGGGGTTTTCTTTAAATAAGTTTCATTATTTCATTAGCATGCTTTATTCATTCATCTCATGAAATTATAAGGATAGTTACTCTAACTATATGGCATGTTATGGACATTCTAAAATCAATTCCATGAGCCAAAAGGAATTGACTAGGTCATACCTAGGGATATGCATGATTATTACAAACCTTTGAAATAAATCAAATTTACAATCTTCAAGGTCTTCTTTCTTGGTACCTTCTCCACACTTCTTTCTCCTTTTGCATCTTCATCAACTTATCCTAATCCTATGTAATCTAATTACATACATTTAATAAAAAGAGCCTCAAGTTACATTTGAGGATTTGGAGATAAAGAAGAAAGTACATAGAAATTTAGAGAGAACAGGACACCGCAGGCCCTATTTACCCAAAAGAAATAATAATCATATGCAGTATGCTCAATCATCATTGGGGAAAGTCTATAATCATCCATCATGCTAACATACACCCTTAAACATGCATTCTCTAATGCAATCCATTGAAAGTTAAAGTTAATGGTACGCCATGATTTCAAAAGCACATTAAAAGTTGTTCAACACTTGAATTAAAATTGATCCATAATATTTTGTTCAACATTTGAACAATAATCTCAATTCAACACTTGAACTAAAATTATTCCCCATCCATTTCATTCAACACTTGAATAATAACCCATATTCAACACTTGAACACCTACGATCCAACAACTTGAATCATGAACCTGATTCAACTTCTTGAAACATAAACTAGATTTGATTTTAACTCTCCAATTGGTTCAACTCCTTGAAACATTATCCCGATTCAACTCCTTGAACCGAAAATTTTCCAAAAGGACGTTTTGTTCAAAGTTCTCTCATAGGTAATTTCATCATGGTTTTTTAAATCCATAATTCTAGAAATTTTAAAGCTGAACAGTTCAGTTTTAACTCGCACATCTCTATTTCAAACATATTAAAGTAGCGTGTTTGAAACTTGTGCAAAACCATAAGAGAATGGAAATGAACAAGGCACCAACAGTACCTGACGTCGCGACATCGTCACATTTTGAGGGTTCGAAACCCCACTGCCATACTCACATTGCAACGTCAGAACGTTGCGACATTGCTAGGTCCTCACGTCATGACGTCTGAACGTCGCAATATTAGGAGTTTTCAAATTGAACGTCATGTCATGTCACATCACATCATGTCATGTCATGTCACGTCACATCGCATCATGTCATGTCATGTCATGTCACGTCACAACACTTGGACATTGCAACGTCACGTCGTTGGAATGTCATGACCTTGCAGCATCATGACGTTTCTTGGGTTTGGATGAACAACGTTGCGACGTTGTGAGCCAACGTTGCGACGTTGCTAGAAATTTATGAGCAACGCTGCGATGTTGTGTACGAACGTTGTTACTGGGTTTTCTAACAAAGGGAAATATTTAAAAATCCAATCTTTGGGACATTTAATCACTTCCAAGTTGTTCCTTCTTCATATAAACCATCCTAGATCATCTCTTGACCATATACATGATGAACAACACTGGATCTACATTTTTCAAACTAAAAATCTCATTTTTGAAGCTTTTGAAAACATGGGTACCAAAAAATCATAAACTCTCAACAATAAACCGATTTTGATGCACACAAGTACGATTTGATACCACTGAAGGGTTTCGTGGGCAGCATCACATGCTAAAAGCAGAGGAAAATAAAAGAAAAATCCCAACAAAAACCCGTCCAAGGACCCCTTGTAGCATTAAATCTAGTTCTACAACAAAGAAAAGGGTGCGAGATTACTTTGCGTCGGTTCCAAAAATCGAGCTAGTGGTTGGGGCAGCTTTGACCGAAGCAAACTAAGTCCTAGGTTCACCTCTAACGGTATCCACATGAAGAGTGGAGTTAACAACCTCCAACGGTCTCGAAAAGGGTCCCGGTGCTAGCCAAGTTCCGATCCGAAAAAGGAGCCAAAACCCGGGTCTCTCAAACTCTAAAACACCTTCTTGGAGATGAGAGAACAAAAAATGGTTTTTCTCTTTGAAGTGTTGAACTTTCTTAGGGTTTTTCATAATGTTCCTTTTATAGCAAAACCCTAACATATGAAATGACCAAAATACCCCTCACCATAAGTGATGATAGGCTACATGCATCCTTATGCGTTATGGTGTGTTCCTTCACGACCCTAAGTCGAGGAACAAACCCAAGCATGTTATCTTTCTAAGTGAGGGCTTTTGAATCCGGGATTCTACTAATCCTGTGACATTTCATTCTCGAGAATAAACTCCCTCATATTTGGATAACATCCAAATCCGTTTCATATCAGCTCCACACACTTCTAATTGTGTGACACATTAGGTTCCGGTTATGTTGGCCACTTGATTCAACTATTAAATTAAGTAAGTCAAGAGCGACATCTAGTAACACATCATGACCCCCAATTAACCGGAGAGTCAGTGGTCTGACTACGTACCCTTCCCATAGAAAAATACCGTGCAATTCATCCTTTCACCAATCTATAACCCACTCTGTTCAGAGCATGGACAATGTGTAGTTCCCACTAGATTGGCTATGCCACATCTAGCCCAAGTGATATTTTATTTTGTCCATTTATTCATTACTCATCCGTTATGCACTTGAAGACACTCCTCATAGCATTTCTACTATGGCCAGAAATTTCCGAGTAATGATTCCGACAAAAGGCCATAGGTATACCCTCCCTCTATTAGGAGTGGTGAATCCTTTATTGGCTACTCAATTACCTTCGAACACCTCAAACTATACCCGATCATCATCCAAAGAGGGACCTTTAAGAGCCAACATGGATTGAGGTCAAAGTATAGAATCAACATCCAAGATATCCTTGAGCACCTCAAGTCTAAAGATACTTACACCATTGCCATGATGAGACAATCATCTACATTTAAATAGATAATCCATATGATTGTATCATGACAGGTCTTCGATGTACTTAGCTACTCTTACCAAGCATCCACATGTCAACTCTAATCAACTCATGATCACAATTTATAAGATCTACTGCTTAATCCAATCAATGAGTAAGATATGTGCTAGTCTGTCTAGATCAACAATGTCCAGTCTCGTTGATCCTATAGCTAGGGATAATTTAGACACTAACATAATTGCACATGATAGGAATCTTATTATCATGATCCCATCTTGATTTCCTTCATGCTATGTTATGTATCATGTACTTCCATTAATTCGATTAAAGATCTATATCAATTCAACGTATGAATATCACATTAATGAAGAAGCATTTCAGAACACTCGAAATACGCCCTCTAGCACTCCGCTTGTTTAGGGTATATTAAAGCTAAAATGGAATTTTTCGAAAAATAAAATGAGAGACCCTTCTAATTAATAACAAAGCTGCTGGTAAAGTGGTCTTTTTTACCACTTGAGGACATAAAAGGCATAAACAATAAAGTTTATATGCAAATATGGAATTTGAGGAAAAGATGGAATAGAAATTAGAAAGAGTTAAAGGACCTAAATGCAAAAATGAGAAAAAGAAGAAAATGCAAAGGCCAAACATGGCCTTAACTCAAAAAGGAGGATAAGGTTAATTGGTCTCTCATTTTTGAGAGACCAAAATGTAAAAGAAGGATCCAATAGTCATAAAGCTCGCAAAGTCGATAGGCTAAATTAGAATATGCCTAACTTGATTTTCAAAAAGAGAAGAACCAAAGGGCTAAAGTGAAATAATGAAAACTTAACCCAAAAAAATGGGTTTTTGGGAGCCAAACATGGCTTAAGGAAAGACATTTTATTTAAGACCAAATTTGGTCTCATTTGGGAAGAACCAAAAAAAACGTAAAAGAGAAGAAGGGGAGGAGCAGAAGAAGAAGAAGAGGAAGAGAAAGTATAGCAAGGCAAGAGGGAAGAGGGGAAGAGAGAAGAATAAGAGAAAGAGTATGAGAAGGAAGAGCAAAGGTATGGAACTATGAATTCTTGTATGAATTTCCATACAATTGCATGGTTAGTAGCTTCTTGCCCCCCAAACCTAGGGTTTGATAAAATTTCATCCCAACATGGGCTCTTGTCGGGTATTTGATTTTTTTTTCTAGGGTTTTGATAGGATTTCATCCTAACCCAAAAATTATTGAGAGTAAGGTGGGTAAAACCCCAAATGTACAAGAAAAACATGGAATCCTCCCTTTGAGGTTGGATTCATGGTTTAATTGCAAAGTAAAAAGGAATTTGGGTTAGAACAAACCCTAACAAATCCTTGTATTTGGCTCAGGTGGTGGGTTACGACTCCATATTAGAATGGTTTTGGAGAAATTCATGGAAAAGTTTTGAAGAAATATATGTAATGAAAAGATGAATTGAGTAAAATTCGAGATTACAAGATGAATTTAAGAGTGGTTTTGAAGAGTATATAGAGTATTGAGCTGGATTTGGGTAGCAATCTATGGAAAAAAAGTGGAAGAAAAACCCACACATTTTGGGCAAAATTTTCGAGGGGCCACTCAGACAGTCGAGTCAGACCTGCAGATGCAGTGTTCTCGCTTTTTCTCGCTTTGACCAACGCTCGTATTTTGGCCATAATCGCTTCATTTCTCGATCCGATTGGAGCGTATTCGCTCTGCTGGTTAAAATAGACTTCAAGGAAAACCAAACATTATGAAATAGGTACCTTCAAATTCGGATTCTATGTGGCCCAAAAATTCACTCAAAGTGGGGCTATGTTCAAGCCAAATTTCTGGTTCTGTTTTTTAACATAGGGTAGTCCGGGTTGTTTAGGACATAACTTGAGTTTCGGTGCTTCGATTTGGGTGATTCCAGTTGGAGAAGAACTCTTAGCACCTTAGATTCAAAGTAGTATAAAATACCAGCGTCAAATTTGAAGTTAAGATCCCCAAAAATGACAAAAGATGGTGGTCGCCGTCACTGCCGGCAGGTGTCGCAAGTCGCTGATTTTGTCACGCTGCAACTTTGCATAACTCCTTCGTTAGGATTCCATTATAGGTATTCTTGGACTCTATGGAAATCTCATTGAGTCTAGAATCTAACCATATGCTATTTAATGGCATTTGGTGTCCACATCTTGTCTGAAAATTGAATTGTTGCACTAAGCGCATTTCAATCGCTTCGTTAGCATCGAATACATGGTAAGAAAGCGATAGATATACCAAGAAATGCAATATGTATAGATGTGTTCATGAAACATGAATGAGTATATGAATGAGTATACATGAATGAGTATATGAATGAGTATACGTGAATGAATATATGAATGAGTATACATAAATGAGTATATGAAATGAGCACATGAATGAGTATATGAATGAGTATACGTGAATGAATATATGAATGAGTATATAAAATGAGCACATGAATGAGTGTATGAATGAGTTTACATGAATGAATATATGAATGAGCATGTGAATGAGTATATGAAATGAGTATATGAAATGAGTACATAAATGAGTATATGAATAAGTATACGTGAATGAGTATATGAATGAGTATATGAATGAGTATACGTGAATGAGTATATGAAATAAGTATGTGAATGAGTATTTGAAATAAGTACATAGATTGAGTATATTCTTGGTGCAAGATAATACTAAAGTAAATATGGAATTTTGAAATGTGATATTTGAAACCAAATGAATGTGAATCTACGATAAGGGACGGGATTCATCAAACGGAACTGGCCAGTAAATGAACACGAAAAGTGAATATGGAATCGAAATGTGATATTTGAAAACCGAATGAATATGAATGATGATAAAGACGGGATTCATTAAACGAACTGGCCATGTAAATGTGAATTGGTTGATATATCGACGAACCGCCTGACGGATGCATAACGGAGATCCGTCACGGCGGCACCTCGAAATTGTCCAATGTCCAATCTCATGATGCACCAATCGACATCCGTCATGATGGTGTATGGCATTGAAGAAAATGTTCCCACTCGCGATGCACCAACTCCAAGATCCGTCATGATGGCGTATGACATTTAATTGATACCACATGTCTAAGGTGCACCAAACGCATCCGTCATGATGGGAGCATCCCCGACACCGATACCACATGCTCCAGGCACCAAACGACATCCGTCATGACGGGAGCATCGACACCGATACCATGTCTGGTGCACCAAACCAGCATCCGCTCGCGATGGAGACCGAATAATTGATACCACATGTCGGGGTGCACCAAACGACATCCGTCATGATGGGAGACCGAATTGTAGAATGTGTAGGCACATTACCGAATGATAATGAGGGCGGGATTCATTAAACGGAATCCGTCAGAAATGTGAATTGAATAGTCAAAGTGAAATAACTAACATTGACGAGTGTAAATGGGATTTTTATGTATATGCTTAAATCTCATAAATTGAATTGTGAATTGAATTATTGCATTGAAAATGCATGTTGTGATATGATAAATGATTTGTAAAATGAAAGCATGCGAAAATGAATAGCATGAGAAAATGAATAGCATGAGCATATGTGGATATAAAGGCATTATTTGTAAATGCATTTTGTTAATTGTAAATGTTTATGGGCTTGCCCATAATGAAGTGTCAGAACAAATTTTCGAGAACCGTTCGACTTGATCCATTAACCTGCCAAGTCGGATTCGTCGCTTACACTTTGAAACGAAATTTAATAAACCAAACAAAATAATGAGATGATAATTGAAAACGCCGAGTAACCGAAGCCGCTTGGATCCGCAACCGGTCAAGTCGATTCGTGTCACGGTTAATTTTGAAAACGAAAATTTAATTAAACGATAACTAAATGAATTAAACGATGTATCAGTCTAATTTGACGTTGTATGTATTTGATATGACTTTGATTGATTCGCGCGTAGGGTCGAGCCAAAATCAACAAAAATTTATATACAATTTGCAGCCTTACTACCGCCGTAGTCAAGCTACCGCAAAGATAGTGGTCTATATCAACACGGGACGGGTTTTCATCCTAGAACGATTTAAAGGGCTGCAAGAAGGCTGCAAGGCTTCTATTCGACTTTTTGATTGCCAAAAACAAAGGTGATGAGTTTGAAAATTGATTAACCTGTAAAGCTGAAACAGAAGTGAAAGTTAACTTTGAAGATTTAGGCCACTAACTTGGCAACTTAGGCAAACAAGTGTCCCTGTTTTTATCCTCGCTATGACAAGCAACCTATAGTCCAAGCCATAACCTATCTATGTTTAACTAGCAAACCTCAATTTAAAACGAATTTATTTGAGTTGGAACACAGTAACATGCATCTATGGCCTCTACAAATAAGAAACCCTAACATTAAACATCATTTCAAAGGGTCTGAAGACCATCTAAAAACCACGTTGCATCTAGCAACAAGTATACATCAGATCCTAAAGCATGGAGAGTATTACAACCAATAACATTAAAATTGTTATTCAACTTCTAATTTGAGAAGATGAGGGCCATAAATACAGTACCCGTAGCTTTTAACACAAGAGACAACATATATGCCTCACTACCAAGCTACTTTCCTTCCTTCATTAAAGAATGCAGGCTTAGCTAAGGCATCTCGAGTTGTCATCCCCAAGAGGTGTCATGTTTCAAGAAAAAATAGGGGAAAGAGGAGAGAAGAGAGAAAAGAAACCCCAATCTAAAATATAGACTTTATTTACAAAATGAAAAAACTTTACAAAATTTCTTCTTCCCCAAATTGTTGCTTAGGGTTACAAAAGGGAGGGGCTTATATAGGCCAATTCTCAATACATGAAAATACTCATAAAGCCTAACAATTTGGCTAAGTTAAAGGACAAGAGAGTAATACACCAAACTTTAAATGGTTGGCATTTAATTACAAAAACATGACGAGGCGTTGAATTCGCTTAGATCAAGAATTTCGCGTAGGTAGCGTAAATCACCAATGTGAGTAGTGTTAAATAGGTACCTCGCTTTGTTGGGGCTTCGCACTGCTTAGCTAGCCGTAATTGGCGGTTAGCGAAATTTCGCTAGCTTAGCTAAATTTATGAGTAGCGAAATACGAAATTCGCTTTAGGAACAGCAAGGTTTCAGCGAAAAACCCCGGGTGTCTAGCTTAAAATTGGTACTTCCCGCTTAAGGTTGCGAAATTTTCGCTATGTTATAATCTTCGCAATCCCAATAATTTTCGCGAATCCCAAATGAAATTTTCAGCAATCTTAGCGAAATTCCTGGATTTGTCGATTCACCGCATTAAGCCTCGTCCCTTCATCGCATCGATTTCCATCACTTTGCCTCTATTCTTTCTTTGATTTTGGTTCGATTGATGGTCGACAATTGGGATCAATCTTCGTGATTCATCATTTGACCTCGATATTGAACTCCAAAGTGCGCAAAACCTCGCAAAACAACCCCAAAATAACCCTTCTAACTGTGATATGATACTAAGAAGACTTGAACACTCCAATTGGCATAATGACAGGATTAGTGCAAGAAAAAGCACCAAAACCATCTAATATGGGGGTTCAAAATAAAATTGTGTACCTAATCACACCCCAACCGAAACGCGCAGTCCCTTAGTAATGCAAAACAAAAAGGAGATGCATGTAGTGATTTCAAAAGTTTGGGTTTATATATAACAAGAATCTTAAACCTAAAATGGACACCAAGTTTGAAACCGACATGAAAGAGCCAAAACCATATGTGAAACACCAGTCAAATATCAGTTCCATGGATCTCAACTCGAATTTCCACCCAGTCTACTGGTTCTTTATATAATCCAGATTACGCCAATAAATTGCAAAATTTGTCCCTCCCCTAACCTAGTGGGATCGACATATTTTAAGTTGTTAACAACCTAGATAAGGATAGTTACGCACTCTCTTCTTTATTCCAACTACACTCCAGACGGAATGCCAAAATCGACTTCACCAAAGTCCGTGGTAACGGATTCACCGCGGCTCCTAACCAATTGGGTTTAGGCAATGTCAAAGATCACCACCATAAACTTTAAAGGCTTCACCCCCAACAGACTTAAAATCATAATTCCACAATTCAAGCTAGGACTCACCTATCCACCCGCATGTAATCGAACACTAAATCGATGACTCCCAACCAATTTTAAGGTTTAGGCACCGGTTCAAAGGCTACTATACACCTCTAATTCGCTTCCTGTTTCAAGGTAAACTGTTTGATTTATTTTTCTTTTTTTCTTCTTTTCTTTTCTTTTTCTTTTTCTATTTTCTTTCTTTTCTTTTCAAAAGGACAACATCAAGCCTTAAAATGGTAACACAACCTATCCTAGCGTTCAAGATACCATGTTGTATGCAAAGCGAAAGTTGAAGTAAACAAATTCACAAAATCTATTGAAATAACTGGAGGCAAAGGTGTGAATTCGGAAGATAAGGGAGAAATTTTTAAGTCAGAGTATGTCGAACTTCAATTGGATCAAAAATTTGCTTTCAAGCATGGAATTCGCTTCAAATGATAAGATAAACAAAGATTCAATTCTTCCAACAAAAGCAATTCAACTAGTCTAATTGTAGCAATTCAATTGTTCAATTGAAAAGAAATAAATACCTAATATGGAACAAAAAGTACTGCACGATAAAGATGGGTATACTTACCGTAATCGCATCAAGCATCACAAAAAAAAAAAAAAAAAAAAACTAATCAGCAAGCTCTAACCGATATCACTATTTTTAAACACACGGCGTTTTTAAATAACTAAAGTAAACAGAGAACAGTGGCTGTTGGAACCAAGTAGGCCAAGCTCAGAAATAAAACGGATTCAGGGAGGGTCCATCAGGAGAATTTCTTCCTTGATGACCTGCTGCACCACATATGGTTTTACCCTCTGTCCATTGACTTTAAATACCAGTCATCACTAGACTACGTAAGTCAACTGAACCATTTGGGGAAGTTATTAGAAGGCAATGAATGGACCCGTCCATCGAGATTTGAGCTTGCCTGGAAACAAATGGAGTTTGGAGTCATATAAGAGGACTTGGTCTCCTCCTTGAAACTCTTCCCAGTTATCATTTAATGCGCTGGCTTTAGATCTTTTCAAATTTTTTGCATTCGGGCAGTATTATTCGTATTTCTTCCAATCTAGCTTACAAAGATCACAGTCTTTCTTCCACCCGCTTAGGTCTATGTTTAGCTTCGACGCCCACCATGCTTTGTACTCAATCTCACTGGAAGGCACATGTTCCAATTATAGACTCAACCATATGGGACATTCCTAGGATTGTCTTGAAAGTCGTCGATAGCCCATAACGAATCAAGAAGTTTAATGGACCGGCCTTTCCCCGTTGGTATTAACCACCTTCATCGCATGGAATCTTAATTTCCCCAAACATAGTTCACATGGCCACTTGTTTTGAGGATGTGTGGTGAGTAGCCACTTTGTGTTTCACACCATATTTAGCCATGAGGTTTTCAAATGGTTTGTTACAGAAATGCGAACCTCCATCGCTAATAATGGCTTTCGGTACCCCAAACCTGGAAAAGATATTGGCTCCAGAATTTGAGTACCACCCTATGGTCTGGTTTTTGCAGGGACGCTTCAACCCATTCGAGACATATAGTCCACTCCCACCAAAATGTAGGTATGACCATATGAGGTGGGGAAAGGTCCCATAAAATCACACCATACATCTGTAATAGTCACTAATTTCAAAATCAAGTTCAGTTTGGGCACTCATATGGACGGCGACAATTTCTAGTCTGGCATCCACACATACATCAGACATTTGGTATGCTTCCTTGAACAATGAAGGCCAATAGAAACCTGACTGCACTACCTTCATTGTTGTCTTTTGGGAAGCAAAATGACCACCACAAGCACTCTCAGCAGTTTAAAATTCTTCACTCCTCAAGTACACATTTTCATTATGGTTTGATCACCCTGATATTTGAGACCAGGAAAGGCTCTTCCCAATAATAGAATGGATTTGTGAAAATAAACTACATCTTTGCATCCCTCCACTCGGTTGAGTTTTATAATTGAGGAAATTGGCAGCTGTGAGCATACCAGGGAGCTTTCTCCAAGCGGTAGGATTAACTAAGGGAATTCATTAATTATGGATTGGGTGTGAGTCATGGTGAGCTATAGTTAACCTTGAAGATGATGCACTTCCCCCTTTCTTATCTCTATTTTAAGTTAGACTCTTTGATAAGCAGAACCTTTGGATGGTCTCTTGATTTGCATTACCCAATTTGGTTAGAGATATTTCAAAGCGAGAATGATGCGTAAATGACTGACTTGATATGCTCGAATTTATCTGGCATATACCCTTTACCAGACTGGCTCTTTCTGTAGTGGTATAATTCCTCATTGTAGTGGGGTTTTGCTTGCATGTCATAATTAGAGTTTTATCTTCTCTTTGGCCAAATGCCTCTCCTATAGCAAGATCCTTTCGCATCACACATCACCTCAAAAGCGATGCTTGCCAATTAGGTGCTCGGACTATTGGGGCAGTAGTCAAATGAGATTTCAGCTCTTCAAAACTCTTACATTCAATCTTTCTCCAAAGCGAATTTGGCATCCTTCTAAGAAAGCATGCAAGGGTTTAGCAATTTTGAAAAATCTTTAATGAGCGAGTCGGTAGAAACTGCATGATAAGGAGGTATCTAATTGTTTTCATTGAGGCAGCAATTTGGAAATAATGTCGATCTTGGCTTTATCAACTAAAATTCCCTACTAGAAATATTGCTATTTGATATGGTTTTAACAAAATGGCATTTCTCCCATTTAGCACAAAATTCTTTACTCTATGCACCTGTGGCTGAGTGATTGAAGAAAGCATTCTTGTGCCCCATATATGGTGAATCATCATCTGTATGCCTCCATTATATAAATACATATCATGTTATCTTTAGAACCACATATTTGAAAAAGTGGGTAGGCGATTACAAGCCAAGGGCATCTCTCTCAAAACATAAGTGCCAAATGGACAAGTAAATGATGCTCTACTGAATCTTGCGGGGCAATTTCTATACGGAAGTACCACAGATACCCATCAAGCAATGAAGGGGTGTCAAAAACTCTTTCAGGCGATCGATGAACGGCAATGGAAAGTGGTCTTTGTGTCACCTCATTGAGCCTTCACCAATCTACCACCTCTGTTGGTTGTAAGTCGGGTAGACAATTCTTCACCCGCCTAGTTTTCTGATTGTTACTCTGATTTCTAGGCACCCACAAGTTAGGCTAACCATGTACTACTCCAGAAATGGGATAAATGATGACTTGGAGCAATTTCAAGACCTCCACCACATTACTTTCACTATGTTGGGGTTAAGCCTCATTAAGAACGCTAACATTTGACCTCCTCTTCTAAATAGATGCTTGATGAGTACGAGTAAACGGGTTTATGCCTTTCGGATCAAGAAGGTACCATCTGTTACTTATGTGCTTTTGAGAGGTCTGGGAGATTATATCTTGTGCGAGTGGTGTGAAAATTCTGGCGGACCTTGCTCATTTACTTCCAAAATGCATACTAAATCGGTGGGAGGGTTTGAGTTACATTTGTTGAGGTTCCTTGGGTTCATTACCGAGTCAATAGAAGAATTTCTATTCTTCTTCTCCGGTACCCACATTATAAACTCATTCTTGAAGTCGTGTTGCTCTACAAGGCAATCGGATAACTATGAAGTTAATATCTCTTGCACTTCTTTGTTGGTTGGCACATTCTTTAAATGGTATCTAAATCTGAACTTCTTCAAAGATGTCCTCTCAGAGTGCATATGCCTTTTACCCAAATAAGAAAAATATTGAGTTCATTTCCAAATGTGAGTTGCATCCCATTAAAACGGTGATGATTGCATTTGAATTAGCCAACGGTCTCCCTAACATGGTGGGCTTTTGATTAGGTCTATTGCAGCGGATTGCATATGAGTCGACAAATCTTGGATAGTAAAATCTATCCACTTGTATAAGAACGTCCTCAATGGTTCCTTTTGGTATTTTAATAGACCTATTGATTCGTGCCACAGTAGGCTGAGCTAAAATCAACAAAATTTATATACACCTAAGTTCCTACTACTGCCGTAGTCAAGCTCTTAGCAGTATAGTGAGTCTAGAGATTGAGTGGGGATGGGTTTCATCCCAAAATGGTTTGCATAAGTGCCGCGAGAAGGTAAGGCTTTCATTTGGACTTTTGGATTTGTGTTTCACGAGTGGGAATGGTTTGAAAAGCGATAATTGCAAAAAGCGAAAGTAAAGGTGAAAAAGTTAACTTTGAAGAATTGGGTCACTTGGCAGAAGTTAGAGTGACAGTGTCCTTGGGTTTTATCCTCGGCGTTATGACATACAACCTATAGTCCAGCATAACGGGATCTATATTTAACTACTTAAACCTCACCCATGGAAGCAACTCCTATTTGAGTCAACTGAGGGTAGCATGCGGTTATGGCCCCTTTCTTGTTTGAAACTCCTAACATTTAATATCATCTCGGAGGCTCGTAAAGACCATCCTAAGAACAGCAGTACATCGCCGCTAATTGCTGCTTTGTATTCTAAAGCATGAAGTATTGGCCAAATCAATAACATTAAATGCTATACAACCCTAATTTTGAGAAACAACATATAAATATCATTTTAAAAGGCTCGTAAGACCATCTAAGAATCCACTGATACCTCTCTCTTGAATATGCTGCTTGGATCACCAAGCATGGAGAGTATTGGCCCTAATGACATTCAATGTTATGCAACCATGTTTTAATAAGGACCATAAATATACTACTGTAGCTTTTAGTACAAGAGGGACAACATGCATATGCCCACCACCAAGCTATTCCTTCCTCTTCAAAGAAAGGAGAGCAGCGAGCATCTCTTGAGTTGTCATCCTCGAGAGAGTGTTTGCGTAGAAGTAAAAAAGAAAGAGGAGAGAGAGAGAGGAAAGCAAAACCCTAAATAAAATCTGAGACTTTATTTACAAAATGAAAACTACGAAATATCTTCTCCTCCTCCAAATTGTTCCCCAAAATTGTTACTTAGGTTACAAAACAAAGAGGAACTATAGGCCACCTCAAGGCATGAAAAATACCAAAACCTGAAATTGGCTAAGTTATAGGACAATTAAGTAATACACCAAGTTTGGAGGCGGTTTGGCATTAATTACAAAGCATGACGAGGCATCAATTTTCGCTAGGCTGAAGAATTTCACTAATTAGCGAAATCAACAGGTCTAGCGAAAACAAGAAATTTCGCTAAGGTGGGCAATTTCGCTAGCTAGCAAAATTTCGCTAAGCTAGCGAAATTCTTGTGAGAAGCGAAATCAATTATTTTCGCTAAGGAACAGTGCTAGCGAAATTTGGGTGGTCTAGCGAGGAATTTGGCATTTTAAGCTTAGGTTGAAATTTTCGCTAAGGTTCTCGAATTTTCGCAATCTTAGCGAAAAATTTTAACTGTAATTCTACGTGTTGATCCTTCCTTTTTTCATCCTGCCTTCAGCGCATTGAATTTTCTTCACTTTGCCTTTGTTTCTCATTGATTCTTGGGCTGGATGGGTGAGACTTGAATTCCAACTTTATGATTCATCCTTTGTATTGAAAGATTGAACTCCAAAAGTGTGCAAAACTCACAAACAACCAAAAATACCTCTAAATGGCATAAGTGTTACTAAAGACTAGAACACTTCAATTGGCATTAATGACATGATTAGTGCACAAAAGCACTCAAAACCTATCTAATATAGGGTTCAAATAGCACTTTTGGGCACTAATCACACCCAACGAAGCGTTGCTAGTCCCTTAGCAATGCAAAAAAAAAAAAGAAAAAAGTGAATGTGGTGATTTGCAAAGTTATGATTCAAAAGGGTTTTATATACATAAACAATAAAAGCGAGAAATTGAAATCAAAGTTGTAAACCGATATGAAAGAATCAAAACAATACAAGAACAATTCTAGGCCAAAATTGGATCCATAATTCTCAACTTGAATTTCCACCTAAGTCTAATGATTCTTTATGTAACCTGATTAAGCTAATAAGCACCCAAATGTACCTCTGACCCTAGCGCGACATGGTCTTAAGTTGTTGAACAACCTAGATAGGGCTAGTTACACTTTTCCTTCTTTTCCAATTAAAATGTAGGATACAATGCTTAAAACTCGACTTCACCAAAGTCCGTGTAACGGGTCCATAGATGACTCTGACCACTCGAGTTTAGGGCGTGACGAAAGGATCAATGACCACTAACTCTGAGGCTTCACCCGGACTCCAAATGACTTCGAAGAGCACCCACAAGTCATTAAACTTCACCTATGCCATGAACACTAAATCGATGACTCCCGACGATTAAGGCTTAGAGGGCATCGGGTTTCAAGAGCTTTGCCATACACCCCTCGGGCCCGGGTGCTCGGGCACCAAGACGAAAACTTCCGACTATTTTTGCTGCTATTTTCTTTTTCTTTTTCTTTTTTGCTTTTCTTTTCTTTTCCTTTTTGGAAGACAACAGTATAGCTGAGGTAACCTGAAGCCTATCCTGGGTTGCCAACATACCAAGGCCGGCTTTGCAAGCGAAAGAAGGCCACCTGTTCCGGCTGTGGAACAATGCGGAGTGCGGTGTGTGAATTAGCATACGAGGGAAATTTTCAAGTTGAGCATCTTTGGAACTATTGACCATAAAGCTGTCTCAGAAAGCATGGAATTTGTCCTAACATATAAGTGACAAATAGTGTTCAATTTTCCAACGTGGAAAGCGTTCAATTGTCCCGATTGTAACCCAATTCAATTGTTGATTGAAAAAACACATTTAAACATAGTGGAGGCACAAAACATGATATACAAAAGTCTGTATATATATATACTGAATAGCTTTTGATATAGCCAAAATGGCTAGTACATGAATACAAAGCTAAACACAAAAATATCACTGCCTACTATGGCTAATACATAAATGCTAATCAAAATTAGTAGGTAGTTGATAAAGCTAGTAACTATACAAAATCAAGAAACTGGCCACCTCAGCTGTTTGTGGTGGTGGTGGAGTGCAGCTATTAGCTGGCGGCAAGGTATAATGAAAATTTGCATCAGTGGTGGGCTCCTCTCAGTGAGCCCGGGAACATGAGGAGAACACAGATGGGTCATAATCACAGTCGGCTAGATGGCCTTGGGTGACCCTCTGATCTGGGCGGCTGTGTAGGCTACAAGAGTGAGAGGAGATGGCATCCATCACACCCGACTATCTCTCTGAGCTAGCATGGATGTACTCAGGTGAATGATGTGTTGGGCCAGAGGCGGGAGTATCTGCTGCATTTCTTGTCTTAGTGTGGAGGAGATGGGCGAAGCGTCTGGAATGGGAGTCCTACGTACCTCGGGCTCAGGCGGGTATATCATCAAGTGGGTGGTCCGTGACCTCGACCGGTACCTCCCGATCTGTGTTCGTATATGGAATGAGATGAGCATAGTCACCTTCGGTCTTGACACTGCATTAGCAGGCATCTGGCTCTCATCTCTAGCACAGGCTCCTCTTGGAAATCCCATATGCTTTCGAGAACATAGCAGGGAGGAGTCTCAGAGCATGATAGTGGGATGCTGCCATTTCGGGCAGGTCCTTCAGATGGACCTTCTCCTCAAAATGCAAAAAAGGAGGCCATCGCATTTCGGAGAGTTGGGCAATCCCCGAGATCGGTAAAAGCCTCCGGGATGGCTCCTCCCTGCGCACACTTAATCTTTGAGAGATAGGCTAGAACGGTGGTCAATCGGCTGACATCGAGGGGCGGGAGGCGCCTCTGTAGAATCTTTGGACGCGAGTGGTGTCTACGGCGGTCTTTCGGACCATCTCCACGTGCGGTGGGCCGAGCTGCAGTAACCCTCTGAGTTGCGCGGCCCGGTATCTTAATCCCAATCTTCTTGAAATATCGGCTGGTGCAGTACACAGGCGGTCATCGATCTCTTGACCGAAGCTCATGTGGACATCTCCTCCCTGGATGTCATGGAGTGTTAGCCTGCCAACACCACTCGAAAGTATCGCGTCGGAGTCATGAAGGGTAGGAGTGAATACTCCTCGATCAATCTCAAAAAAGACTCCCGGTATGCGGGGTCCGACCACCGATGCGGGGATGTCATAAAATGACTCTGATGAAATAACGATTGAGTCGTACATTCCGGAATGGGGTTCCCTCGGGCATGGGCTTCACGATCCTCGATGCGGCGGCTTGGTGAGGTGATGAAGTCGCCTCCGCCATTTGAAATGGCGGAGATGGTGGGGCTGGTGGAAGATGACCGCTGGGCGATCGTGTGAGCCAACGGAGGCGGGCCCTCTGCTCTCCTCAGGTGGTACGGGCGATGGGGCTGAGGTCCCATCAGGTGTCACGATGCGTCGGAATCACTGAGCTCTCGGATGCGCCTCTGGGACCGGTGATGCAGGAGCTGGGACCGGAGGCGAGACCCGCTCTCGGGCGTCTTGAGATCTCACCGTAGAAGACGGGACCCACCAGAGTGCAGATATACTGAATATGACTAAAACTGGGAAGGCTGGACTCACGAGAAAATATGCTTCTTTGCGCCAATCTTTGGAACAGAGCTCTCTGGAGCTCTTGAACCACCACGAAGCAAACAAGCTCTTTGGGACCCCGGGGCTGAAGGCTGAGCAGAGACACGGGTATCCCGGCGGTGAAGACTGGTGAGGCGTGAGCAATCGGGGCTGCATCTGTATGCGTGGTGGAGGCTCGAAGGCTTCGGTGAGCTGGTGCGTGCTGTCGACGAGGATAGCTATACTAGAAACTTCGGTCGAGGCCAAAGCACAGGGTGCGGTGGCGTCGGTCTTCTTGGGACACGAACTGCGATGGGAAGCTGAGCGGGTCGTGTGGCGCGATGGCTTGATCGGCGGCGGGGCGGGACTCAGGGTTTCGCGGGGAGCTCAGGGCACGGCTGGGAGGGGGAGAATGCAAAGTGGCATTCCTAAACCTCCTGATGATATAAATGTGACGTAGGAAGGTCATTCACATATAATTCGCTATTGTAATTTGGCTCACACTAGCCTGTAGCTATAGTTGAATTTTCGGGATTAAAATGAGAAAATTAATATATTACCCACAAATTAAAATTAAAATTAAAATTAGAAATAGAATATATCTAATAATTTAATATAAGATAATATAAAATACTTACCAACTTGCTAAATATGGAAAGTTTGCTAAATTAAACATACTAAAAATGAAGTGACTAAAAATTAAAATACAAAAAAAATAAAAATTGGTGAACTTTAATTTGGTTTGAGAACATAAACCAGTTCAATATACCAAAATTACCAAGGAGGGTCGAGGAGGATGATCTCCTCAACCTGAGTTGCACGAAATTTAATTCCATGGTTTTGGGTGCCCGATTGTTGATCTGCTCCTCGGTGGCGTTGTTGAATTAGTGCATTGGTTTGCGGAGTGGGTGTTGATGTAAGACCAATATATCTACATCTCCAATTAATTACTCCTTGCATTTCTGGACGCGTGCTCACGCACAGCAGTCAATTGAAACGACCATCCCGGAAATTTGATTTTGTTCCTGGCAACTCATATTTGTTGAACTAAATGAAAGATGTTTCAACTCCTTAGTCATGTTACCAAAGTTAATTGCATGACTCCATTCGGCAATTTATTATTGCATTGGCGAGTGTGGCAGAAATGGGTCTTCCTAAGATGATTGGTACATGATTGGGTTCACTAGCAATTGGTTCAGTGTCAAGTACCACAAAATCTACTGGGTAGTAGAATTTGTCTATCTTCACTAAGACATCCTCAACTATCCCCTTAGGGATTTTCACTGATCTATCGACCATTAAGAGGTGTGATGTTGGTAGGTTTAAGTTTCACTGGAGCCTAACTTCTTGTATCTTGAATCTGACATTAGGTTCCTGCTTGGCTCTCTAAATGAGCAAGGACTTTTCTATGCAATTCCACCAATATTAGTTTGAAGTGGGAATCCGGGATCTTTTGTATTTGACAGGGATATTTACTTTGATTATTGCACTGATATGTTCAGTGAAATGCCTTCTTCTCAATGCCTAATCCCTTTTTTGATTGTGCAAAGATGAATTTTGCAGGGGACTTGTTTGATTAGGTCAGTAAAGGCTATGTTAACCTTCCTTGCCTTAAGACCTCTAAAATGCACCTTGTTGAGTTGCTTCTTCTTTCCTCTAAGTGCTTGTGGGAAATGGAGGTGGTATACGGTATTTCATTGAATCCTCCTACAGGAGAATATGCTCGGTTGCAGTCTTCCTCACGGTTCTTGGCGAGGGCTTTGGCATGGGTTGATCAACCTCTTTTCACTTCTCGGGGTGATTATGGCCTTAACCTCATCCATTCTGAATTGTTGGATAATCCTACCTCATGAATTCCTTTAGGACTTTGGAGCCCCGATGGGGAACCTCCTCTTTCTTGTACCTCAATGACTTGTTGATCCTTGGTGATTAGTCTTTTGTAGGTTGTCAATTTTAGTTGAGATTGCTCTCAAGCCCATCTATTCTCTTTGTTCAATGTATTCTCTACGATATCAATTCTTTGTGCCGGTTACATTGATTCCTTTGTTCCTTAATATAAAGTTTGCCTACCACCTTACTCAAATTCAAAATGCCTCCACACGAGGAGATGATGATGGTGGCATTGTGATTTGAGAACAAGCGAGGTTTGCTTTGAAATTTTATAGCGAGTTGGGTCTCCATGCAAGGTTAGGGTGATTCCTCCAATTGGAATTGTTATTACCATGGGCATTGGTTGTTGTGGCTTGTATTGTCCTACGGTGTTTGCACATTCGACATCAAATCCTTCCTTTGCGGGGCCATAGGACATGGATTCTTGGGTGCAGGGGATTAGAGGAGTGGTGCAAGGATGAATTTGTGCAGGATTTTCAGTCAACGCATGCACCTCTTAGACTGTTTGCCCTTCAAGCTCCTCTACTTTCCTAGCTAGGGTAGAAATCCTAGCTCTCATTTCTATTTCTTCAGGCAGTGCATACATCCCACCCCTTTGGTTGACTGGTGGTCTCATCCTATCCAATTCTCTAGGGTTAGGTTCATCCCAACCATAGAAGTTTCTCGAGCCATAATTTAAAAATCCATGGCTTCATCGAGGATGTTTGTAAAAGTCTCCCATAGTTTGGTAGCACTGAGAACTACACCATAGAAGTGGTTCTGACATCGATATCAAAATTGTGATGGGCATGCAACGATGGTTTCCATAAATCTTTCAACGGTAAAATCTCTCACCATCTGGTATAAGGTGTAAATTTGTCTTTTCAAATTATTGGTCTTATGAGCAAGAAGAACTTCTTGAATTACACTTTGCCCGACTCAATTTCTAATGGTTCTAGGCCTCAATGAGTTGAGCCTATCTTGCCTTGACTTTAGAGTCAGTGATACCTTTAAGCTTCAGCAAATCCATGTCCATCATACCTTCCTTAAAGGTAATTGCAAGCCTCCTCAAATCCCTAATATGGAGTGTAATGGATTTTCATTTCCCATACCATGATATGTGGGGAGTAGAGGTACGAATATCAAACACAGTGCTGTCATTCGGCGGGAGGAATGATACGAGGATGGGACCTTAACTCTGGGAGGGTGGATGTGATCCTCATGGTTCATAGGCATTTGGATTCATGGGGGGTTCTGATTTGGCTGTTCCTCGGGTATGGGATCCATGGTATCGGTTGGTACACTAACCTCACTAGTGGGTCAAGTTGTGTACCCTATCTATACGATCTACGATGTGTCTACATCCCATTTGTTATAAACACACATTCTGAAAAGTTAGAGACAACAAATACGAGCTTGCAAAGATTAAAATTAACTAACAACAATAAGCGGCCAGATGAAAAGCCGAAGCGGTCTGGGTTCTGCTAATTGCTAAAGCGGGTTCACATAGGCGGAGTTGCAAAGAGGTAAAAGGTTACCTTCGGCTGGTGATGTGGATCCTGAAGTACATGACTTACCATTGGTAGTTTGGCACCATCCCCGGCAACGGCGCCATTTGATTCGTGCCACAATAGGTGAGCTAAAATCAACAAATTTATATACACCTAAGTTCCTACCTCTTGCCGTGAATCAAACTACTGTGATTATAGTGGTCTGAGATAGAACACGGGGATGGGTTTTCATCAAAATGGTTCTGCATAAGTGCACAGTAAGGCTTTCTATTTGGACTTTTTAGTTTATTGTTTCAAAAAACGTGGGAAAATGGTTTGGCTTGATAATTGCAAGCGAAAGTAAAAGGTGAAAAGTTAACTTTGAAGAATTGGGTCACTAACTTGGCAAGTTAAGAGCGAAGCAAGTGTCCTTGGGTTTTATCCTACGCGTTATGACATACAACCTATAGTCCACTTTATAGCAGGATCTATATTCTTCTTAAACCTCACCCATGAAGCAACTCTATTTGAGATCATCTGAACAGCATGCAGTTATGGCCCCTTTCTCATTTGAAACTCTAACATCATCACGAGGCTCGTAAAGACCATGCAGAATTTCTTGATGCATCATCTAACTAATTATACCTTGTATTCTAAAGCATGGAGAGTATTGGCCAAATCAATAACATTAAATGCTATGCAACCCTAATTTGAGAAACCCAACATATAAATATCATTTTAAAGGCTCGTAAAGACCATCTAAAGAATCACAGTACCTCTCTCACTGAATATGCACTGGATCCTAAAGCATGGAGAGTATTGGCCACATTAATGACATTCAATGTTATGCAACCATGTTTTGAGAATATAAGGGCCATAAATACTACCTGGGCTTTTAGTACAAGAGGACAGCATGCATATGCCCCCACCACCAAGCTAGCTTCCTCTTCAAAGAAAGAAGCATGACATCTCTTGAGTTGTCATCCTCGAGAGGGTGTTTAACAACCGAGAAAGTAAAGAAAGAGGAGAGAGAAGAGAGGAAAGCAAAACCTAAATAAAATACGAGACTTTATTTACAAAATGAAAACTTACAAATATCTTCTCCTCCTCCAAATTGTTCCCCAAAAATTGTTACTTAGGTTACAAAACAAGAGGGGCTTATAAACCTGAGGCATGAAAATACCAAAAAACCTATGAAATTGGCTAAGTTATAGGACAATTAAGTAATACACAAGTTTGGAGTAGTTTGGCATTAATTACAAAGCATGTGAGGGCATCAATTTCGCTAGAGGTGAAGAATTTCGCTAATTAGCGAAATCAAGTCTGCGCAACCAATTACGCTGGGGTGGGCAATTTAAAGCTGGCCAAGCGAATTTCGCTAAGCTAAGCGAGAAATTCTTGTGAAGCGAAATCAATTATTTGGCTAAGGAGCAGTGCTAGCGAGAATTTGGAGTGGATACAGCGAGAGTGGCATTTCCGGCAGGTTGTTGCAAAATTTTCGCTAAGGTTGCGAAAATTTTTCGCAATTTTAGCGAAAATTTTATAACTAGTAATTCTGCACATTGATCCTTCATGCTTTTCATCACGCCTTGATTGCATCGAATTTTCTTCGGCTTTGCCTTTGTTTTCTCATTGATTCTTGAGGTGGTTGATGGTGAGACTTGAATTCCAACTTTATGGTCATCCTTTGTATTGAGATTGAACTCCAAAAGTGTGCAAAAGCCTACAAAACAACCAAAAATACCCTCTAAATGGCATAAGTGTTACTAAGAAGACTAGAACACTTCAATTGGCATTAATGACATGATTAGTGCACAAAAAGCACTCAAAACCTATCTAATATAGGGTTCAAATAGCACTTTTTGGGCACCTGTAATCACCATCGGCAGTGTGATGGAGTGGGTTTCGGTTCACCCAAACAATTGCTTGTACATAGAATCGACAAGCGATTCACACTAGCTCCCGAGGTCCTAACGGTGCTTTCTCCACACGATGCCTCTAATGATGCAGATCGTGGGACATCAGGTCCTTATGCTTCAACGAAGTCTTGCTCTCTATAATGGCACTAACTTGCTCAGTTAAAAGGCCTTTTTATTTACATCAAGATCCCCTTTTACCGTGCACAAATCCTTTGGGGAAATTTGCGTAAGTAGGAACTGTTTAATCATATCGAGGAGGAATATTGACTTTCACTTGCCGCGATACTTCCAACATTGTTTGGATTATGAATTTTTCTTTCTTCGGAGGAACTGCGGAAAGCGGAGGGGTATTCTAATCTTTACCTCTTCCTTGTCCAGCGACATTTCTTCTAGTGGCTCAGCCACTAATGGAGCTGACTTGATTGGCTTTGATAATGTTGGCTAATTCCACACCGCCGGTAAAGTCTAAGCGCCTTCATCGAGTTTTGCATTTAGGTCCTCGGTGGAGTCTTTGTTTCGTTCACCACTTTACGATATTGTTGTGCTGGAAGGAGCCTTCCTTTTACGAACTTCTGGCTAGCGATTAGACAATTTTGAAATCTCAGTACATATTGTCCAATTTCTGTTGAGTGAACTCTCACTTCAATTTCGACTAGTTGGACATTCGACACCTTGTTTCTTCTACAAATATGCCTACCACCTTACTTAAATTCGAGTTACTGTTCAACGGAAGATAGTGGAGCATGCATTGTTGCTCATTGAAGTGGAATCAAGCTGGCTATTGTGCTCTAAGGTATGGGGTTTGGATTTCCATGACAAATTGGACTTAATTTCTCAATTAGGGTTAATAGTGTTACCATATGGAGCATCCATGGGTGGTTTATTTGACTTCGGCATGGGCATGCTCTTGGCGATTATGCTCCTCAGTGGTATTTGACTAGTGAAGCAAGAAAATTGGGATGAATAACTCATTTCTTGTTTGTATTTCATCTTGGTTTTCATTTCGGATCATCGATCTTTGAGTTAAACTGATCAATTTGCTTTCATCTCTGTGTCTTCAGGAAATGCGTACTTGTCTCCCCTTGGGTGGTTCAATGGCCCCAATCTTTCAACTTCCCTAGGACTAGGTTCATCCAAACTTTGGAGGTTCCCGGCTACATAGTTCAAAATCATAACTTCATTAGGATGTTTACTCAAAAGTTACCCCACACATGGTTTCAAACAATTGTTTCATGGCGGAGACATACCACCATAAATTACCAACATCAAGTATCAAGCCATGATGTGAATGAGCGATGGATAATCTCTCAAACAAATAAAACCTCTCACCATCTTTTATTTGCAAAGGTGTAAATTTGTCTCTTCAAATTATTAGTCTTATGAGCATGAGAGAACTTCTTTAGGAGTGCACTGCGGCTGCGCCCAATTTCTAATGGTTCTAGGCCTCAGTGAGTTTGGCCACGTCGCTTTAGGGTCAATGGAAATGTTTTCGGCTTTAGCAAATCCATGTCCATCATACCTTCCTTAAGGTAGTGCAAACCTTCTCAAAATCCCTAATATGAGTGTATGGATTTTCATTTTCCATACCATGATATGTGGGAGTGAGGTGCAAATATGGCCTCCTTGCTACATCTTCGACGGGGAGGAATGATACGGGATGGAGGCCTTAACTCTAGGAGGAGGTGAGATTGCCTTGATCCCTCATGGTTCTATAGGCTGTTGGATTCATTGGGGTTCCGAGTGACTCACATTTGTTCTTCAAGTAGTGGATCCATGGTATCGTGTGTACAACGGCTCAACGGCCTGGGGTCAGGTTGACAATGCTTGATTCTATGCGGTCTTCTGAAGTTCCTCTGTCCAGCCTTGCATACACAAGCTGTTACACAAGCGAGACACAACAAAGAGCACAAACCAACTTGCAAGGTTAGGGTTAGCTAAAATAAAAGCGTGTATATATAAAAAAACAAAAAACGGTGAAGTTACTTTGCAAAGTGATGAAAACTTTACTGAGTTCTGCAGGCGGGTTTCAAAGAGTTAAAGATTACCTTCACTTGTGATGTTGATCTAAGTACCACTTGACTCATTCGTAGTTTGGCACCATCCGACAACGGCGCCCGATTGATTAATGCCACGGTAGGCTGAACTAAATCAACAAAATTTATATACACCCTAAGTTCCTACTCTTGCGTGGTGAAGCTACTACTTGTTATAGTGGTCCAGGTCGGGTTTCTGAGGGATGGGTTTTCATCCTAGGAATGATTTGCATAAGTGCAAGAAGGTAAGGCTTTCTATTTGGACTTTTTGGATTTTTCAAAAACAGTGTGATGAGTTTGAAAATTGATTAACTATAAAAATTTGAAAATGAGTGGTGCTTGAATTTAGGTCACTAACTGGTAACTTAGGGCAAACAAGTGTCCTCAGTTTCATCCTCGAGTTATGACAAACAGCTTATAGTCAACGGATCTATGTTTAACTAGCAAACCTCACCCCAAGCATTCTATTTGAGTTAACACGGGTAACATGCATCTACTGGCCTCTCTGAGTTTGAAACCTAACATTAAAACATCTCATTTCGGTGGCTCGTAAAGACCATCTAAAACACGGTCATCCCAGCAATAAGTATCTGCATATCTAAGCATGGAGTGGCGAATCAATAACATTAAATGCTATTCAACCAATTTGAAAGATGAGGGCCATAAATACGATTTGTATGATGCGGGAGCATCTATAAACACGCAAACATTGGGAATTCAGTCGGATTATTGAAGGTGGATTGGGAGGTCGAGGCATTGAATACATGTGAAAACTCCTTTTGGACCTCATTTGGGCCTTGGAAGGCAAAACGTGATGGTCGAACTTGGACAAACCCACGATGTGGGTGCCATATTAATTTTAGAAAGTTTGCTTTATTTATTTTAGGAAGATTTGCTTTATTTTAGAAAGTTTGCTTTATTTATTTTAGGAAGATTTGCTTTATTTTAGAAAGTTTGCTTTATTTATTTTAGGAAGATTTGGTTTATTTATTTTAGAAAGTTTGCTTTATTTATTTTAGAAAGTTTTCTTTTTAGGTTGCTTTTGTAATTGAAAAGTTTCTTTTCTAGTTAAGTGAGTTGTTGTAATTTAGAGGTTTCTTCGTTCAAAGTAGAAGTTGCTTTTTTTATTTAGAAAGTATGGGCTATATATACCCCCTAATGTAGTCTTTTGAAAAATGGAGTTCAAGTTTAATAATATTTTCAGATTTCTCTTTTAAGAGTTCTCTCTTGTTCTCTTATCTCTTGGGTGGATTCCCTTGGGGACGAGTTCATGGCTTCTCATACCTAGGTGGATTCCTTGGTGGCGAAGTCTTTGTCCGACTTATCAATCAACCCGTCCATAGTTGATTGTGGCGCCTTCACTCCATCATCTATCTTGTGTGGATCTTTTCAGTAATCCACTAAGTAACTACTCTTGTGCAAACTCTCTTTCTCCTCACCGTCTCATCTTTTTCTCCTAAAATTTCCATAACCATATTTTCAACCTCAGCAAAACTTTCCAAAATCTTGTTCCATACTACCAAAACCTTCCTAAAATACCCCTTTCCCTTATATACCATAAATTCACCTTTCTTAACTTAGAAAATCTCAAAAAATTCAGTCATAACTATTTGGCCCAAAGAAAACTACCCGAACCCATATTTTTGACTTACTAAACTTACGGATCATCATCAGTTAGCCATATCAAGGTATCAGAATCATGGATTGATGAACAGTCATAAATAAGCGATTGTGCTTGATGCTAGAGAATCTTTAGATACGGTTTGAGTCGTTCACTAGCTAAGGAGGAAAAATATGATTTTTATGAAGAGCTTTTGCAGCCTAGTCAACTTGAAGGTTTCTTGGGGGCCTGAGAAAGCTAAGGTATAATATGCGAGATATGATTATCATGGGAGGTATGATTGCTACTACGAATGAAGATTACTATAAGAGGCATGAGTAACTTCTTGATGAAGGCACAGATGCAATCAAATTTAACGCAGTCGATGGAAGGATGGATCACGATGAATTTTGGATTGGCTTAATATAATTGAGCATGTCTTTGAGTATTATGATTCCCCTGAGCATTGAAAAAGTGAAGTTGGTGGCTACAAAGATGTGCAAGAATGCTTCTATTTGGTGGAAAAACATGAAGAGACAGCACATTAGAAAGAGATGGTAAAGAAGGTCGAACTTGGGAAAATGAAGAAAGAACTAAAAGAAATTACCTTCCCTTTAACTACATGGGACAATTCCTGCCTCAAAATTCAGAACTTTAAGCGAGATTTGAGTGTGGAGGAGTATTATTTAAGTTTGTAAACTTGATTATCAAAGGAGACTTTCAAGAGGTCGAGGAAGTATGCATAGCCCACTACATTGCTGGTTTGAGATGAAATTGCTAGAGTTATTTTTTTGCAACCATATAATAGTCTTCAAGATGTGATGAAACTTGCTTTGAAGGTTGGGACTAAAAAAAAGTATGGAAACTCTACTACAATAGGTGTGATAATGGAAAGGGTTTGTTGAGGTTCTAATTCTTGGAATCCTAGTGGTACGAAAACTACCTTTCAGTACTTGAGTGAAGCACTACAAGAATTGGCTTCTAAGTCAAGAAGCGTGTTTTAAGTGCCAGGGTTGGGGCATATTGATTCGAATGTCCTAAACAAAAACGATTATATCATTCAAGGGAAGATGAAGCGAGGAAGAAGATGTTGAACAGAGTGGTCGAGATCTAACCATGAAGACAATGAGAACAAATCACTGCTGTTAAAATCTAAGTTGGATGTTGAAGAGTAGTCGAATCTAACCATCAAGAAGATGAGGAGAAGAGTTCCTACCGTCAAATTTTGATTTAGAAATCAAAGATGTTTCGAATGCGGCGACTTTGGTTGTTGAAGAGAGCCGAAAGTGAAAAGAATTCTCACGAAGCAAAATCAATTGTAAATTTATTGAAGTAATGCCTAAGAAATACCACACGGTTTTTCCACATGAGGGTATTCAACATCAAATAGACCTCATACCGAGGTTTGGTTTTCCTAATAAGATAGCCTCTATAGAGCCCCTAAGGAGCATGAAGAGTTTAAACACAAGTTGATGATTTTCTTGACAAGGGCTGTTGAGAGTGAAAGTTCCTATGCATAGTTCCATTTACATGTTGGTGCATGAAAAGATGGTTTGGAGTATGTGTGTTTTGGTGCCAAGCTTTCAACAACATTTTGATTCATGAGAAGCAAGATTCAACAAGAGGGTGGAACAATATGAAAGACAAGCATATGAAGGTTATCAGGTGATATTTGATCGAGGAGGATGGATTCGGTTACGTGATAAAAGAGGTGTTCAGAGTTGTGCCTGAGAATAGATGGTTCTTCGAAGATTATTAAGAAGATCATAAAGAATGCTTACAGGTTAAATTGTCAGAGTGAGAAATTCTTGATATCTTGCCACACATTTCAAGGTTAAGGATTTGAGAACACCTCCGCCCGGGTGAGAAGACTTGAGGACAAGAGTGCTTTCCCACGACTATAGGGGTTTGATGCGAGGAGCATCTATAAACACACCAAACATTGGGAATTCGATCCTAATTATTGAAGAATTGGATTGGGAGGTCAAGGCGCGTGAATACATGTGAAAACTCCTTTTTTGGACCTCATTTGGGCCGCGGAAGGCAAAAAAACATTAGTCGAACGGACAAACCCACGATGTGATTGCCATATTAATTTTAAGAAGAAGTTTGCTTTATTTATTTTAGGAAAGATTTACTTCAGTTTACAGTTTGCTTGTTGTTTAGACTGGATTTTGTTTTGAAGGACTTTATTTATTTTAGAAGTTTTCTTTTAGGAGTTGCTTTTTGTAATTTAGAAAGTTTCTTTTCCTAGTTAAAGTAGAAGTTGTTATTTGTAATTTAGAAAGTTTCTTTTCCTAGTTAAAGTAGAAGTTGCTTTTTTGATTTAGAAAGTATGGGGCTATATATACCCCCTAATGTAGTCTTTTAGTCAGTTCAAGTTTAATAATATTTTCAGATTTCTCTTTTAAGAGTTCTCTCTTGTTCTCTTATCTCTTGGGTGGATTCCCTTGGGGACGAGTTCGTGGCTTCTCATACCTAGGTGGATTCCTTGGTGGGGAAGTCTTTGTCCGGCTTATCAATCAACCCGTCCATAGTTGATTGTGGGCGCCTTCCTCCATCATCTATCTTGTGTGGATCTTTTCGATAACCCAATAAGTAACTACTCTTGTGCAAACTCTCACCATCTCATCTTTCTCTAAAATTTCCATAACCATATTTTCAACCTCAACCCAGAAGCTTTCAAATCTTGTTCCACTACCCAAAAAAACCTTCCTAAAATACCCCTTTTCATATATACCATAAAATTTCACCTTTCTTAACTTAGAAAATCTCCAAAATTCGTCCATAACCTATTTTGGCCCAAGAAAACTACCCCAAACCCATATTTTGACTTACCTAAACTTCTGGATCATCCATCACGGTCCCAACCTTGCATCACTGTAGCTTTTAACACAAGAGGACAACATGCATATGCCCCACTACCAAGCTAGCTTCCTTCCTCTTCAAAGAAACGAGAAACGTAAGCATCTCTTTTGAGTTGTCATCCTCAAGAGGGTGTTTGGCAAGCCAGAAAATAGGGAAAGAGGAGAGAGAGAGAGAAAAGCAAAACCTAACTAAAATATGAGACTTTATTTACAAAAATGAAAACTTACAAGAATTTCTTCTTCCCAATTGTTGCTTAGGGTTACAAAAGGAAGCTATATAGGCCACCTCAATACGTAATACCATAAAGCCTAACAATTTGGCTAGTTAAGAGCAAGAAAGTAATACACCAAATTTGAAGTCGTTTTGGCATTAATTAAAACATGTGAGGCAATGAATTTGCTGGGATGAAGAATTTCGCTAGGTAGCGGAAATCACCATGCATAAGCGAAAATAAGCTAAGCTAGGCTTGGCAATTTAAACTAGCTAAGCGAGAATTTATGTGATAGCGAAAACATGAAATTTCGCTAGGAGCCGATGCCTCATAACCTTGGTGTCCTAGCGAAAATTGGTAATTTCGCTAAGGTTGCGAAATTTTTAACTAAGGTTGCAATTTGTAATCCAGTAGAAATTCGCAATGCAGCGAAATTCACAAGATTCTTCGATCTTCTTGCATTGCTGTCCTCTTTGCCATCGATTTCCATCATTCTTTCTTTGTTTTGAGTGATTGATGAGCAGCGATGGGATAAATCTTCGTGATTCATCATTTGACTCGATATTGAACTCCCAAAGTGCGCAAAAACACAAAACAACCAAAAATAACCTCTAACCGGCATAAGTGATACTAAGAAGACTTGAACACTCCAATTGGCATAAATGACATGATTAGTGCGCAAAAATTACTCAAAACCTATCTAATATAGGGTTCAAAATAGCACTTTTTGGGTACTAATCACAGATATGTTTCGATTTGCCATTGTATATGTATAAGTTGTTTTGAATATGATCCGACATGCCTTACATGTAGAAGATATGAATTGAAACTTGTAAAAGACATGACACATGGAGTAATCTGAACAAGATAATGATATGGAATCTGAAAAGGATAAAATCTACATGTATAATATGATATGAGTTAGAAGTCACATAAGAATAGGCTTCGTTATATGCATAAGGAAAAGTAAATGTAAAAAGATTGTGATGGTGATTATTGTTATTAGTCGTTACTGTCTATATGTTTACTAGTAAAGCAGCACGGGTGTTCAATCGTGTGTACTAAAGAGGAGATAAAGAGGACAGACATTCCACACCATCAAGATGCCATCTCGTAGATAAAGCCTACCAAAGACTGCTCCGCGATCTCCGATGTTTGTATTTAGATATGTACATGTATATGTATTTGTATAAGTAAATGAGACTTAGACATTAATGCAGTATAGATTTAATGGATACCACTCAGCTGGTAGTTCCTTCAGATATGTAAAATGATTTTGGTTATTACAAAATTGGTTTGTATACCTGGGCTGCATAAGTTCAAATACCAAAAAACAGGTAAAGAGTCCCAAGATATGAATAAGACTTAAACCGGTTCTGATTCGCTAATCCTGCGCCTGACCGAACTCCAAGGTGACACATTTCATATTAAATAATATGTAGTGCGTACAAGAAGTGCTAATGGCTATTTCCTTCAGAGCACTTCTCTAACATGCACTACTCCATCCTCAGAATATGAAAATAAAGCCTTATGTTCTCAGATGGTGAAAATCATGTGTTTGGGGAGCAGAGATAAAAAAGCATGCAATAAGCTAAGTTTGGGGGAAGCTTAAGAGGTTCAATGAAAAGAAGTTATATGCAAAGGATTATCAAACATGAGAAAAGGGAAAATGTGTATGTGTTGGGTAAACTAAAGCCTCAATCATCTATTTAACTACCTTTACCTAAGTCATACACTACAAGCTATATAAAGATTCCACTGATCCTAAAAGTCGTATAACTACATTAGTGGAGAGTGATATGCTCAACAAGCATATGGAGTCTTGCACACTCACCATGTGAGTGAGAGATCTCCATTCCACTCGTGCTCATCTAATTCCACCCGAACTACAATTGACCAAAGAGGAGAAGACTACACACACACACTTGAGAACTTTGGTAGTTCAACTCACGGTCAATCTATTATTTTTTAAAAAGGTTATCTTAGAGTTTTCTTTGTGTTATAGGAAGGTTAGATCCTTGAGGCAATTTACCGTATACTATCTCAATTTCATGCCCAACATGTTTGTTAGTTTTGAATAAGGAAAATGAGTTGTTATTTGCTTCAGGACAAGCAAAATGTTAAGTTTGAGGGTATTTGATAGGTGTGGATCTTATTAACATTTATAGAGTGTTTTTCATGTATTTTTGTAACCTAAATGCTAAATTCACACCTATATTCCTAAAGATTACACTAATCCCCCATTTGCTTATGTTTTGCAAGAATAGAAAGTAAAGCATGCAAAGAAGAGGCCAAAAAGAGCAAGTTAGAAAAACCTGCCCAAAAGCACTACTTCGTCGACGTGAAGCTAAAGAATGAAGAAAGAGAAGGCCTCGGGTTCTCCAAGGTGAAGAAGACCTTTGCCAAGGCGAAGGGAGAACA
The DNA here is from genome assembly GCA_016808115.1 of Tetrastigma voinierianum. NCBI lineage: Eukaryota > Viridiplantae > Streptophyta > Magnoliopsida > Vitales > Vitaceae > Tetrastigma > Tetrastigma voinierianum. The sequence continues at coordinate 234,718 of JAEQBH010005101.1, forward strand.
TCCTACAAGAACCACTCTCAAGTTCACCAAGGCGAACCTATCCTTCGCCGAGGAAAAGGAAGACAAGGCAAACTGAAGACATGTGGCTTCGCCAAGGCGAAGAAGCCTTCGCCTCGGCAAAGAACATCGAGCTAGAGTAGAAAACGTTGCATTTTTGCCCATTTTGAGGCCATTTTCCATTTCCTTTAAACAAATGTATTTGAGACATTATGAGGGTTCCTGAAGAAAGAGGAAAACTCTCTGGAGCCCTCCTTCTTCTGAACCATTTAGGTTTCCAGATTTTGTTTATTTCTTCTTTAGATTTGGAACTCGGAGTATTTAAGATCTAGCTCATTAGAGGAGCTCTTGCAAATGGTGATTTGTGGGAGACTCATTTCATCTCTCATTTGTTTTGTATCTCTAAACTCTACTCTCTTTATTAATCTTTCATTATTATGTTTATCTTAAATATGATTTTGTTGGATTTCTTGGTTGCAATGAGTGGCTAAACCTTCCTCTAGGGTTGATTGTGTAAATTGATGTTTGGTTTATATATATTTTATGATGATTTTGTGAATCCATGCTTGTGTGGATGTTAGTTGGTGTAGTTCTTAGGATTATTATGGTTTTAACTAATTAATCCATACTGAGAGTTGGGTTTTCAATCCCCATACTAGGGCATCCTTGATAATGCTTGGATTACGCCCTAAAATATGGTCTTGAGTCTCTTAAGGTATGATTTAGTTAATTAAAATACTAATTAACCTAATCAAAGAAATCTAGAGAATTAGGAATGCCTAATACTAGATGGATTTCATTAGGAGTAGCACCATCTCAACATTATGTGAGGATTGTATGGACCAAGAGGTCATCGATCCGAGCGTAGTCCGGGTAGTCCTATTGTATGGACCGAGAGGTGACCAATAGGATTCCCAAGGAAAGCACCGGGTTATAACAGTACCATACTTAATGACCTAAATGGACCGAAAGGAGAATAGGAAGTTGGTGTGAGAAATCGAGGGGAGACACGAAAGTGTAAACCTCATATCAAATTCCTTGGACATGCACAAGTGTACGTTCACTTAATCAACGCTTAATGAATATAAACCATAAATGCATCAATGGAAACAATCAACCTTAGAATCTTTCCTTGAGTTATATCCCCGATATTATTCCATTCCTTGTGAGTGGACATTAATCATACCCTGTTTTGTTTTGCTTTGTTTTATTCTTATTTTAGATTAGAAAACATTCTCTTCTCATCATCGAGTCGCTTAAATAGTGAACGACTTTAGTAGCCAGGGTACTCAATCCTCGTTAAAACCACACCTTCCCTATTGGATCAATATCTGGACTTGTTAGTGCACAATATTACTTATGCGACTCATGTGCTTGCGGAAAATTGCTAACAACTACCCAACTTCCAAGGTCAGAACCAATGCATCATAGTGGGGCATAGACAGTTGTCTTAGGGGAGACTTGGAGAAGGTAATGAGGCCGTCAATGGGTCGGATGCTACTCGGGGCAAAACTGTAGTTAACTCCGACCACAAAGATACCCGAGAGTGGTTGACCTCGGGTTTTGGACAACAGGCCGGGTGAGGATTTCCCATCTATCACATGCAGAGCTTCAGGTGTGGCTGTGGTCAGAACTATTCCAGTCGCCTCCTCAACGTATTCTCATGTATGTCCTCTAACTGGGCAATTCAGCAAATCCAAGCCACACAACAGCTTTTGGTCCGATGTCACATCCCTGTGTTACTCACAAAATCGAGACTTGTCTCTCCCCTCTGGATCTCCACTCTAAGGCCTTGGCCACACTCATGGCTATTCAGATAATCGGGAGGAGTTGAGGGTGGGCAACAAGAACCTCGCATGTTTGGTGCCGCCATTCGCCGATTCTCCACGTCTATCAAGCCAACCCTTAGCCTCATCGAGATGATTGATCGCCTCAGACCTTCGGAGTCGCTATGGTTCTTCTATCTTGGTCACCTTGCATCTGATGTAATGGTGACCGTCGTTTGCCAGGATTTAATTATGTCGCTCGGTGCATGGCTACCAGTTCCCTATTGAACACTGGCCGACAAATAAGTAAAGGGGATGCAAGGATAGCGAATAAAAAAATTGGGTATTAGGGAAAATAGCTTGTTTCATCGTCTCCAGGATAGTATCGGGGCTTACGGCGTCGAGTTTAATGATTGTTGTAAAACACGAGAAAAATCGAATTTTTTTTAAAAAAGGCAAAACTAAGAATTTCTTAATAGTACAGGTCTAAAACTTGGAAATTTTCTAGATCCCGGATGATGAAACGGAACTCACCGTTGGATTCGTCTCACAAAATCTAGTTACCTAGATGAATTTTGTCGAAGTCGAATTTTCAAGTTTTTCAAGGTGATGGGTGTCGAGTGTCTCCTAGTAACGAGATTGTTTACAAAAATCTCAAAAGTTGGGAAATGACTTGAGTTAAAGTTCATGGGATATAATTTGAACTTGAACTGAGATGGAATAAATGGCTTCGGGCTAGAACCCGACCCGAATGAGGGTGGACACGTGGCATGACATGGGCCACACCTCCAACCTAAATTAAGTTGGGACAAAAGAGGAACTAGGGCAAAAAAAACCCATTTTCCTGTTAGTTCACGCGAGAGAGAGAGGAGAAGAGGGAAAGAGGAGAGCCAAGCTTCCTTCTAAGATCTATGGAGTTTTGTGGGTCGGTTTTCATCAGGTCAAGAACAAAAGTTCATCGCATCGACGAGAGGTACGAGTGGGTACCTAAAAAAAGGGATTTCGCCGAAGATCCAAGAGGGGAGATTTCCGAAATCAAAAGTTTTGGTTAGGAGGGCTTTTACTGTGTATCACGCACCTGGGAGGTAAGGGATTCTCTTCCTCCTCGATTACTTTCCATTTTGGCCAGAAAAGAGGGTTTTTCGTTAAAGGCCTGTTTGGCGAAGAAAATCGATTTTCTAAGTTCTCGTTAGTGTTTCTCGCCAGCGAACCACAAGTGTTTTTCGTCAGCGAAGGTGTGAATCTTCACATAGAAGATTGCTGCTATGCCTAGGCGTAAAGAAGGTCCGCCTAGCGTGCGCCCGCCTCGACTCAACTCTGGGTGACATGGATGAGGGATTCTTGCCCTCTCGTGCATGGCGTTGCTAGCCTGCAGTGAACACCTCGCCAGTGGAGGCAAGCTACGCCTAGGAGTGCCTATGACTATCCAGGGCTCAGGTTTCAGGCATGTTTCGTCGGTCTCGCGGGTTCTAGCTTATGATTATTTTGGCTTGCTTCAGGGCCATTGTAGACTTGTTCATGCAGTTATCAAGCCAATTGCAGTGACGTGTTTTGATGTCAATGTGTGTGCTCTAACATGTTGATATGTGATGAATTGTTATGTGAAATGGCCCTTGCATGGCTTGCTTATGTGTGTGTCATTGCTTGATCATAGAATGACATGTTAAATGTGAATGTTGATATATGCTTGTATGATATATTGACATGAATAAAATGATGTATGGAAATTATATGCATATAGATACACTGTCCATGATGCATTGGTGATATGCATGAGCAGAATTGTCCATGTAGCATCTACAGCATGTGACATGATATAACATGCAATGACATCTTTTATTGCATATGCACAGTGGACATCGATTAAATGGGTGTGAGTGCATGGTGTAAAATCGACACCGTGGTTCGTATTTGATTCAAGGGTTCTAAATGGGACAACGTCCAAACGTAGTTACACTGGGCTGAATAAAATGGTAAAGAAAATATTTGCTCGCACGCAAAGTCAATAGATCCCCTGGGTGAAAGACCAACACTATGGTTCTACTATAAGAACCTCAGTTGTCGAAGGTCGCAAAAGGTCCTGGCTTACTTCGAGCTCGTGGTAAGACACCAAAAATCCGCTACTCACATAAAAGGCATGGATTTTGAATATAAATGGTCATCGACGTTATCCGTGACGACGGCTTATCACAATACGGGCTTTCAGCGCCAGCGAGGAGTCGTGAGTACACGGTGAGTCGCATCTCATTCATGGCATGGCATGTGTGGATTCCATATAGAATTGGCATGTTCTTTGTTGGAAATGATTTAGAAATGTTGAGTGAACATTACATGTGCAATTTAGCGGAGTAGCCTCGTAGGAGCGCATTCTCATCGGGCATTTCTCACCCCGTCGTGGGACCCCCTTTATGGTACAGGGTCAATACCGATGGATGGCGCTCTTACAATGTCGTGATTGTGAAGAGGGCCGACATGTGGCCTTTATGAACTTTTTTGTAAAAAGTGCTAGGGATAGATTAGTTCTAGTATGTATTTTGTATAAAAGAATTGTAATTAAAATCTTTTGGACTATTGTTTAAATAGTTGGTTATGTTATGAAAGAGGTCGTGGATCTGACTCTACATACCTGTATTCATGTATTATTCTCATATTTCAATTTAAATATGAATGAATGGGTCCCGATGAAAGGACGGATCGAGGTGGTGCTTTTAGCAACCTCGTTGTCCACTTGTTAAATGGTATCGTTCAGCATCAAGACTTAAAGAATTACCTAAGGTAGAAACTTCCCCTGTAATACGTTAGTCAACGAGACCCTCGGAAATTAGGGTGTCACAATTGTAGCCCCAAAACGTTTCATAAAGTCCCTGATGGACTTGGATCTCCCCATCTAGACATGGAAAAGACTAGTGCCACTATGTTTTCTCTTGATTGAACACATGTATTGAGTGACAAACTTTTCAGATAGGCAACGGAAAGAGGTTACCGTATTCGGGCCTAATAAGTGAAACCATGACAGGGTGGGGCTTTCCAAGCTAGACGGGAAGCCTTTACACAGTAGGACGTCGTTACCCCTCTGAAATGTCATTATCTGGTAGAAGTGAATAAGATGGTCAAAGGGCCTCGGCGCCATCATCCGGAATTTCCTGCAGGCAAGTGCCGCATGGCCTCCTAGTTCAAGATGGTCGAGACAGATGTGGACGATGACAGATCGTTAAACGTGAGCAATGCAGGATCCAAATTTCGTCAAGGATATGGAGTTCGACCGGCGAGGGTCAGTTGAATTTCGAGGATGATCCTCGGTCGGTTTCGAGGAGAAAATTTATCCGTGATCTCGCATCACGCAGGCTACGGCACATTCGCGCTATGGCGGTGAGCCGTGGGTCGATTTCGCAAGGTTACATTTTCAGATAAGGTCAGGTTCGGCTGTTAAGAAGAAGCCAACTGGCTATTACTGACTACACGTCTTCAAAGATTTTCTTCTCCAATGACAAAGAACTGCTATTCGCAGCCGTAATCCAGGCGGGGATTTCTTAATTATGGCAGTCACTTCATGTCTTTTCAAAGATTTTAAAGAAGTGTGGGGTTTTCGTTTCCCATAGACGACGCCAATGGAAAGGTTTCAAAATACATTCCACAACAATTTTTTTTATTGCTTCTCTAATGTAAACTGGAGCCCAAAAGGATTTTTTTTTTTTCGTTTCTCCTTTGATATGATCCAAGCCTATAGGCTTTATAGGAACTTATGAGGTAGGCGGTTATGAGGTATACAATTATGAGTGGTTTTAAATTTGTGGCATAATGCCCATGTTACATATTAATTGTGGTATAACACTTGTCAAGGTGGATAAGGAAACTGTTCTTCTCAAATGCCCAAGATGATTTGACTAATCGAGCGCCCGACCCCAGCGCCGCGCCCGGTGGCCATCGAGATGGGTTCAATGCTCGGTCTTAGCAGCAGCATGGGCAAAGTTCTATCGAAGTCGCCATTCACGTTGACTGACATCGCGGAGTGGCATAACTTATCCCATTCCACTCCATTCTAAGTCGGGCAAGAGACGGAAAGCGCGCCTAAACTCGCCGTGGTCAAGCGCATCGTAGAACCGTCCGCAGAGACTCAAAGAAATGGGGAGACCGTTGATTTGTTCATCTCCCGGTTCAAGAAGATGAAAAACAAATGCAATATATATATCTTCCAAAGATGGAGTACGAGAAAATGACCCACAGATGTTTGGACATTGAGTTGAGAAAGAAATTCCAAGGTATGGAATTTAGAGATTTTTATGAACTTCTAGCTAAGGTGATAGAATATGAGGAGCTGCTCAAGGAAGAAAGTTACCGGAGAAAGAAGTCCATGGGAACCCATTGTCAAGAGGTGAACCAGGAGGTGGCAGTGGCAGATCTATCTACTACATGGACATTCACTTGTCCCCTTTTGGTAGAAAAGGCACCTGATTTGTGGAAGAATGCACAAATTGTTAGTACATAGGTCTAATATACCTTTGAGGTAGCGAAAACAGAGGAAAATTTTGATTTCTTGGTGAAAGAAAAATTCATTACCTTCCCTAAAGACCACCAAATTCCCAACAAAGATGAGCTTAGAGGAAAAGTCTACTGTAAGTACCACAATTCATGGAACCACACTACAAATGCATGTTGGGGTTCAGAAATGTCATACAGGACAAGATCAACAAAGGGATACTAAGTGCCCTGACAAAAAAGAGGCTATGGCAATCGATGAGGATCCTTTCCCACTAGTGGCCTCAATCAACATTACTAGCTTCGACCTAAGAGCATTGATAGAATCCAAGAAGGCAGGAAAACTCTCTCCAAGAAAGGTATAGGTCCCTAAATATTGTTTAGTCCATGTTGATAAGTTGAAAAAATAGTGGTATGCAGTTTGTATAGATCCTTCATCAGGGAGAAATTCAAGGCAATACAACATGGAAAAGAGCAGCATAACTGATTCTCCAAGGAAAAGAGACTTTCCCTAAAAAGCAAAATGAACTCCCTAGGAGATGGGTTCATTCCTCCTAGAGAAAAGGGTGCAGAAAGGTCCACCCCTCCACGGCTTAGGTTCACTGCTCCATGGGAAAATGATGCAGGCAGGTTCAGAGAATGTTCCTCAAGAAACAAAGCCTTTTCCTTAAGGGGTAAGTTCATTCCTCCAAATGATAAAGCTATAAGGAAAGTTACTTTTCCAAGGAATAAGGCAACAAACCTATTTTTCCAAGAGAGATAGCTGAGGGCATATTTTCAAGAAGTGGATCTAGGGATAGAGTTATTCCTCTAAGTAAAAGAAGGTTTCTTCCAAAGGATAGAATCACTCTTCCAAAGGGTAGATTCTTTCCCCCAAGAGAGAAGATAGCAGTCAACTTCACTTCTTCAAGGGAGAAGGTGGTGGAAGGACATGTTCACCTAGTCAGACCTATTTTTCCAAGAGGACCCAATTCTCCATGGTACATAATAATGTCTCCCAAGGATAAATTCACTTCTCTAAAAGATATGGTGGGAAACAAACCTGTTTTTTCAAGGGAGAAGGTTGTAGAGACGGGAGTTGCTTGTGGAGGGTGTATCATTCTCCTAGGTTCTCCCGGTCAAAGGTGGTACGTGGTATAGCAAAAAAATTTCTCAAAGGTTTTCTACCACTGTAAGAAGAGGATGCAGACAAAGAGAAGCCGATAAGGCAACCTATCAGACAAAATTTGATAAAACACTCTCGAAGGAAGCCATGGAATTAGAGAAAGAAGGAAGGAATGGTTCCTACTTCAAAACAAAGTTCGGAGGAAAGCTACTGAGGATATAGAGTCAATGGGCAGTGTAGATGAAGTAATGGACTCGAAGGCCTTATTAGTAGGTGAAATCCCTATTTCTTTAAATTGTCCCACTATTTCTTTAACATTGCCAAGTATCTTCAAGTCAAAAAAGGCAGCGGAAGACCTAGTGGAGGTAGAAGGGAAGCACCCTGCAACAAAGGAAGATGAGAACCACGATGGGGTCACCATAAAATCCTCTGAAGAATGCAGACCTCAAAAGGTGATACTTGAGAAACACTCTATGGAAATGACAAGGCACATAAAAACTTTGTATGTAAGAGCCTATCTCAATGGCAAACTAGTATCCACGGTGCTGATAGATAATGGATTAGCGGTAAATTTAATGCCATTGAAGAAGTTGAGAGCTCTGGGAATGAGCATTAATGATTTGATAGAAACAGAGGTGGCTATGTCTACCTTTACCGAAAAAGTATTCAAGACCCTGGGGATACTACCTATAGATATCACCATTGGTAGAAAAACTTCATTATCTGCCTTCTTTGTGATAGACTCCACTGCAAATTACAACATTTTTCTAGGGAGGGACTGGATTCATGCCAACTGGTGTGTGTCGTCCTCTTCACCCGCCTCATCAAGCTTTTGGAAGGTACGAAGTGGAAGTGGTGCTGGCAACAAGCAACCCTTCAAATATGTACTGCTATGTGGAAGCTAGATATTATGATTAGGAATTCGGTCCGATCAAGTTGACTACCAGAAAAAAAATATGGGTCCCAAGGAAAGCATACATGGACTCAAAGGGTTTTGTGGAAATCCAAAGGAAGGCCAACCAAACTTCTAAAGGTGACTACAATCGTGCCTTATAGGCCAATGTGTGGTCCAATCACTGAGGAGATCGATGATGACCGGACATTTCAAAAGGAAATGTTATAAAGAGCGCAACTCCATATTCAAAATGAAAATGCAACTGATTGTGGAAATGGTTAAAGAAGAGCACCTCTAGGACACTTATGGGGCTGAGATGATTTTTGAAAGGGATGTACATGACAAAGATGAAGAAAAACAGGTAAAGGATTTGGAGCAAGCCCCTCCTAAGTTCGAAGACACACAACCTCAAGTACACATGGAGGGCGAACTTTGATTGTAAGGAGCCAAGATTATTTATTAGCTTTACTCTTTTGACTTGAATAAAGTGGATGGCTGTACACAGAGTTCAAAGGATCAGTTTTGCTTAAATCATGATGAGATGCTAAGCTTAGACAAAAAGCTTCATAACACTTCTGGTCATATCAAGTCTGGGTGTTCCAATCCCTTTCAACAACCACCCATAAGAATGTCCAAGAAGGTAAAGTTGAAGGTGAAAGAGGAGATTGAGAAGCTTTTGAAGGCCAAATTCATCAGACTTACAAGGTATGCGTAGTGGTTGGCAAACATTATCCTTGTGATGAAGAAGAATGGGAGAATTAGAGTTTGTGTAGACTTTAGGGATTTAAATGCTGCCACTCCTAAAGATATGTATGTAATGCCTATTGTTGACATGTTAGTTGATTCCACTACAAATAATGAGTTATTGTCCTTCATGTACAGTTTCTTTGGGTATAACCAAATCCTAATAGTTGTTGATGATATATCTAAGACTGCCTTCTGATGTTCTAGTTCCTTAGAACGCTGAATGGTCGTCATGCCCCTTTCAGTTCAAGAACACCAGTAAATCCCATTAAAGGGCTATGAATGCCATATTTCATGATATGCTAGGACACCACATGGAGATTTATATCGATGACATTGTGGTTAAATCTAAGAAGGCCATCAAACATTTGAATCATTTAAGGAAAAGTTTTGAAAGAATGAGGCTCCACCAACTAAAACTCAATCCACTCAAATGTGCTTTCGGAGTTTAAGCCATAAATTTTTTAGGGTTTCTGGTTCACAAAAGAGGATTTGAAGTGGATCAAAACAAAGCTAAGACCATCATTTCAGCCAAGGCTCCTTAAAATAAGAAAGCGCTTCAGAAGTTCTTAGGTCAGGTGAACTATTTAAGAAGGTTCATCTCTAATTTGACAAGGAAGACTAAGGTACTCTCTGACCTAATCAATTGGAAGAAGTGGAAGAGTTTAAATGGGAGGAAAAACACCAAGCAACTTTTGATGGAATCAAAGGCTACCTTTCTAAGTCCTCTGTTTTAATGCCACATTTGAGGGGTTGGCCACTCAAACTCTATCTATCAGTTGCAAAAGAGTCTATAAGATGCCTTTTGGCACAAAATAATGTTGAAGGCCATGAGAAAACTGTTTACCATTTGAGTAGGGTCCTAAATTCACCAGAAACAAGGCATACACCCATTGAGAAGTTGTGTTTATACTTTGCATGTACGAAATTGATACGTTACTTAATCAAGTCTCAAGTGTATGTGATCTCCCAAACCGACTTGATTAAATACATGCTTAGTCGACCCTTAATCACTGGATGAATCGGGAAATGGTTTCTTGCTTTGTTAGATTTCACCTTAGTCTATTTTCCATAGAAATTAGTCAAGGGGCAAGCTTTAGCTAACTTTATGGCTAATCATCCTTCATTAGAAATCAAACTAGAAACAGATATGGAATTAGGGATATATGAAGTAGAAAGACGACCTTGGGTTCTTAAGTTAGATGGCTCTAGCACGGAGAATTTTGCTAGAGCTGGGATAGTAATCATCTCACTAAAAGGGATAAAGACTACCATATCTTTCAACTTGGCCTTCAAGTGCACCAATAATCAAGTTGAATATTAGGCTTTAGTGATCACTTTAGAGATTTTGTTGGAACTTGGAGCACAAGAGGTATATATCATTAGGGACTCCCAATTACTGCTTCAGCAGCTTACATGAAAATATAAATGCAACAACTTACTACTAGATCCTTATTACAATGCTTCTACTCAATTGTTAGATTCTTTCCACTCCGTGGATTTTGAATATGTGCCTAGGGAATCTAATTAGGAAGCGGATGATATAGCATAAGTAGCCTCATGTATGAAGATGAGTGAAGAATTAGCTCATAAGATTATTGTGATAGGAAAGAATCACCCCTTAATTTATGAAAGGGGAATCAGATTATAAGTCGTCAGTATAGATGCAAATGTTGCTGGAGATTGGAGAATTAAGATCATAGAGTATTTAGAAGACCCTAACAGGAAGGTCCTCTATAGGGTGAAAGCTCAATCACAGAACTTCATCCTATTAGAAGGGGAATTCTATAGAAAGGGACCTGATAGGTTACTGCTCAGATGCCTATCCTTCCCAGACAACATGAAAGTGATGAAGCAAGTTCATAAAGGGGTATGTGGAGCCCATCAAGCCAGGATAAAAATGCGATGGAAGATTAGGAGACATGTCTAGTTTTGGCCAACTATCCTAAGTGACTCCATCAATTACTCCAAGGTCTGTCAATAGTGTCAAAAGTATGGCAGTATAAAGAGGATGTTCTTATGGAACTCCACTAATCAGGAAACCATGACCTTGCAGGATGGCCATGGACTTAATTAGAAAATCTACCTAGCTTCATCAAAGGGACATAACTTCATCTTGTCATATAGATTTACTTCGCAAGAAATGGGTGGAGGCAAGACTCAAGAAGGTAGAGCAGAAAGATGTGATCCAATTCATCATGGAATAGATCTTTCATAGATTTGGAATTCCTCAGTCCATTACAACCTACCAAGGGACCATGTTCACTGGGGATGAGATGACTTATTTTGCCAAGGACTATGGCATTCAACTCATCAAATCTACTTCCTTTAATGCCAAAGCAAATAGGCAGGCAGAAGCTTTTAACAAGGTGTTGATAAACATCCTGGATAATCCTAAAGATTGGCACAAAATTTAATCTAAGACCTTATGGGCTTATAGAACTTCTAAAAGAGGTTCTATAAGGGTAAGTCCTTATTCTCTAACCTATGGGCAGGATGCAGTCTCTAAGGGTATCTATGCAGAATGCCTTAATCCTCAGGAATACAGTGAGGCCATGATGATAGAACCTGAGGCATTGGATATGAACAGATATCAAGCGCTCGACCACATCATGATCCGTAAAAATGTGGCTCGACTACAAGCTTAGCCGAAGAAAGAGTTTTGAAGAAGGTGAGCCTATTCTGAAGGTGGTGTCGCCATCTGCCATGCATGCAGAACGAATGGTCTCAGCTTGGGATGGACCATTCAAGGTTCACCAAGTACTGCCCGAAAATGCCTATTGGCTATTTAGCCTTGAAGATGAGCCACATAAAAGGTTCACTAATGGGAAGTACCTCAAGAAATACTTTCCCACAATGTGGGAAATGCTAGATACTACAAAGAAAAACTAAGGTAGGGAATGAGGGAATAACAAGCAAAATAGGTCCCATTGACCACTTTTGCATCGTGGGAAACTATTCCCGTATTACTTAGCTGATAAAGTTAGTTATTTCGCCACTATCAAGCCAAACTCAGATTCTCAATGTCATACTTTATGGTACCTCAATGTTTTATGAATAAATAAAGTCTCCTGACCTTTTTAATCCTAGGCAAGTAGATACAAATCTTTGATATGAAGGTTAAAGTAGGCTTTGGGATCCCTATTGATCTTAAATAAAGGCTTTTCCCTAAGAATGGGCTTGTTATGTCATTAATTCTCCAAAGTTAGGTTTCATGACCACTAGGCGGGGACTGGAGAAAGGGCGACCTAGTAACAAAGTGGCTTAACCATCAGACTGGCTAACACATTGACTTCTCCAAGGGTGTTTTTGTTGTCTCTTCGGATTTTTAAAAATCTGATAAGTAGGTCCTAGGACTATTTAGGTGTTGGAGAAATAGGTATGAGACCAGTTCTAGGATAGGATTTGAGGCAAAGAAATCTACCGCCTTTGGCCACTGAACCAAAAACACAAACTCTTCAAGATTCTACCGATTTCCAATGAAGAATCATTGACTACATCAAGATTAGGAAATAGGGGTGGAAATATCCAGTGAACAAGGTTAGCTCCTAGGCCACTAGGTAATAATAGATTTCAAACAAAGCACCTATACAAGTTCATAGAGCTAGAAATTAATAAGATATTAAAATACAAGACTTCTTTAAATAATTGGACATGTTGCATCATTGCACCAAGTGATAGATCATCCCTTGGGAGAAATGGAAGAAAACGAGACAAGAATCAAGCAAATTAGATGAGAATCAAGAAGTTGTAAATTGTCAGTCGAGTCACGATCATGCCTTTCATACTACGACTATGACTCAAGATCGGCAAATTAAGACTTGGCAGTCGCCACTATGACACCCTATTTTCGCAGACTGCGGCAACGTAGTCATGACTATAGCTTTCATAGTCCCGACTATGACTCAAGACTGGCAATCAAGACTTAATGTAGTGGCGACCATGGTCGCGACTATGACACCCTGTTTTTAGCACCCATGTAGCGTAGTTGCGACTACGGCTTTCATTATCGTGACTATGACTCAAGATTGTCCATGAAGACTCATTGTAGTAGCCACCATGGTCCTGACAATGACACCCTGTTTTCAACACCCGTACAACGTAGTCGCGACTATGGCTTTCATAGTCTTGACTATGACTCAAGACTGGCAGTCAAGACTCGGTGTAGTCGCAACCATGGTCGTAGCTATGGCACTCTATTTTCAGTACAAAAGGACAAATTAGGTTCCATAGCTATTCTAAGCTTGGAAGGGGATCTAAGAGCTGAGGGGAGTTAGGTAAAGAAGGCTTGTGGCCAAAGTTCAGGAAAAGGGGTTTTTTGTTTTTATCAAGCTCGTCCTAATTACAATATAAATAAAGTAGGCCTTATTGCCACCAAACTGAGGGAATGTAGCATCCTAAAAAATGTACCTCTCCCAACAATAACAATCATTCAAGAATTATTCAAAGTAAGTTTTTAATGAATATCCAAAGGTAGACCCAGTGCCACCTTAGTCCATTAAATCATCCACATGCAAGAAGTGCTCCTGTGCAAATGTTCATCAAGCACACACATCCAAAGGTAGGCCTAGTGCCATCTTGGTCCACTAATACAATGTCATGGCTGTAGTGTACGTGTGCTGGTGTTAGTGATTTTCCATAATTCATTCCATACACACATCAACATACATCAAAAGGTAGGCCTAGATGCCACCTTGATCCACTAATGCGATGTCATGGCTATGGTGCACGTGTGTAAGTGTTCAGTGGTAACACACATCCAACGGTAGGCTTAGTGCCACCTTGGTCCACTAGTTCATACACATACAATAGTGCATATGTGTAAATGTTAGTGAGTTCCCAACATACCAATCAAAGAAGGTTGGCTAGTTGCCACCTAATCAAGAAAAGGAAGATGCTGAAGATCATTTAGCTTACCTAAAAGTATGATAACAAGGTATAAAAGGGACGAGCTAATATGAGTAATTTCAAATGTCCAGGGCCATGTCAAAACCAGTAACCATGTTTGAAGTGGTGAGGGATCAAATCTTAGAAAAATCAAAAGATCTTAAAGATTCCCAAAACCCCATGCACTCTTATCATGAAGCATCAATTTGCTGCAATTGGGAAGTCAGATCAGAAGCCTTTCCCCTTATAGATGATAGAAAATCACCCAAGGAAATAGTCTTTTACTAGTGCTTTAGACCTTGAGGATAAAGAACATCACCTTGTCACATCAGAGAAGACAACTTGGCTTTTTCCCTTTCCATCTCTTCAACCAACAGTCGGATTCAATCTTCTTAGGCATGATACTCAACTTTTACTTCCTCTAATCTCTGGATGCTCTGGTTAGTAGATAGCTTGGATTGTTCATACTCAGACTTTTGCCCCTCAATTCCTCTAATTCAGATATCAGTTGAGCATTCTCTTTTACACATGCTCAATGGAAGAAAATACCTCAGGAGAACGGTTTATAACCCCAGAAATGAAATCCCCAGCTTAGGTTCAAGAGAAGTGGATTGTAGTATTGCCATAGCCGCGTGAAAAGCATTTTTTTGGATAGTGGATAAAGAGAGAAGGTCCAAGCTCAGTAGATAGCTAACAGCGGAGCGAGCAACAACTACATCTAGTTCAATAAGAGGTCTGGATGGTGCCTCAACATGAGGAGTGGCTTGGTCCAAAAAGAAGAGATCCAATGCAGGAACGACTCTTGCCTTAAGATGTAAAGTAGACCAAGGAGAGACTTGAGAATGATAAAGGTAAGAAAATTGAAAGTTGATAAAAAAAAAGGGGAAGTAAATGAAAGGGAAAGTGTTCATCGGAGGAACTGAACGTAAAAAGGTCGGAGGAGTTTGCTAAATGGAGCCTTGGCTAGCTGAAAAATGGTCCTCTTCAAATTCTCAGCGTCATCGAGGAATGACCTCCTCGTGATGTCAACGAACTATTCGCTGATTCATCCTCAGGAAAGCCAATCTTTTCCCTTTGCATTAATCCCTCCTCCTCGACCTCTTCAATCTCTATAGGATTATCTTATGTGTTAGAAAATTCAAGCTTGGGGGCTATCATGTGAGATTCCCACTGGCTTGTGAGGGAGGTATTCTTACTATAGCCGCTTTAGATGCTTAAAGCTTAGCAAAGAAGAGGCTTAGATCATTTCTAACTCTATTTCTTCAATTTCAGAACGGGTTTGGCTGGAAGGAGGAAGTGAAGCCTACACATGAAAAACAAAAGTTAGAACTCAAGGTGAAAGTCAAAGAACTGAATGTAAGAAACAATGAACATAAATTCATATACCTGAGGAAAAAGGGTAGGAACTGATAAGCTCTTCAAATATGACATACCACAACGCTGAGAAGGACTCCACATTTGACAACATAATAATCTTGAGGCCATAGGTAGGAGTCCGATAAGATTGGGTCAGTTGCTCACTAAGGCTGCAGTAGGTGATCCTGGGGGTAAGGAAGGGAATGAGGAGATAAACTGGGTAAATATAAACTGTTGGGCCCACAAGCAAGGTAAGTACGGTAAGAAAACTACAAAAGAAGAAGACAACTTAAGGGAAAAAGCATAACAATCCCCAAATATCAAAACCCTACAAACCATGCTGAGGAATGCTGATGGATATTTAAAATCGAGTAAGTAGGGGGTAGAAGAACTCAAGGCGTGCTGCCAGGATGGGCTGGAAATAGTGTTAGGCTTCAGGTATAGTTGAGGCAAAGAACGGTTTTCTAAGCTCAAGAAAAAAAAGTGAAGGGAGTATGTAGATATAGTCCTAAGGAATTGAGCCGCACTAAGCCCTAAAGACGTTGAGGGTAAAGAATTAGCACTTGATAGCTCAAGGAAATAGGCAAAGAGCCAGATTTGTACAAACCTTAGTCACATACTTGCCCATGTCCTATTACAAGGAAGCCTAGAAAATGGTACCCAAAGCATAGGGCAGCCTAATGGCAAGGGCCCTAGCTAGAGGAAGATACTCCATGGATGGTTTACTCGAATGAGGAAAAAAGACAAAACAGTACAGAAGAACCCATAGGAACTCTATATGCTCTGTGGTAGAAGGAACCTCGGTAGAAGTTTGCCACTTCCATTTAGAGGATGAGTAGGAAGTCTGGGAGGTGGAAAAGACTTTAAGATGCGGAAGTGATGGGTTATGGACATCTAGAAGGCATACGGCCTCTAAACCCTCAACATGCAACCCAGTAAGGATAGAAATGTCCCTCATGGTGATGGATGCGGGACCAAAAGGGAAGAGAAATGAATTCAAACCCTTTGACCAAAACCTCAAGGTAGTACTCATCAAATCCAAATCTAAGGTTACGCTTACCTTGGTAAGCTTAATGAATTGAGCAATACCTAGGGATTCACAATGTTTATGGAAATGAGGGGATAGTCTGTCCACCCAAGTGATCCATTCCTCAAATGCCTTAGGCCATGATTTGGCTGGTATAACCATAGGTCGTAGTTCTTTCCCAATAAGCATCTCTGGTGGTGACATCAAAGGAAAAGGAAAGGCTGGGCAGGAATAGCCACATCTCTAATCGCATGAGTAGTCCCAAACTCCAATAAGGGAGGAAGAGATGGCAGTGCACTGGAACATAGGAAAAGAGTATTAGCAAACCAAGGGTAAGAGAGAAAAATGGAAACGGATGGAGAAGTAGTAAGGAAATGCCCTTACCTTAAGGAAGATTGCTTAGCCATGTCAGGAAATGGAGTAGAACCTGCATAGGGAGAACCAAGAAGAAAGCAAGCATATGTTGAAAAAGATTAACCGGATAAGCTTTTTTTGACAGGAAATTTTCAAAAATTTTAAATGGCAGCTACTGCCATGGTAACCTTGAAGCCTTGCAATCTTATGTTGGGAAGGTATTTGAGAAAATCTCTTAAAACTACTAGGTAGGCATGACCTAACCAAGATTCCCCAAGGCAGGGTCTTCAAGTTTATCACATAGTAAGGTTGAGGAGTTACCTTTGCGATGCTTTCATTGATAGACAAGGCGAAATGACCGAGTAGAGGGAGAGAGATTGAGATCTGTATACAAAGGAGAAAAGCTTCTATAAGAACCAAACTTATTTCTTCATTTTTAAAAGACTTTTTCGATGAAGAATGAAGGATTTGAAGTTCTAAAACCGAAAAAGGATCATTTCTTAATTTTTAAAGACTTTTTTGGTGAAGAATGAAGGATTTGAAGTTCTAAAAATCAAAAAATGATCATTTCTTGACTTTTAAAAGAATTTTTCGGTGAAGAATGAATAATTTGAAGTTCTAAAAACTAAAAAAAGATCATTTCTTTATTTTTAAAAGAAGTTTTCAGTTAAGAATGAAGGATTTGAAGTTCTAAAACTGAAAAAGGATTCATTTCTTAATTTTTAAAGACTTTTTTGGTGAAGAATGAAGTATTTGAAATTCTAAAACAGAAAAAGAATCATTTCTTAATTTTTAAGGACTTTTTCGGTGAAGAATGAAGGATTTGAAGTTCTAAAAACCGAAAAAAGATAATTTCTTGATTTTTGAAGACTTTTTTTGGTGAATCATGAATGATTTGAAGTTCTAAAAAACCGAAAAATGATCATTTCTTGATTTTTAAAGAATTTCTCGATGAATAATGAAGGATTTGAAGTTCTAAAACCAAAAAATTTTGTTTGAGAATGTCACATACATTCTCAAACAATCTACTGATATCGAAAGAACAATCAAGATTGAAAGTTTCTTATTAAGAGCAAAAATCTACAAAGTTTCTCAAGGTATCAGGATAGACCAAAATTGGCACCCAAGGAATGATATTTGAGCAAAGCACAGACCATCCACAAGTAATCAACAAAGGAAAATAAAAAACAAAAAAAAGCTCACTAGTGCAAAAGGAAAATTCAGGCCGTGGAGGGACGATCGAAAGGCTTGACCATTCAAATGCCAAGGTGGCCATGCACCGAGGATGAACATAGGAGTACACTTTCTGGCAATGTAGCTCGACAACTCAAGGAGCAAATGTGATGTATGAGTGTCGATAAAGTGGAATGGTCAAAAAACCCCAAACTCAGGGCGTAATAGCTGATCACTTCGCGGACATGAGCAAAGAATCGGAATGACCCTAATGACAATAGTGTCACGCGTGATGTCAAAGACAAGGAGCCACTTCGCATTGGTTCTAGTGACGAAGCCAGAAATTTCGACGTAGATACTATTGCCGGCCGATGATGTCAAAGACAAGAGCGACGACATCTTCAACTTTAACTTCAATAATGATGGCGACGAGCACAAGGCACGTGTTTCTATTGAGCTTGGCAATGAAGAACAAAATCCGTAGGAAGGATTTTCGGCCAAGAATGGGGTTGAGATATAAGGGAAATAAGGGAGAAGAAAGAAGAATGTGGAAGGATTAGTACGTAAATCAAAGGGATTTCTTCCTATAAACCTTTCAAATCCCAAAGGAGAGTCTTTTGATGCAGAAAAAGGGAAATATTTGATCTTTGGACATAACATTACCGATTGTGTAGGGGGGAGGGAGATCAAAAGCCGTAGGTTTGAAAGAAAAATGGGTGGGAGGCTTTTCTCGAGGTATACTCTAGGCTGCTTCAAATCATCCAATCGAGCTCAGGTTTTTTCTTGTTCTTTCCGTTGATAAACTACATCCAAAGAGGCAAGTAGCACTTTGGGTCTCATGGTAAAAATGAGGAGAGCAAGAGAAAGGAAACCCTTTCGACATATAAAAAGCTTTAATACATGCAAACATGGCCCATGGGCCATATTGTATGCGGGGGGCAATTGTTGACACTAAAAATAATTTTTAGGCCTAAATGGTAGTAGAATGGGCTTAATAGATATGCCAAGCCTAACCCAATCCGATAAAGCCCAAGCCCAAAAGAATATGCCCATGAAAAGGTCTAGGGACATTTCTGGAATTTTTAAAAAATTTTAAAGTTGTCAGTAGAGAATATTGAGACTTTGTCTCAAAAGCAAAAGATGGAAGAGACTTTTTCTCCAAGTCATGACAAGGCACAACAGGAAGTGTACTTACTATAGTTTCCCAAAATGGATGCAAGTGCATCACTTTTATAATGGATTGACCAACGCAACAAGAAATTTGTTGCATAACTCGGCGGGCCGAGCGTTAATGAGAAAAAGTGAAGATGAAGCTTATCAATTGCTTGAAAATATGGCCATAAATAACTGTCAATGGCCAAGTGAAAGAGTTACCCCAAAGAAACTAGCTAAGATGTGTTTTCTAACTTAGCAGCTCAAGTTTCTTTTCTTACTAAGCAACTTTAGGCAACTCAGGTCCAAAATGCTTTCGATTAATGTGGTTCAAGCTTGCCCTCCTTTATGTGAATTTTGCAATGGCCCCCATCAAAGCACCGAGTGCCAAGTTGGAAACCCTTTTTAGCCAAATGACTATAGAGCAAGACCAATTCTTGGGAAAATTTCATCAACCCTAACAATTCAATTCGTACTATAGTAATTACAATCCAGGTTAGAGGAACCAACCAAATTTTTTTGTGGAGGAATAATCAAAGCAATATGCAGCCTGAACAAGTTAAACCTCCTTCTCCTCAAGGGAAAAAGTTAAGCTTAGAAGAAACCATGGCTAAATTAGCTAAGTTTTAAGTGGAAATGCAAAAGTCTCAAGTTCAATTGCATAAGTCTCAAGCCCAATTTGTCCATGATACAAAAACTATGCTCAACAATCAATAAACTCAAATTATAAATTTAGAAGTTCAAATGGGACAAATGACCACTATGTTGAGTGAAAGGCAACAAGGCACCTTGCTTAGTACTTCAGAGGTTAATCCCAGGAGGGAAGGACAAGAGCATTGTAAGGATGTTACTTTGAGAAGCAGCAAAACAATTAAGAATTCAATGGAAGTGAAAGGGAATGATAAAGAAGCTTAAAATGCTGGAAATTATTTGAAAAGTTCAGTTGAAAGTGAGCCTAAGAAAGATGAAGTCATAGCACCTCCAAAGGAAGACACTCCAGCTATTCCATTTCCTCAACGGTTGAAGAATAATAGATTGGATAAACAATTTGGCAAGTTTACGGATGTATTCAAGAAGCTCCACATAAACATCCCCTTCGTTGATGCTTTAGAGCAAATGCTTAGTTAGGTGAAATTCATGAAATATATCTTAGCCAACAAGAGAAAGATGAGTGATTATGAAACTATTGCATTTTCAGAAGAGTGTAGTGTTATCTTGCAAAATAAATTGCCACCCAAACTTAAAGATTTGGGGAGCTTCACAATCCCATGTGTTATTGGGAATTCTATCTTTGAGAGAGTTCTTTATGATTTGGGAGCAAATATAAATTTGATACCTCTCTCCATTTTTAAGATGTTGAGTTTGGGGGAAGCAAGGCCAACAATAGTGACTTCGCAATTGGCGGATAGGTCTCTCAAATATCCATAGGGTATCATAGAAGATGTACTTGTCAAGGTGGATAAATTCATTTTTTCAGCTGATTTTATTATTCTTGATATGGAAAAAGATAAGGAGATTCCTATCATCCTTGGAAGACTGTTTTTGGCTACGGATAGAGCACTTATCGATGTAAAAAATGGTGGATTGATTAAGAACAGGAATTCACGTTCAATGTTTTTAATATCATAAAGCATCTTCATGAGAATGATAGTTTTTTTAACATTGATGTGGTAGAGGCTATAATTTCTAGCCAAGTGGGCCACACTAACCACTTAGAGACTAGCCTGCTACTTGGGGATTCTGTAGAGTTGGATGATGAAGTTGCAAAGTATTTGATGTAGATGGATTCTTTCAGCCTAATAGGAGGAAATATTTTGAATATTTGGGAGAAAGCCCAAGTTGCCTATCATGTCCATTGAAAAAGCTCCAATTCTAAGGGAGAAACCATTATCGGCTCACCTTCGATATGCTTATCTTAGAGATTCTTCAACTTTGCCTATTATTATTTATTCTTCTTTTTCAGCCTTTGAAGAAGAAAAGTTGTTAAGAGTGCTATTGGTTGGTCCATAGCAGATATCAAGGGAATCTAACCCTCTATGTGCATGCATCGTATTTTGCTAGAAGAGGATAGCAAGCCCACCATAGAAGCACAAAGAAGACTCCATTCGACCATGAAAGAGATGGTGAGAGAAGAATTGCTAAAATGGCTTGATGCTGGAGTTATTTTCCCATTTCAGATAGTTCTTAGGTTAGTCCAATTAAAGTTGTACCTAAGAAGAGAGGAATGATAGTGATTAAGAAGGACAACAATGATTTGATTCCTTTAAGAACAATAACTAGTTGGTAAATTTACATTGATTATCGAAAATTGAACAACGCTACAAGAAAAGATCATTTCCTTTTTCCTTTTATTGATCAAATGTCAAATCGATCGCGTAACATGCATATTACGCTCGGGACGTTATTCAGTATAAATCATATTATTATAGCCTCGAAGATCAAGAAAAGATATCCTTCATCAACTATGACATGTTTCCGCTTTAAGAATGTCATTCAAGTTAGAATGCCCTGCATGACTTTTCAAAGATGTATGATGGCCATTTTCTCCAAATATGCTAGAAGTTCATAGATAGTGGTTGATTTCTCGCTGGTTGGAGCATCCTTTATGATGAAAGGTCTGAAAACTGTATACAATATTAAGAGGTGTGAAGAAACCAACTTGGTTCTTAATTGGGAAACATGCCATTTTATGTTGAAAGAGGGAATTGTCTTAGGCCACTAGATTTCTAGGAAAGGCATCGAGATAGATAAGGCAAAAATTGAGACTATTGAGAAGCTCTCTCCTCCAACTTCAATGAAGGGAATAAGAAGATTTTTGGGTCACACCAGCTTTTATAGGAGATTCATAAAAGATTTCTCTAAAATCTCCAAGCCTCTTTCAAGCTTGCTAGAGAAAGGAGTGACATTCCATTTTGATGACAAGTGTATGCATGCCTTCTCCACACTTAAAGAGGGGAACTCACCTACATCAATCAGAAGAGTCTGATCGGGAGTTACCCTTTGCCGATGTAAAGGCTAGTGATTATGGATAGTGTTGCCTTTGGGGCCAAAATGGAAAAATAAAAGTCTTTCATGTCATCTCACAGTAAGTAGAACTCTAAGTGAAGCCTAATCGACTACAACAATAAAAGTTCAGAGATGCCATATCAGATTCGCTTTTACATAAGTTCCGACCCTATTTGATTGGGAACAAGGTGATTGTATTCATGGACTATTCAGCGATTAAATACCTCATGGCTAAGAAAATATTATGTCATGTTAATCCGTTCTGCTTCTTTCTTCAAGAATTCATGTGGATAGACAGATAGCAACTAAGAACTCAGGGCCGATCGCCTTCTAGATCGAGTTACCGAATGTGAAATGCAACAAAGAATTCAAATCAATGACAGTTTTCTAGATGAACAATTGTTAGCCATGTCTCATTCAGAATTTGCTCCATAGTATGTAGATATAGTGAATTACCCCGTAGCTAGAGTGTTGCCATAGGAGTTATCATTCCAACAAAAGAAGAAAATTTTCTCTAAGTTGAAGCATTACTATTGATAGGATCCAATTCTATACAAGCATTGTGCTGACCAAATTATGATGTGTGTACCAAACGAGGAGATGAAGGGAATTTTCAGACATTGTCATTCCCTTGAATATGGGGGACATTTTGGTGGAAATCGAACAATGACAAAAGTGCTCCAAGAAGATTTTTTTTTTTTTTGTCAACATTGTTTAGGGATGCTCATACATTTGTGGTTGCTTGTGATCGTTGTCAAAGGCTTGAAAGTATATCAAGAAGAAATGAGATGCCATCAACTCCATCCTCGGTAGTCATGATCAGCTGCTCTGGGGTAATTATCTTAAGGACCCTTTTCCATCCTCATTCAACAACAAGTACATTCTTTTAGCGGTGGACTATGTGTCCAAGTGGGTGGAAGCAATCCCCACTCCAATAAGTGATGCTAAAGTTGTGCTCAATTTCCTCTAGAAATATATCTTTTCAAGATTCGGAACTCTAAGGATAATTATAAGCGATGAAGAGACTCACTTTTGTAACAAATTGTTTGAATCTCTATTAGCTAAATATGGAGTGAAAACCTGGACAATAGTTTCTTATCATCCTCAATCCAATGGCTAAGCTGAAATTTCTAACCAGGAAATTAAGAAAATTTTGGAGAAAACTATGAGTTCTTCTCGGAAAGATTGGGAGAAGAAAATGGATGATGCTCTTTGGGCTTATCTAACAGCTTTTAAGACACCAATAGGGTTCTTCTTATTGGTTAGTCTATGGTAAGGAATGCCACCTTCCGGTAGAGCAAAACATAAAGCTTATTCGGCGATAAGAATACTCAACATGGATATGCAAGTAGTGGGAGAAAAGATATTGTTGCAATTAAATGAATTAGAGGAATTACAGGATGAAGCTTATGAAAATGCCATGATCTACAAAGAAAAGACCAAAGCATGGCATGATAAGCACATTGCAAGAAAGGAGTTTGAGCCTAGACAAAAAGTCCTACTTTTCAACTCAAGGTTGAAATTGTTTCTGGGAAAGTTGAAATCAAGATGGTCTGGACCGTTTATGGTGACCTAAGTGTTTCCTTATAGGAGTGTTGAGGTAATGCATCATGACAAAGGGAAATTCAAGGTTAATGGTCAGCGATTAAAGCCTTATTTTGGTGGCGAGATTGAGAATAGAAACACAATTACTATATTGAAGCCACCAAAATGAGCTTTTGTGAAGATTGAACTATTGTGTTTCATCCCATGTTAGTGGTTAAGCAACATTGATATGCGGGGAAGTTGATTTGTCGACATTAAACAAAGCACTTCTTAGGAGGCAACCCAATCAATGTGATGTTTTATTTTCCTTTCTTTTATTTTCATTTTTAGTTTTGTTTTAGTTTTAGCTTGGTTATTAGTTAGTCATTTCAAGTGTGATCTTGTGTTTTTGTGTTTTTAATGTGTTTTTCAAGTTTCAATTCTCTACAAGTGTTTTTAATTCAAAGTGTTGAAGCATAGCCTTTGGAAGGTGAGATAAAATGCATTTCAAAACAAAACATTTTTCAAAAATACACAGCTCACGTCGCAATGTGGTGATTCCATGTTGGGACGTGATTGTAGCTATAGGATATCACTCTCTGTCACGTCGTGACGTGGTCACCCCATGTTGGGATGTGACAATGGCAATAGCTACTGGATGATGTCACAACATTGAATTCTCATGTCATGATGTGAAGCCTGCAATCATATTCATATTTCTATAATGTCGTGATGTGCGAATTCATGTCACAACGTAACTGTTGTGGCCTATAAGGAACTCTCTATCATGTCATGACGTGATATCTTCACATCACAACGTGACTGCTATTTTAAAGCTAAATTATTTCATTTTCAAAATGTTCTCAACTACATATATTTTGAGCAAACTCCCACCCCACCCCAACAAGCATCCATTGATCTAAGCCTCCTCATTTAAAGCTAAATTCTCTAGTTTTCAACCACTCTTCTCATCTCCATCTTCCATTCTTAATCCCCATTCCCTTTACCACCATCACCCATCTTCCATCTCTCCCATTACAAAATTTGGAAACCTAATCTCCAAACCAAACTTCACCAACCTAAGCTTCACTAAACCTCGTTCAAAAGGTAATAATTCTTGGTTGGTTGTTGTTACATTGGTGAGCTTGAGGCTCTTGTTTGTTATTAGGGTTATATCCACAACATTGGCGCTTTTGAAAAAGGATAGAAACTGAGCCGCACACCAAGTGTTTAGTGAAATGCCATACTGAATTCACGAAGAAGAAATTGTTCTAAGAGGATAACTAAGGAGGAGTGTTTGTCAAGTGGTTGTGAAGAAGTGAGTTGTGATTAGTGTGTGAAGTTATATTTCCTTTAGAAGACCATTCCAACAAAGTAGTGGAGAATCGTGGAGAGTGGTGATTCCAAGATAGTTCTTTCATTAAGAAGTGCTTGATTGAAGGTTGTTGAATCTCTATGGCACCTAAAAGATAGAGGACGGGTCCAAGAAGACTTCTACCTCCACACCTTATGAGTATCGTATATACTCATTTTATCTGTGTTTGACTTAGTTTTTAGTAGTGTTATAATATAAAAAAGTGCTCTAATACTATAAACGTTCTTTTTTGTGATTAGGTCAACTATTAGGCGGAGCGGAGCATAAATGAGCGAAAATGGAAGAAAAATCATCATGAAGTTGTCGCAAACATGTGATCGTTTTGTCTGCATGATATCCTCCCATGACCCTCTCACTTGCATGGACGCATTCTAGACTTCGAGAGCTTCTTGTAAAGTATAAGATCGTCTAATTTGAAGTCCAAATGAGCAAGATATGAAGGAAGAAGTGAAGAATGCAAATGAAGAATAGGTTACTGATTCAAGCATGAGTATATCACACTATAGCATGAGCACACTCAAGCTGTAGCGTGATCTGCATCACGACTCAGTGTGAGATGGCTTGGCTCACTCCAGAAGCTTCCCATTTTCACCACGCCGTAGTGTTAGATTCACCACGCTACAGCATGGATATTGAGGCCTAAAATTTGCTAAAGCCCATTCCGTTGCTCTCTCTTTCAGTGGCCATTAAAAGAATGAAAATAGGGCATTTTAATTCATTCTCTCTTGGTTGGAAGATTGCTCTTTGGGTGCTAGAATCCTTCTTTGGGTGGAAACACCCTAGGGCACACATCTTTTGGGGAGAAAAACTTGAAGAATGAGGAAATTGAGGAAGAAGAGATTGGGGCTTAACTAAGATTTGTTCATTCTCTATTTCCCCCTTTGTTTTCCTTTCTTTTTATGGTTGTATTTTCTTTAGAGATGTTTTAATTTGTTTTCATAGGGTTTAGATGTAGCCAAAGTCATAAATGTATGGATTTTGTCTAATTTCTATTGATTTATGTATTATTTTCACATATTTGTTGAGTATTTCATTTAGTCTTAATGCTTGTGGGTATTTTGGCCAATATTTGCATGATTTGTGTCTTGATTTGAGACTAAGAAATGATGATTAAGCTAGACCATGCATGAAATGGCATCTAATTTTCATGAGAGAGAGATGTAAATGAGATTAGGTGTGGTATTGGGTTTCTAGGGTTCAATGCACCCTTAGTTATGATGGTTTGAGGCAAAGATGCATTAGAACCTTTTCTAAGGGTAAGGGTAGTGTGTGGATGCTTGAGAGAGATTCGCATATGCATTAGTGAAATCGCCATCTTCATATGAGAGTGAACATTGATTGATTGTGTTAGGAGGTTCATATAGCATTGTTTAGGTGAAATCTATGTCCTAAGGCTTTTTAGGCCGTTTTAGGTTGTTAGTTTAAGGCTTTGCTTGTGAGATAGCTTGATTTTCTATTTTGATTTTCAATCTTTCATTTGTGTCATCCAATCCTCGTGGGAACGATACTCACTCATCACTTTATTACTTGACACGACATGTGCACTTCCGCACTTAGGCATTCTTATTTTTATATAGCATAGTCACAACCTATCAATTTTTTAGCGTTGCTGCCAGGTATTGGTGCTTTCATTAATATTGATTCGAAATAGTTTGACTCCACTTTGGATATAATCAGTTTTGTTCTATTTTACTTTTCTATTTTACTTTAGTTTTTTTTTTTTTTTTTTTTTTTGTAGGAGCTTGATTGATTATGGATGCTTTCACCAATTCAGCAACTCAACCAACTTTAGAGTATCCAACTTAATGATGCGGAGTTTGAGGCCAATGATGTTCAAGTACACCCTATCGTGTGTAGGTATTGTAATGGGCCTCATATGAGCCTAGACTGTCAAATGGAGGATCCATTGGCAGAGTCGAAATAACACTGGGAATAAAATCAGTGTTAAGATTAGAGGTTTACAACAGGTTCAAGAATAAGAACTATGAAGGACATGAATCCTGGATTTGTCCAAGAGCAGGGTAGTATAGCCTTGGAATACCTTATGACACTATACATTTCACTGTTTAGCTTACCATATTCCTAAACCAAGTCAATGGGTCTAAATAGCTACTTTTAGGATTTCATCCTCTTAAGATTTAATGTTTTCCTAAATTCCAGATTACAGCCTATCTTTAGGATCAAGACGCTTCTCTTATGTATTGGTAACATAAGCCTCTCCAATAAAATTGGTACTCGATCTCGGTAATCATCAACAAGCTCTCTCCTTGATTAGAATCTATGCTAACACAAAATCAAGATTATTCTGCCAAATTGAGATGAAACCTCTAAGAATTAAACTGATAAATCAACAAATGGTCCTTGTTCCTCGGGAACACATTTCTGTTGTCACCTAGAAGGGAACCTTGAAGTTAGAGGTTAGAACATCACCTGTGATGCACTAGAGTGACACTCAAAGTTTATTAATTCAAGGATATAAATGCAATATACCCCAAGTCAATGCCTTCCTTTTGCTCTTAGGTAAATTCATCTCCGTGTCACTCCAAAGGATCCTCGTGAAATCGTGAGCACTGATACAAAATTCTGGTATAGAACAATGATATTCAGAACAACTCATTACAAGAGCAATACCAATTAAATCAATCCAGTTTTCATACCCAAAACATCATTTAATACTACAAACAATCATCAAAACACTAAATTCCTTCCCATAGGGAGCTCATCCTTTCATAAATGGATCACAAATAACAATAACTAGTTGATCAAACAAATTCATTGAAACTATAATCAAACTGAACAAACTGGATTCCAGAAAAATTTCCCAAATTCCACTTTCGTTCATACATAAATGAAACTCAATATACAATGATCTCAGCTCCACATTTCAGCTCGGATCTACAACTCTAATCCTAAAAGAAAGAAAAATAAATTTAGAAAATAAAATAAAATGAAAAATATATACAAAAGAGACTTCAGCTCCTCCAAAAGCTCAAAAACTGTTGAAGGCTACTGAAAGGCTGTGCATAATACCCTAGGCGCTTCTATTTATAGGTTCTGAAATTCTGAGTCGGAATTCTAGGCTGAAATCGTGGAGTTCAATACAGGCCCAGTGATGAGTGTCTAAAAACACTCATTACATACCCAAGATGTAGCATGTTTGTGTTAAGTTTTGCATTTAAAGAACCTCTATTTTGTTATTTTGCTAATATGTAGTTTTATTTCTGATCTTGTAGGTAAATTGGTGCAATTGGAGGCTTATTGGAGACTTGAAGAAGGAGATTTCACAACCTTGCTCCAATGTCGCGACTTTGAGGTCAACGATGCTGGACTAGTCTGCCACGTGTTGCGATGTCGTGACACTTATATGCTAAAGCTATAAAAGGAAGAGGGGAGGAATTCAAAAGGTGTCGTGCAGGGACAACTTCAAGGGTGGTTTTGACTGGTCATCTTTTGCACATTTTGGAGGAGATTTGAAAGCTTTTGGGAAGGAGAAACTTGAAGATCCTTGAAGATTCATCATTTGCTCAATCATTAGAGTTTTCCTTCTCTTTACTTTTATGTTTTCTCTTAACATTGTAATGGATAAGACTTACATTATGTTCTAAATTCATGATCTAGGGTGTTGGATGTACCTTGGACATGAATATTATGTTTAGCCAAGCCAATTTCATATTTCTATTATCTTTAATGATTGTTCTTCCATTAACTCATGCTTGTGGTAGAATTTGACATATTAATTTCTTGATCAATCTTAATATGGTGGAGCTTATCTTTTTTTATAAGATCTTAGAAGTGAATGAAGAATTAGACATAGATGAGTTAGCCTCATTAATTGAATAATATAGAAATTATCAATAATTAGGAGGCTTAGAGGTTCTTAATTCTAATGCATCTCTAACAATTAGGGTTAAGCCAAGGAGTAAGAAACCTAGTGTTAAAGGTAGGCTATTTGACCTTGATAAAGGCTTTAATTACCTTAGATAAGAACCACCAAAGACAATCGTATAAGATACGAATGGAATTCTTAAAGACTACTTAGTAGGATTTTCCAATAAGACCAACACCCTAGGCTCTTACACCCATTTGATAACTCCCAATTGCGAAACTTAAAGGTTACGTAGAAAGTTGCTTTAATTTAGTTTTAA
Organism: Tetrastigma voinierianum; assembly: GCA_016808115.1. NCBI lineage: Eukaryota > Viridiplantae > Streptophyta > Magnoliopsida > Vitales > Vitaceae > Tetrastigma > Tetrastigma voinierianum. The sequence goes on from JAEQBH010005101.1 coordinate 263,700, forward strand.
TTTCGATGAAACATCTTGAACATTGTTTGAATATTGAAGAAATAATCTAATTTTGGTACTTAGCATCCCCCGTCTCCCCTGTGGATCGATATTTGTACATTAAGTACAATATATTACTTGATTAGCATATACTTGCGTGGTTAGGAACTCTTTGCACACTTTAGCCCACAATTTAAACACAATCACGCAAAATGCTTATCACCTAGTTAATGTCTTTGTCACGACAAAGTTAGTCTATGTCGTAACATTGCAGCTTACTTGTGTGTCTTTAGGCTTTGTTGTGGGATTGTCGCGACATTTCTGACTTTCATCCTCTTGAGTCTTTGTCACGATAAATGTAGAAAATTTTGCGACAAAGTTGGCTATCTTGTTTGGCTAATCTTTGGAAGTGTTGTCGCGACAAGGTTTTGAAATGTCGTGACCAAGTTCATGCCTTGAACTTGTCACTCTCTAGAAAGTTTGTCGTGACATCATAATCTTTGTCGTGACAAACTTCTCATGACTTGTATTGTTGATTTCTAGATAGTTTGTCACGACATAAGAATCTTTGTCATGACAAACTTTGCTTACATTGCACTGAACTATTGCCCACTTTTGTCTCAACAAAATAATCCTTGTCGCGACAATCTTCTTGTCTTCTATCCTTGGTTTTGTCACGATAATCACTTCTATGTCGTGACAAAATTCCAGTGTTTCCTTAGTAGCTCTTCTCATTCTTTGTCATGATAAAGCTTTTCGAATGTCATGACAATATTTCCGCCTCGACTTAGTGGGATATTGTGTCGCGACATAAGTTTGGAATGTCGCGATAATCTTCAGTTGTCTTCCAAGGGCTATTTTCAGCCTTTTGTTGCGAAAATGCTATGAAATGTCACGACAAACATTTTTGTGCCTTCTACAAGAGTCTTCTCAATGTTTTCCGCGATAGAGTTCTGATTGTTCCAACATTTCTTCTGGTATCTGCTTGAGGTTTTGTCACGACAAAGATGTAATTATCGCAACATATAGCAACTTCCTGACTTAACCATTTTTTGCTGCTTTTCTTGCTCTTTTTGCTTCTTTTGCATTAAAACCCTGCAAAACATAAATCTGGGTGAAGATTCAATAATTCTGCATTAAATTGAACTTTAAACTCTAAAAAATGCAAGAAAAATGGACTTAAAATAGATGAGTTTTGGACTCATCAGTTTTGTAATAGGCCTCATATGAGCCTAGATTGTCAAATGGAGGATCCATTTGCACAAGTTCAGCCACCCTAACTTCCACAAGAAGAGACACTAAGTATAGCAGAGATGGCGAACACTCATGCCCACTATATGGCTAATGCTTATACTAAGTTCATGGATAAGATAAGTCAAGCTCCACAAGGAGAAAATCTAATTATAGCGGAGATGGCTAGTGCATATACCCAATTCATGGATGATGCTAAGAAAAAGGTCAACAAGTTACTCTTAGAAGAAAAATAAGAAAAGTTGCTAAGCACCATTGAAGCGAATCCGGGAGAAGGAGATTTGGAAATTCATGAAAGTGGCACCTTAAGAAGTGGGGGAGAAATTGAATAGATAATTGAAAAAGAGGAAGTTAAAGAGGTGTTGAAGAATGAAGATGAGTCAACTTCCCCGGAACCGAAAGAGAAGAATGAAGAAGTTGAATCAATTCCGAAGATGACTTCTTAGACATTTGTGCATGAGGAGTTGCAAAGTGAGAAGATGCCATTCATTTTAGAGGGGGATGATCTTTGAGTTGAATGAGAGTTTGAACGCAACCATTGTGAAGAAAGCTCCTAAGTACCTAAGAAAGCATGCAAGCCAAAAAGATTATGTGCTCAAACAGCTACTTGGGCACAATTTCAACTTCTTAGGGGAGGATGGAGGAAAGAATCACCAACCATTCCGTAGTTGGTGGAGTCAATCTAGACTCTAAAAACAGAGCGACTTCTTAGGAGGCAAACCAAGTTTAATAAGTTATATTTTACCTTTTCTTTTTTTTAGTTACCTTTGAGTTTGTTTTTGAATAAATTTTCTTGCTTGATCTTGTGTTTTTAGTTTTTTTTTTCAAGTTTTTGGAGTTCAAAGTTTGCTATGGAGGTGGAAAATCTTGAAAAATGGAAGTTTATAGAATCTTGGAGGCTCAAAGAAAAATATATTTTAGCACTTAAGTTCCCCATATTCTTCATATTTTCAAGTTTCCCCTCATTTGGAACTAAGGCCTAACCCCTCTTAATACCTTTACCTCTCTTAGAAACCAATTCAAACCTTTTCCATCCCTTTCAATCCATTCCATCTTCATTTTGAAAGACATACCCAATTCTCTCCCTACAAAACCCACTAAGCTTTCAAACACATCTGACCCCACCCATCTCTTGGTTCACTATAAACCTCAACCCTCATGCTCTTGAATGGTGAAATTCTCAATTGGTATGCAAGTTTGAAGTTCCATATTTTAGATTTGAAGTTCAAGTGAGTGTGCTTCATTTCAACACATTTGGTTGGCTTGCGAATGAAGTGGAGCTCAACTTAGAGGTTTGAAATTGGTTGAAAAAAAGGGAAATTGATTGTTGTTGGTTCTTGTACCATATTTGAGCTTAGAGCTCCTTTGTTGTAACTTGGAAGGCTTCCAAAGCTCTTGGGTGATCCAAAGAAGAGTGTACATGCCTATGCCCACCAAGTGTTTGTGAAAATATCCTATTGAGCATCAAGTATAGATATTGCTTCAAGGGGACTTCTTAGACTCAATTTTGGTAAAGTATTATGGGCTTCATGCTAACATGAATGGGATGGTGTTAATGGCATTGTCATGCTTGTGGTGTGGATCCATGGCTGTAGCCACCGACAGACATGGCCCCCACATACTGCGCAGTTTGCCGTATGTTCCTCGGAAACAAAGTATAAGGCGGCAAAAAGCAACCGCGGTCGCCGGCAGTGTGTAGTCTGATCAAGAAAGTAAAGCGTCGTCAAAAACGGTCACTATAAAAACATTCAAGGTTTCCGTTTTCTGATGAGAAAGCAAGACATGTCAAGAAACGTAATTGTTGAGTACTTTGAAGTCGATCCCATGGAGTCTCCGCGATCCATTTTGCTTTATTTAAGTCAGGTGCAACAACAACCAGTCAATCCACTTATCAAAAGCCATCTTTGAACCTGTCATCATTATTTATCGTTATTATAAAACGTTCCTCTCTCTCTCTCTTTTTCTCTTAATGCTGTGTCCCACATCGTCAAAACAGCAATACCCTTCAGAATGCCAATATCTTGCTTTCAATTCTGCTTTCTTTGAAAATCGAGAGTGCCTTTGTTCATTCAGACATGTCTTTCATCCAGTTACTAAGTCTTGGCCAGCTCCTCTTATGTCTCCCATACTTCTTAATGGAACTTATGAACTCATGAACTCATGCACACACACACACTAGATCTCATTTATTATAACGCCCCAAAAATACCCTAGAATTTTTATAATAATTTTATTATATATTCTGGGTATAAATTGAGCCAACTTGGGGTTTTTTTGGGGAAAATTGATAAATTGTTAAATAGTGAAAAGTGAAATAAAAATGTAAAGATATGATTAAGTATTATATGCTAAAATGAGAAGTTAATGGAACCCGGAAATAAACCCAAGTGAAAAAGGGCAAATTTGAAAATTTGTAAAATGAGGACCTAAGGGTATAGTGAGAATGAGTTTAAATGTCAAGTGAATTAAATGATAAATGGAAGTCAAATGAAGACCAAAAGGAAGAAAAATGAGAAATGGATTTATTGAAGTGCCAAACATGGCCTTAGGAAAAATGAGTGATATTGTAATCATATTGGTCTTAGAATGGCCATCAGGCTAAAAAACGCTTTGAGAGCGAGGAGAGGAAAAGCTAGGTTTTGTAGAAGATCAAAAGATTGGTGTGGATTCTTCCTTTGCTCAAGATCTTGCAAGAAGGAAGAAGGATTGTTGGGGACTTCAAGTGCAAAGTTATTCGAGGTATGTAATCAAGCCTGGAAATTCTTTTAATGATGTTCGTTAGAAACTCCTAATCCATCCATTGGTTTACTCATGGTCGGGTTTAGATGACTTTAGAATGTTCGGGAGTGATTCTCATATTTCGTTTGAGCTTTGAGTGATTTTGAGAAAATTGCAAAAAGAAGCAAAGAAGGAAAATCAAGAATGAGCCTTTCGCTGGCATTGGAGTGGAATTTTCATCATGGCTAAGTGCTTTGCCGTAGCTGAAGGTCGCTTTCACCGCGGAAGTCGAGGGTCAAAAATGGCCGCCTTAATGGTCTGGCAGAAGGTAGATGCTGATACTGGCAATTAAGCGCCACACGACGTAAAGGCATTGTTCACATACCAAAATTTTTATTTTGTTTCCGAAAGTCCCGTATTCGAACCCCGATAGTTTAAAGACCTTAATAAATTATTAATGGGGGTTCAAATAAGGATAAACTAAATGAAAAAAAACATACCGTACCTCGCCGCCTTGACAAGTTCGTCTTCGGGTGGACTTAGTGTCTTAACCCAAGACCATTAACGAAAATTAATCGAAATTCAATAAAAATGTATAAAAATTGTTTATCCACTAAGAGTGGCATAATTGTTATCGACAGTGGGATCGCGGGAGGATCACCTAACGTGACCAAGATCGAAGGAAGGGAACGAAAGCTTCGATAGCTCTATTGTTTCACCGACTTATCCTTATTTCAAGTGTTTTATACCAAATAAACTGAATGGATATATGAATAATATATCTTTGAAATGATATTACGAAAGTGCATATAGATTTGAAAATTTGATAATTGAAATGATTGACAATTAATTGCATGTGAATAATTAATCGAATTGTAAATGAATTGGTCAATTCTTGACATCTTGAATTGAATCGATATACTGAATGAACAGCCTGGTGGGATGCCCCAATCGACATTCGTCATGATGGCGTATGGCATTGAAGAAATGTTCCCACTTGGCGAGATGCACTAATCGGCATCCGTCATGATGCGAGACAAAAATTGTGAAATGTGTAAGCACATTACCAAATGATAAAAAGGACGGGATTCACCGAACAGAATCCATCATGAATGTGAATTGCATAGACAAAGTGAAATAAATCTAACTTGACGAAAGTGAATGGGATTTGTAACCAAACACATCTACGAAAGTGTACGCTTGGAATCTCATGAATCAATTTGTGGTATGATTCATGCATGTGAAATGGCTATTTGATATGATCAATGATTAGTAAAGTGAAAGCATGCGAAACGAATACAAGCGTGGAGTATTGTTTGATATAAAAGGCATGATTTAATGATAAATGCATGTCATGTTAAACTGAAAATTTGAATAGAACTGTATAGAACCACTAAGCATGAAAATGCTTAGCATATAGTTTTTATCTATGCGCAGGTTACGAGTAAACGGAAATGAGGCCAAGAGCAAGAAGCGCAGAGTCATAGAGAAAGTTGCTGAGTATAAGTATACACCCCATCATTTGCATATCATACCTTATGAGCATGTGATATTTTGTGGACAAAAGGGTTGAACTCTGAACCATTGTTTCAGGTATCATTTCAGGAAGGCAAGATAAGCCATTTTGTAACAAATTGTATAAGAGTAAATGTTTATAGCCTACCATTTGAAAAATGCTCAGAATCGAAACCCCTAAAATGAAATGACATAAATAAATGCTTTGATAAGATAAATGAAAACGTCGGAGTAAACCGGGGTCCGATTCGAATCCGCCATTCAGGTCGGGCCGAGGATTCGGGTCGCGACATTTTTGGAAAAGAAAATTAAATAAAACAGTAAATAAAAAGAATTAAACGAGCGTCCCCGGGTTTCGATTCGGATCCGCCAACCGAGTCGGACCAGGCGCGGGGGTTGCTACATTTATACACTTTGGTTCCAACCTCTTTATCTTAAATTGAGCTTGCATTGAGAGACCTTAACTTCTATAGTGGTGGGACACCTTCAAATGAGGGTCAATGAGCCCTGTCCATGCAAAAACAAAAGAAAAAGAGAAAAATAAAAACAAGCACAATAAGAATATGAGTTTAATAGCTGGTGCTAGCAACAAGCTAGGAGAATACCCTCATAAAGTTCTATGGAAACATGATAACCTACATGGGATTCCATCACATTTAAAATCTTTAAAGGATAAGGCATCTAGAGGAATGGTGATCAAGGCAAGCTTTCTCCCTAAGCTCCTAATGAACTCTTCCTCAAGAAACTCAATGAAAATGGCATGCTAAGATATCAAATGTAAACAGAGGTTCCAAGGCACTATACAACCAAACTCTGCTCACCCAATTTGAAAGAGATTAACCAAAATAGGTTGGGTACATGCCTTTTATTCAACACATAACATTAGGCAATAGGATGCAATGCTAAGGAGATCTTAGAAAAGTATCCATGGCGGGGATCCATTAGCGACTCCCCACCAGATGGTTAAGGGCACCGGACATTAAGTTCCCCTCGAACTTCACTTCGAATACTCAACTAGGAAACCAAAGCACCTACTTGTGAGACTAAATCATCAATAATCCCATGTAATAGACAGTGAAGTCAATGACTCCCAGCCAATTGACTTAAGGCATTAGGCTTTTAAATACACCTAAGACTGTGCCCGGTATTCCGATTGGCTTACCTCACTTATTCTCTTTTTTTCTTTTTTTTTTTCATATTTTTACTTTTCTTTTTTTTTTCCTTCCTTTTCACTTTTGCTTTTGCTTTTGCATATGTGGAGCTCATTGGCCCTCTTCATTGAGGTGTCCTAACACTATGGAAGTTAAGGTCTCTTAAAGTAAGCTCAGCTCGAGGAGAATAGGTCGAAACCTAAGTGTACACAAAAGATCTATTGTGTGGGTGCACGAGTTCTAGAAAGAAGTGATATCTTGAAAAACAAGGGGGCTCTACATATCAAGCCTTCCACATCCACTAGACACACTCACACTTATATCACATAAATGTAGTAGTATCCTAAGTTTTTGATATAATAAAAAAATGAAGGACAATGTCAAAGCATTCTCAAAACAGTTTTTCAACATCAACTCAACTCAAAGGAGAAACAAAACAAGCAAAAGAAAAAAAAATACATGCAATAAGAACTAAACCAACTAACATACTCACTAACCGAACACTAACACAAGTATGCACAACAACCACACAAGATAACTAAAAAGAAAAACATACAAAATAAAAAAAACATGCATATCATGAGACATAACACATGATAACTAAAAGGAAATCCCAAGCTGAAACTACCATAATGGTCCCCCCAAACTCAAATAAAACATTGTCCTCAATGAAGTAAAGCATGAAAAACATGAAGGTAAATGGGACTCCCTTGAGGATGATCAGGGTTGATTATCATCCCTCGCTTGGCTGTGGCCTGGAGGGGATGGTGCAACTAGCTCCCATGGTAGCATGGGGAATGTCTCTAAAGGTGCTACTAAGTGTTTAGCTCATCCACATTTTGGTTCAGCACATCTTGTCTTTTTCTTAATAAGGCTAAGCCAACCATGAGAGTTGAATGGTTGGCCCATAGTTGCTCAAACATGCCCTTTTTCCAAGTGGTATGCTCTTGATGAAGAGCATTCAGATGCTCCATAAGCTGCTCGGATCCTTAAGTCATAGTGGGCTCATTTTCCTCCTTATCCTCTTTCTCATCTTTAGACTCATGTTCTTCAGACTAAACTTGCTCTATTCCAGTAGAAGGCTCTTCCTGAACTGGCCGCTCTTTATGTGGCTGATCTGATTTCATTATTAACTCAGATGGTGGATAATTATTTCTTCTAGAGCCATGTGTGGAACCTTTGCCTTCTTACATAGCTCGAAAATTAGGACCGGGTGCCCAAGATTGTGTTTTCCTATACTATTCATTCAAATGGATGTCTCAATAGCCTCACCAAAATCAAACTTGATATCCTCCATTATGGCATAGAGGTAAAGAGCTCTCTCTTTGTTCAATTCTTAGATGTTGCTGCTCGGGATGATTTTTTCCGCTGTAAAGTGATTCCATTGCTTCCCCAAGTAGGATAACCCCTTTGTTGGGAAGTAGAAAATTTGTTGGCTTGCATTCCTTTTCCATGAAACCCTGCCATCAGTTAAGCGTTGGATGATTGTATCATAGTTAGGGTTTTAGGCAAGAGTTTAGAAGCTCTCATAATCTTCTTCTTCAAGTTTGTAGTATGCATTTATCACCTTTCTATCAAAGGGTGCCCACTTACCTCGAACAAAAATTATCCCATCTTGCTCCCCACAAAGATTAGCATAAAATTTCCACATTATGGGAGCCATAGTAGCTTCAGGGTGCTTGCACAATTCAAGCCATCTTTTAAGTGCAATCTCTCTTCTCAGAATTCCATTTAACTTAACAAACCCCTTTTCTTTGATGAATTTCAAGGATACTAGCTTTATGTATCTCTGGCATGCCTCTTTAATTAACAAATTTTGGTAAATCCCTGAATGAAGAGTGAAGCTATCCTTGCAATCTCTCTTTTGGGCCTCATAGGATCAGACAGCTCTCAGCAAGGTGAACAACTTTATCTTGTTTGTTTCTTTATCACGCCAATGCTTCTGGACTTTGAGCTTGGGAACACTGCTTTCTGCGACAACTTGGAAGAAATGAAGCACCTATAGGTACTTTCAAGGAATCCACTTTGGCATTTTGACAAACACTTGGTGGGCGGCTTGAAATCCTCTTGTTGTTGAAGCCACCAAGAGTGTTGAAATGCTTCAAAAATACATACAAAAGAGCCTAAGCTCACTACAAACAACCAACCAACAAAAATAATGATCATAATCTTCCAATTTTAACGACTAGGTTTTGGGCTGGTGATGATGATGTGAAGGGAAGGAGTGTGTGATGAGGGAGTGGTGGGAGTGGTGATGTGAAGGGTGGAAATGGGGAGATGGAGATAAGATGGAGGGACAAGGAATTTGAGGGTTAGGGTTTTAGGTTTGGAATGGAGAGATCGGGATGGAGGTGATCAAGTGGCTTGGGCTTGCTTAGGAGGGAGGCTTGAACAAATGAAGATAGGGGGTGTAGGGAGTTATAAAGAAATGAGTTCCTAAGAAAGGACCTTTGGGCTCCAGAGATGCCATTCCATAACGTGGGTTTCTTCACGCCGCAACGTGAGATTGATCGTGTTGTAGCATGGGAACCCCACAACTACTAGATCTCTTTAAGCAATTCCACTCCATAGTATGATCATGTTCACATCGCAACGTGAGCTTGATCACACTACAGAGTGACTTGCTCATGCTTTTGGATCTCCCTAGGCTAATCCACACTGCAACGTGACTTCTCATGCTACAACATGAGAAAGGCACGAGAAAAACAAAACCTGGCCTTCAACAAATGCTGCACTTGAACTCACTCTCTCCATTTTTCTAGCTTTTCTTCCTCTAAGCTCTTCAACCATCCAAAATTTCAAATCATAGAACCAAATTTTGGACTTCTAAAAACCTAAAAATCAAGAAGAAAACACCAAACAAGATCAAACAAGAAATAACAAATGCAAACTAAACTAACAATTAAAAAAAACATGAAAAATGTGAAGAGAACATCATAATGTTTAGGTTGCCTCCGAAGTAGCACTTTGTTTAACATCGTTAGCTCGAATTCCTAGCACATTAATGCCGCCCAAATGTGAACACTAGATCAAAATGAAAATTTTCAATAGCAACACCCCAACTATATTTTTTTTCATAGTGGCTCAAGATTGATGGACATCTTGCTTGCATTGAAATTGCGTCCAAAGTATGGCTTCAGCCTTTGGCCATTAATCTTGAATGTTCCTTTTTCCTGGTGCATGACCTCAACTCCGCCATATGGAAAGACTTGTGTCACTATGAATGGTCTGGACCATCTTGATTTAAGTTTTCCAAGGAATAACCGAAGCCTTGAATTGAAAAGAAGCACTTGTTGTCCGAGTTTGAATTCTTTTCAAATAATATGCTTGACATGCCATGCCTTAGTCTTTTCATTATAGATCATGCCATTCTCATATGCATCATTCTAAAACTCCTCCAACTCATTCAATTGCAATAGTCGTTTCTCTCAAACAGCTTGCAAATCCATGTTAAGTTGACTAGTGGACCAATATGCCTCGTGTTCCAACTCTACCGGAAGATGGAAAGCCTTACCATAGACCAACCTATAAGGAGATGTCCCTATTGGTGTCTTAAAATTTGTCTAGTAAGCTCATAGAGCATCATCCATTTTCCTTACCCAATCCTTTTGAGAAGAATTTAGGGTTTTCTCCAGAATTTTCTTCACTTCGCGATTAGAAAGCTCAACTTACCCATTAGTTTTAGGGTGATAAGCTAAAGTTGTCGTATTCTTGACTCTATATTTCATAAAAGGCATCAAACAGCATTTGTAAGTGAGCCTTCATCCTTGCAGCCTAGGAGTTGACTTGCAAAGATGTTTTCCATAGGAAATTTGTGCTGCCTGCCATCATTTGTCGGAGTTGCAATCTCTTCCACCCATTTAGACACATAGTCTACCACCAATAAAACGTACTTGTTGTTGTAAGACGACGAAAATGGTTCCATGAAGTCGATTCCCCAAACATTAAACAACTTAACTACAAGAATTCTGTGTGATTCAATAATTTCATTCCCTGAGGATGTTCCCCGAGTCTTTGACCTTAGGTCCTGAAGCCTTGACAAAAATGAATGTGCATCTTTTAACAGAGCATGCTAATAGAATCTGGAGTGGATCACTTTTGTTGTTGTTCTAACACCACCAATGTGTCCCCCACATTCAAGGGAGTGACAATGTCTCAAGATGTTTTCAATTTCTTCATTTAGAACACACCTCCTCACAATTTAGTCGACACAATGCTTATACAAGATTGGGTCCTCCCAATATTAATGCTTTATCTCAGAGAAAAATTTCTTCATTTGTTGAGATAACAACTCCAATGGAATCACTTGAGCTATAAGATAATTGACTATTATTAGCAAACCATGGAGCATAATAAAAATGGGAAACAACCAATAGTTGTTCATCTGGAAATGTGTCATTGATTTGAACTTGTTATTACACTTCACATTTCAGTAATTCCAACCTAGATAGGTGATCCGCCACTAGATTCTTGGTTCCTTTCTTTTCTCTAATGTCAACATCAAGCGCTTCTTGATATTAAATAAATGCAAGCAACATTTTCTTCCATGAGGTACTTGTGCCAAATGGTCATTTATAGACAATCACCTTGTTCCCCGATGAAAACTTATCGAGGAAGGAAAGTACTATGAAGTACTTTCTTTCTCTATTGTTATAACCTTATACCATTGAGGGTCCTACTTTGCATATTGAAAAGACTTTCTTCACTTTGGCCTAAAATGGCCCCACCGTAATCGCTATCGCACACATCATTTCAAAAGGAAACTCGACTCAAAACTCTGAATAGGTCTGGGAAATCATGATTTTAGCAATGAAAGGTGTAGAGAAGGCTTTCATGCAATTTCATCAAAGTTGAAGGGGACTCCTTGCATTAGAAGACTTGAAAGTGGCTTGGAGATTTTTGACAAATCTTTAATGAATCTCCTATAAAAGCCGGCATTACCCAAGAAGCTTCTAATTCCCTTTATTGTAGATGGAAGAGGGATCCTTTCAATTGTCTTTATTTTTTCTTTATCAACCTCAATGCCCTTTCTAGAAATCTGGTAGCCTAAGACAATACCCTCTTGCACCATAAAATGGCCTTTCTCCCAATTGAGGATCAAGTTGGTCTCTTCACATCTAAGCAATACTGACTCCAAGTTTGCAAGGCAATCATCAAATGAAGTTCTGACCATAGAGAAGTCATCTAGGAACACCTCAATAGATCTTTCAACATGTTAGAGAAAGTTGTCATCATACACCTTTGAAATGTCCCTGGTGCATTGCATAACCCTAATGACATCCTTCGAAATACAAAAGTACCATAAGGACAAGTGAAATTTTTTTCTCTTGATCTTCTAAGGTGATAGAAATTTAGTTGTACCCTAAATATCCATCTAGAAAGTAGTAGGACTCAAGGCCTGCCAACCGATCTAACATTTTATCAATGAAAGACAGTGGGTAATGGTATTTTCTAATGGCCAGCCTTATTCAACTTTCGATCATCAATGCAAATCCGCCCGATCCTTGATATTCTTTTTTGGAATTAGATCGTCAATCATATTATGCCTCCGCTTCTTAGGCCTGGCTTAGTAGCGGAGCAACGGGGCCATGAGATGGGATAAATGACGTCATGCCGCTCAATACTACTTTTCTCATCACCTCCTTCATGGTAGGATTAAGTCTCCTTTGTGCTTCTATAGTGGGCTTGTTATTATCTTCCAATAAAATTCAATGCATGAACATAGAGGGTCATATTCCCTTGATATCCGCTAGGGACCAACCAATAGCAACCTTGTGAGCTCGAAGCACTCTCAAAAACTTTTCCTCTTCAGAAGTTGAAAGAGAAAAACAGATAATTACCGGAAAAGTAGATGAATCTCTAAGATATATAACCTCGAAGGTGTGCGATGTGGTTTCTCCTCTCTAAAAATGGTGGTTTTCTCATAAGATGGAATATGAAATTTGACTGAGCTTGCTCGACTTCAAAGTATTTCCTTCTATTTAGCTCGAAGGAATCCATCCACAACAAATAATTCCTCACGTCATCATCTTCCCAGTCTTAGTCTCATGTAGAAACCCAGTCTTCAAAGGGGTCGATTGGCCGGCAATGATATAGCTTCTCTGACATCAATGTTGAAACAACTATCATTTTCATAAGGGTGCTTTATGGCATTGAATACAATGAAAGTGACTTCTTATTCTTGCACTCTTAATCTCAATTCACTCTTTTACACATCGATTAAGTATGTAGTATTAGAAGAGTAATAGAATTTCTTTATCTTAACATGTTAGAATAATGAAGTCGTGGGAAGATATATTTCTCATGTATTACATCTTCTATTATACCTTGTGGATGTTTAAGAGACCTATCTGCCAATTGCAAAGTTATTGTTGTTAGTCTTGCTTCCCCCAAATTTAGCTTCTTGAAAATGGAGAGCGGTATCAAATTAATACTCACTCCCCAAATCACAAAGAGCTCTCTCAAAGATGGAATTCCCAATAGCACATGGGATTGTAAAGCTACCCAAATCCTTAAGCTTGGGTGGAAACTTCTTTTTCAAGATGGCATTACGCTCTTCTAAAAGTGCCACGATTTCATATTCTCCCAATATTCTCTATTTAACAAGAATCTACTTCATGAATTTTACATAGCTCGGAATTTTCTCAAGAGCATTGGTAAATGGGATATTGATATGGAGCTTCTTGAACACTTCAAGGAATTTGGTGAATTGGCTTCCAAGCTTGTTCTTCCTCAATCTTTGAGGTATATTTTGAAACTCTCTTTGTGTGTGTGTGTGTGGTGGGGGGGGGGGTGGGGAGAGGCGCCAACCGATTAACTGCCGCTTCCTTACTTGTAGGTAGGATAGAAGGTTGGACTTCCCTTGTATCTTCCTTAGGTTTTTCAACTTCCTTTGGTGCTTCCAACTCTTTTCCACTTGTAAGAGTGATGAATTTATAGTGTTTCTTTCCTTCCCTCCTTGGGTTAACCTCTTAAGCACTAGGCAAAGAGCCTTGTTGCCTCTCATTCATCATGCTATCATTTTCCTCTTGCACTTCATATTGTTTCTGATTTGAAGGCTGATTTGTTGAGTAGTCTTTGTGTCATTCCTGAAATTGACTCTAGACTTGAGTACAGCTTGATATCTAGCTAATTCAACCATGGCTTCTTCTAAACCCGACTTTTTCTCTTGAGGTAAAGGAGGTGGAGGCTTAGCTTGTTCAAGGTGCATCACATTCTGAGGTATCATATTTTGATTATTCCTCATGAGAAATTTGGGTGGTTCCTCTATCCCCGAATTGAAGTTATTAGAGTATGGGTTGAACTGTTGTTGGGGTTGGGGGAACTTTCCCAAAAATTGCGCTTGCTCTACTGTCATTAAGACAAATGGATTCCCGGTTTGGTACTTAATGCTTTGATGGGGGCCATTGCATAATTCACACAAAGGTGGGCAAGCTTGAACCGCATTTGTTGTAGCTTGGGCATTTTCGAGTTGCGTTGCTTGAAGTTGCTTAGTGAGCAAAGAAACCTGAGCCGTCAAGTTTGAGAACACATCGATGTCATACATCTCGATCGATTTCTTAGGGGCAACTCGCTCACTTGGCCATTAGCAGTTATTGATGGTCATATATTTTCAAGTAGTTGATAAGCTTCATCTTCACTTTTTCTCATTAACGCTCCTCCTGTCGATGCATCCAACAAAGTTCTTGTTGTTCTAATCAATCCATTATAAAAATGATGAACCTGGATCCATTTTGGAAAACTATGATGAGGACACTTCCTTAGAAGTTCCTTGTAGCGGTCCCATGCCTCATAGAATTTTTATCCTTCATGGTAAAATTGTTAATTTCGATCATCATCTTTGTCATCTTAGCCAAAGGGAAAAACTTAGCTAAAACTTCCAAACAGAAGATGACTGAATTCTACAACTGAATCAAAGTACATCGATGCTTCCGATGGCAACTTAGGAAGCAGTTTGGACAACAAAGTAGTTCATTTATGAACTATGAGTGGTCCTTAGCATTGTTGATCCGATACTATAGTATTGGGATGACAATGGAGCCATTGCGAAAGCAATGGGAACCACAATCTCATCGAAGATCCAAACCAATACTCAAGGTGATGCCATTTGATTTGAGAAATCTTTGGTGATCATGATGTAAAGATAGAGAAATGCCCACTTATCAGAATGTGTTTGATCTCTTAGCTAAGCTACTTCCCCAGAAGAAGTATGATTCACATATGCCTATGGTATGAGATACAAAGGCATTTGGCTTTAGTGCAAGTGGGAGTTTGTTAGTGAAGTACTCTAAAGGAAATCACCCTTAGCACTTACTATACATGTTACATATTATTTAATATGAAAGGCGTCTTCATTAATTTAATATTCATATGTTGAATTGATTTAGATCTTTAATCGGATAGATGAAGTCCACGATATGTAACTTAACGTCAAGGACATCATGATGTGATCATGATAATAAGAATCCTCTCATGTGCAATTACGTTAATATAGAAATTATCCCTAGTCATAGTATCAATGAGATTGGACATTGTTGATCTAGACATACTAGTACATGTCATACTCCTTGATTGGATCAAGTAGTGGATCTTATAAACTATGATTATGAGTTGATTAGAGTTGACATGTGGAATCTTGCTAAGAGTAGCTAAGTACATCGGAGACCTACTATGATACAATCATATGGATTATCTATTATGTGTAGATGATTGTCTCATCATAGAAATGGTGCAAATATTCTTAGACTTGAGGTACTCAAGGATATCTTGGATACTGATTCTGTACTTAGACTACATTCCTTGTTACCTTTCAACGATCGCTCATAGGGTGATGATCGGGTATAGCTTGAGGTGTTTGAAGGTAATTGAGTAACCAACAAGGGATTCACCACTCTCAATAGAGGGAGAGTATACCTATGGCCTCTTGTCTAGATCATTACTCAAGAATCTCTGGCCATAGTGAAAATGCCATGAAGAGTGTCTTTAGGAGCATAACTAACAAGTAATGAGTCCGAGATCAAGATCTAATATCACTTAGGCTAGTTGTGGCGTAGCCAGTCTAGTGGGAGCTATACTTTGTCAATGCTCTGAATCGAGTGGTGTATAGATTGGTGAAAGGATAAATTGTGCGGTGTCTATGGAAGGGTTAGTAGTCAGACCATTGGCTCTTTGGTCAATTTGGGGTCATGATGTGTTGTTAGATACCTCTCATCTCTTACTTGGATTTAATAGTTGAATCAAGTGGCCAACATAACCGGGATCCTAATGGGTTACACACTTAGAAGTGTGTGGGGCTGATATAAAACGGATTTAGATGTGATCCAAATATGAAAGAAGTTAATCTATAGAATGGAATGTCACAGGATTAATGGAATCTCGGGATCTAGAGCCCTCACTTAGAGATAAAGTAGCGTGTTCATGGACTTAAGGGTTATGACGGAACACACACCAAGGGCAAATAGAACCTTATGGAGAAACCCTAACCCTAGAAGTCACTTTAGCCCATATTTCTCAAGAGAGTGTTCTTGAGTGTGAGAGGGTGTTCTTGAAGATGAACAACCACTCTTCTTTAGATTTGAGTGCCAAACTAGACTTGGCTAGCACTCAAGGCTTCATCTCAAGATTGTTACCTCGAGGTTACTCCATTTCCACTCTTGTGTGGATATCGTTAGAGTGTAAAACCAAGTAATGTGGTTTTGTGTTTCGATCACGATGCATCACACTTTAGGATCGGTTTTACATTGACATGAGGTATAAATCCTGCACGTCCTTACTTTTTAACCAACTTTGATGCCTCAAGGGATCCTTAGGAGGGTTTTTCTTGAAGTTTTTTGTTGTTTCCGCTGCTTTGGCATGAGATGCCACCATCAAAAACCCAACAATGGTATCATACCACACTTGTGTGCATTAAAATCAATTCTCAATTGAATTTTTTTTTTTTTTTTTTTAGATTTTGATGCCCATGGTTCTAAGCTACAAAATGGGATTTATGGCTTGTAAATCTTTTTGTCCTGTGTTTTTCGTTACGTAATTAGATCATGAGATGATCAATGATGGTTACAGTGAGTGAAAAACATTTTTGATGAGATTCGGATTTGAAAACATAATAGTTATTCGAAGAGCAGAAACCGGAAGACAAACCAATTTTCCTACGCAGCGGCATGAAAATTTTCATGCTACAGCGTAGATCCTTTTAAGATCTATCACGTTGTAGCGTGAACTTCCCTTTGAGGATGCAGTAAGCCCCTTGTCTTCTATGTTCTTGTTTGTTCTTGCATTATTTTAGGTGCTGATGAATATTTTGACCAAGAGAATATATGCGAGATGAGATTAAACTATTCAATCTTAAATTTCTAGAAACATGGACTTGAACATACATATTGAAATTACCTTCAAGACATTTTGGAAAAAATGTATTCCTCAAGGGAGCTAAGATTTAAGTGTTGAATCAGTTTGGGATTCAAGTGTTGAATTAGATTAGTTCACTTTAGTTAAAGTGTTGAACAAATTAGGTGTTTGAATCAATTTAAGATTCAAGAGTTGAATCAATCTTTAGTTCAAGTGTTGAACAAATAAGGTTTTTGAATCAATTTATAGTTCTAGTGTTGAAAAATTGAATTTTAAGTGTTGAACAATAAGGTTTAAGATTCAAGTGTTGAAACCATTGAATGTGCTAAACGAACCATGGAATACCAATATCTATTACTTTCAATTCTTGCATTAGAGAATGCATGTTTAAGGGTGAATGCCGGCATGATGGATGATTATGGACAATGCCCAATGCTGATTGCGCATTTTACATTTGATTATTAATTCTTTTTGGGTAAATAGGGCCTGAATGTCCTTGCCCCTCTCTATTTTCTCGATGTATTTCTCTTCTCATCTAAATCTCCCTCAAATGTAACTTGAGGTTCTTCTTTTGAATATATGTAATTAGATTACATAGGATTATGTTTAGTTGGTAGAGATACAAAGGATAAATGAGCATGGAGGAGGAGCTAAGAAAGAAGACCTTGAAATGTAAATTTGATTTAATTTCATGGGTTGTAATAATCATGAATGTCCCTAGGTTTGACCTAGTCAATTCCATTATAGCTCATGGAATTGATTTTAGAACGTCCATAATCATGCCATATAGTTAGAGTAACTATCTTTATATATTCATGAGATGAATGTGTAAGTATAAAGCATGCTAATACCATGATAAGACTAATTAAGAAAAAACCCCTCCATAAAACATTAAGGCTAACGTCTTCCACTCATATGGTGTGAACCAAAATTCTTCTAGAATTGTGGTTGTTGGGTAAACCCAAGCTCTTTCTACAAGGATATGTCCTATCCATGGAAATGGGTTTTCCATATTAGTAGGTTGGCCTAAACTACACTCGTTAGCTCATTGGGTAAGCCCAAGGTTAATGTTGGATAGAGACGCAGTTGGATAAGTGTACATGAGATGTACACACATCAAGAGTTGATAACCCAATGATTGTGCATACATCAACAATTGATAGCATTGGATGCAATAATTGTATACGAATGAAATTGATATGGATCGGATACCTACCTTTTGATCCAAGGTGGCTTGTTGGGTAAACCCAAGGTCATTCTTGGTAATATTGGATATCGACCCACTAGGAGAACTTCCATAAAGGTTCTCTTGGATCAATAGTGAATGCTATCGATTCGTAATAAAATACTGGGAGTTATAATGCATAATTATTAAGTCGTAATAATCATGCCTTTTTAAGGACAATCTAACATGATCTCTTTTACGTCTAGGTTGTTAGAATCAAACCATGTCAACAAATGTGAACTCGCGATCTATAGTGAATGCCAACAAATTGACAGGGCCCAACTTCTTGGACTGGCTTAAGGATTTGAGAATAGTTCTTAAAAGGGAAAGATTATCCTATGTCCTCGTTGAGCCACTCCCTCAATCCCTAGTTGCTGATGCACTTGT
This sequence comes from Tetrastigma voinierianum, assembly GCA_016808115.1. Classification (NCBI taxonomy): domain Eukaryota; kingdom Viridiplantae; phylum Streptophyta; class Magnoliopsida; order Vitales; family Vitaceae; genus Tetrastigma; species Tetrastigma voinierianum. Next base: position 282,273 of record JAEQBH010005101.1, read on the forward strand.
AAGATTTCAGAGGGCATATTAGAAGCGCTTAGTTGATAATGCAAGGGCGGGATTGATAATCCTCACCTCCATGTCACCTGAGCTTCATAAGCAGTATAACGCTATGGATGCATATTCCTAGTACGCCATCTAAGGGAACTCTATAATGAGCATGTGAGAACTGAAAGGTTCAAAGTCTCTGAACTACTTTTTGGTTCCAAGATGGAAGAGGGGACATCCCCAATGTACCATGCATTGAAGATGTATGAATACATTGAGAGGTTGAATCAATTGGGTTATTTGATGAACTTTGAATTGAGTGTAGGCTTGATTTTGCCCAGTTTACCCGATAGTTTTGCACATTTTGTGCTTGACTATAGGATAAATAACATCATGTCCACCATACCTAACCTCATAAACTTGCTCAAAATAGCTGAGGGAAAATTTGCTAAGAAGAAAACCAAAGAGACGGACCCAAAAGAGACTTGCTTCTATTATGGTCAAGTTGGTCATTGAAAGAGGAACTACAAGGCCTACTTGGAATCAAGGAAGAAGGTGGCATGTCATGTTCCATCTACTTCAGGTATTTATGTCATCAAGGTTAATGTTGTTTCTCCTGACAACATGGGTATATGATACCAGTTGTGGCTCATACATATGGATTGATATGCAAGGCCTAAGAAACAGTAGGAAGCTAACAAAAGGAGAGTCCGACTTTCGAGTGGGCAATGGTGCAAGAGTTTCAACTGTTGCTATATGAACTTATGTTTTGAACCTCCCTAGTGATCTTTGTTTAAATTTGGATAATTGTTTTTATGGACTAGCATTGACAAGAACATTAGTTTATTGACATTCTTATGCTAGTGGTACATTAAGCTATGGAATTTACATATTAGCTATGTCCAATCCAATTTTAAACGTAAATGACTAAAAAGGCCAAAGGGAGATAATTTGAAATCATCGGTATTGGCATTGCCGCCTTAGCCATACAAGTGAGAGGCGAATGACTGAGTTACACAAGAGTGGTAGCGTGGGGTCATTTGATTGTCATTCATTTGACAAATGTGAATCTTGCTTGTCAAGAAAAGATGACTAAGTTGCCCTTTATCAGAAAGGGTGAATGTGCTAATGGACATTTAGACCTAATGCATACGAATGTATGTGGTCCTATGTCCATACATGCTAGAGGTGGTTTCATCTACTTCATTACCTTTATCGATGATTCATTCACGGTATGGGTGCTTGTATCTTATGAGATACAAATTTGAATCCTTTCAATAGTTTAGAGAATTTAGAAATGAAGCGAAGAAATAGCTTAGGAGAAGTATCAAATCACTTAGATGAGATCCAAGTGGTGAATACTTAAGCCAAGAGTTTCTAGGTTATCTCCGGGATAATAAGACTTTATCTAAGTGAACTCCACCTTACACACCACATCAAGTTATGTGTCTAAAAGGACAAACCAAACCTTCTTGGACTTAGTAAGGTCTATGATGGGCAAGGCGGATCTACTCAAATCATTTCTGGTGTTATGCACGTGAGACTATTGTTTAAGTGTTAAACAACGTCCAATCCAAGTCAGTTGAGGTTACTTCATAAGAGATATGGACTAACAAGGAGCCCTATCTTTCTCACTTGAAAGTATGGGGTTATCCAACTTATAAGAAGCGAACTTTGTCAAACAAGTTGGAAGTTAAATCTGACAGGTGTCTATTTGTAGGATATCCTAAGGGAATTTTGGATATCATTTCTATAACACTTTGGAACAAAAGTTGTTTGTTTCAAAAAGCATACAGTCTTCTTAGAGAAAGAGTTTCTTCTAAGAGAAGACAATGGGAGAAAGGGTGAACTTAGTGAAGTTCAAAGTGCTCAAATAGACACGGATCAACTAACTTAATCTAAGGTTGTTCATGTTGATGAAGTAGCAACTAATCCTTCTGAAACACAAGTGCATCGTAGCATTAGTAGGATACATAATGATCCAGGGAAATATGGATTTCTTATCAATGAACAGTAGGATATATTGCTCACAAAGATGGATGAGCCTACTAGCTATGATTAATCTCTGAATAGTTTAGAGTCTGACAAGTGGCTTGAATCCATGAAGTCAGAGATGGATTCCACGTGAGTCAACCAAGTATGGACTTAGGTTGAACAACCAGAAGAGATAAAACCCATAGGTTGAAAGAGGATCTTCAAGAAGAATACGGACATGGAAGGTAATGTGATTACCTATAAAGCTAAGCTTATAGTTAAGGGTTATCGTTAAAGACAAGGAATTGACTATGACGAGACTTTTAGTCCATTAACTATGCTTAAATCCATAAGGATACTCCTAGCCATTGTTGCTTATTATGATTATGAGATAATGTAAATGGATGTGAAGATGGATTTTCCGCAAAAGAAATCTAAGTAAGGATGTGTACACGACACAACTAGAGGTCCTCACAATTGGAAATGGTAGTAAAGTATGAAAACTTTATAGATCCATTTATGGATTGAAGCAAGCATCTAGGAGTTGGAAAATCTAATTTGGTGAGACAATCAAAGAGTTTGTTTTCGCTCAAAATGCGAATGAAGCTTGTGTGTACAAGAAGATTAGTGGGGGTGTTGTCGTATTCCTAGTATTATATGTGGATGACATTAATTATTGGAAACGACGTATCAAAGTTACAATCTATCAATATATTGGCTATCCAAGAATATTCTCCATGAAAGACCTTGGAGAAGAAAACTAATAATTAGGGATATAGATCTATAGAGATAGATCAGGAAGGTCGCTTGGTCTTTCACAGTCAACATACATAGCTTAGATGCTAAAGAGATTTAGCATGGGACGGTCCAAGAGAGAATAAGCACGAGCTTGATCACTTATTCTTCGGCTATAGGATCAATCATGTACACTATGTTGTGTACAAGACCTGATGAATCATATGCTCTGAGTATCACAAGTAGATACCAATCGAACCCAATTAAGGGTCATTGGGTGGCTGTCAAGAATATCCTCAAGTTCTTGAGAAGCACTAAGGATGTATTCTTAAATGATGGAGATGGTGATCTTATTGTCGTATGCTTAATTAATCCTGATAGATGATCTCGTGATCTCAATCAAGCTGGGAATGATCAGCATCAATGGTGGCAATAACCGGGCCAGTGAGTTCCAAACATAAGATGACCATGGATTCTACTAACCAAATCGTATACTACCATGCTTCGATGGCGCCTAGAAGTGTCGGGACAAAGGTTCATTTATGAACTAGAGTGGTCCATAAAGATTTCGTCATCTGGTTCATGCGATCGGATGACAATGGAGCCACCGCGGTGCCAACGGAACCACGGCCTTCACCAAAGATCCAAACCAAGATCAGCGTGATGCCATTTGATTTGAGAAACTATGATCATATGCAAAGATAGAGAAATGCCCACCGATCAGAATGTGCCTGATCTCTTAGCTAAGCTACTTCCCCATAAGAAGTATGATTCACATCTACTTGCCTATGGTATGAGATACAAAGGTATTTGGCTTTAGTGCAAGTGGGAGTTTGTTAGTGAAGTACTCTAAAGGTAATCTCCCTTAGCACTTACTATACGTATTACATTATTTAATATGAAAGGCATCTTCATTAATTTAATATTCATATGTTGAATTGATTTAGATCTTTAGTCGGATTAATGAAGTCCATGATATGTAACATAATCGTCGTGGACATCATGACGGATCGCGATCAAGATCCCATGCAATTACGCTACATATAAATTGTGAAACCCTGAGAAAATCCAATTTTCTGAAAAATGGCAAAATGGTAATTTTGGTCAAAATCCAAAATTTTTCTAAATCTCAGATGATGAAACGGATTTCACTGTTAAAATCGTCTCGTGAAATCTAGCTCACTGGTCGACTTCATCAATTCCGCAGACAATCGACTTCACATTTTTCGATACACTGTATGTCGGGTACCGTAAAACACAGGAGGCAGAGATATGTACATGTGACAAAAGCTCCGCCATCATATGTACTCCATGTGACACATGTCGCATGATTAGAGAGGGATTGTGTTCAAATGGCTTAGATTAAGTCATGTGTCAAAATCCAAAATGAAGGAAATGATAAACACAGGTTAAATTATATAAGATAAGAAGTGGAATAGTTTTCTTCTCCAAATGAGAGAAAAAGTGCAATAGGGTTGCTGGATCCAGTTTTTGTAGAGGAGAGAGAAAGAGCTACTTCTCTCAGATTTCATCATTCTGCATCTACCTGGGTCGCCGCCGTTAGGCAAAGTCGTTTACGCGGCAAGGCACATGACCACTGATTGTGGAGTTCCTAAACCCAAGAGGTAGGGGTCTTCTCCCATTAAAGGTTTTGGCTAAGAGCTACAGTGTGAATGGTTAAGATACTCTCTGAGGTTTGAATTAGGTCATGGTTTGCAGCCTCTCAAAATGATCGGAACCCGAGTGAGAAGATCCCTTATATGGCCTTAACAATGCCAAATTCCTGTGGTTTCAATCGTTCACGGTATCATTTGTGCATTTTTAGTGTTTGTGATTCAAATGGAATTACTGATCAGGTTAAGTAGCCTATGTAAGCTAATTTCGGTGTTATTGGTTATGTTCTTGAAAACATGATTTATGTGAGTTAAAACTATGTTGCATATACATGTTTTATATTAGCATGAATTGCTTGGAGTCGCAGGAGAATTAATATGTTAATGCATGTAATTAAAATGTGTTAACATGATGGAAATTATATAAAAATATAATTGTGTGTAAGCCATTGAAATGAATCGTAATTAGCCTGCTTAGCTTAATTTTGATGTTATTATGAATTAAAATAAATACGTGGGTACGATGTAAAATTTTTGTTAATATATGTGTAAATTATATATCGCATGTGCTGGCTTGAGAATGGCATAATGCATTTCATATGCACTGGGAACCAAGAAAATTAGGTGTGAGTGCACGCATGAAAGAAATAAAAAGGATGTTTTTTCTCGCTGCTTGTGCATGCAATGAGGGAGCCTGGTGAGGACTCGAGACACGGATCGCACGCACATCTGCAGATCACGTGAATCGCCGGAAGGCTTTGAGCCATGCCACATGTGCACTTAGACGGGAGTAACCCATGGTGGAAATTATCACTACCGGGCACGCTTCATCCCTGGCCGAGGAATCACTATTTCGTACAGTGAGTGTACAGAGGATCAGGCTTCCTCACTAGAGGCCGCGCTTGTGGGGTTAAAAACCTGATCGCGGCTGCATTCATTTTTGGTGATAACATGTATTAAAATCAGAATCTTAATATATATGTTTGAATTAAGAGTGATTTATTAACTCTCGAACTATTGTATAGGGGTCGATGTATTTTGACGAGTATCACGTTTCAGCCTGGGCGGCCATTTTTACTCATTTTAATTCGTATATGACCCTGTGGTTCTTGTAAATTGTTGGGACAGGTTGCCATGTGATTGGAACAAGTTGTATCTCTCGGGTGTAGCCCCCTGCACAAAGGAGACTCTGCTCGATTTTCATGAGCCGTGCCTGTTACCCGCATCCACGACATTCAGTCGGGACAGTCACAACTGACCCCCGGGAAATGGGGCGTCACATAAATTATCCCTAGTCATAGGATCAATGAGATTAGATATTGTTGATCTGAACATACATATACATGTCATACCCTTGATCGATCGTTAATGGGATCTTATAAACCGCGACGGAAATATTGGACAGAGCCTTCGATATGTGCATGCTCGCTTAAGAGTACCTAAGTACATCGATATGAGAAAATCATACGGGATATTATATGGGATGATCGGCCTCATCATAGCAATGGTGCAAGTATCCTTAAACTTGAGTTACTCAAGGATATCTTGGATGTTGATTTTCTACTTAGACTTCATTCCTTATTACCTTCGTAGGTCGCCATGTGGATGATGACGGCATGTTTTAAGGTGTTCAGGCTGCAATCGAGTAAATAAATGCGGATTCTAATTCCTAATGTATGAGAGTATACCTATGGCCTCTTGTCGGGATCATTACTCAAGAACCTTAAGCCATAGTGGAAATGCCATGAAGAGTGTCTTCAAGAGCATAACCGATGAGTAATGAGTTCAGGGACAAGATCAAATATCACTTAGGCTAGATGTGGTGTAGCTAGTCTAGTGGGAGCTACACTTTGTACATGCTGTGAACCAGGTGGAGTATAAATTAGTGAAATGACAAATTATAGCAGTCAGACCACTGATTCTCCAGTTATAATTTGGGGTCGTGATGTGTTGCTAGATACCGCTCATGACTTGCTTAGATTCAATAGTTGAATCAAGTGGCCACGGGAACCTAATGGGTCACACACTTAGAAGAGTTTGATATAAAACGGATTTGGATGTTATCTAAATATGAAGGAAGTTAATTTATGGAATGGAATGTCACGGAATTAGTAGAATCCTGTGATCTAGAGCCCTCACTTAGAGACAAAGTAGGCTTGGGCTTGGTTATAAGCTTAAGGGCTATGAGGGAACAAGTCATAACGCATAGAAATATGTGTAGCCTATCATCTCTTAAAGAGAGGGGCACTTTGAACATTTCAAGGGCAAGGGTTCTCCTATAAATAGAACCTTATGGAGAAACCCTAACCTTAGAAGTCACTTTAGCCCATATTTCTTGAGAGAGTGTTCTTAAAGAAGAACAACCACTCTTCTTGAGATTTGAGTGTTAAATCCTCGGATTTTGGCTTTCTTATTTAGATATAGACTTGGCTATCACCAAGGCTTCATCTGAGACCGTTGCCTTGGAGTTTATTAGCTCCACTCTTCGTGTGGATATTGTTAAAGACAAACCAAAGACATGGTTTGCTTCAATCACTGCTTCATCACCCTTCGGGATCGATTTTACACCAACGCGGAGGCTAACCCACACCCCCTTGTTTAACTAACTTCGATCCCTCGCGGATCCTAGAGGGTTTTTCGTTGTTGTTTCGCTGCTTTGGCATTAGATGCCACCATAAAAAAATGCAACATCAAGTGCCTAGTAAATCTGTTCCTAAGAAACCTTATGAGTTGCGGCCAGGGAAGAAACCAAGCCAACACCATTTTCATGTTTGAGGATGTAAGTTTGAGATTAGTTCATATAACCCTCAATCAAAGAAACTTGATTTTAAGACTATTAGTGGTTTCCTTGTTGGGTATTACATTAGATCAAGGGGTTCCAATTTTTATTGTTCATCTCATACCACCATGATCATTAACTCAGATAGGGTTGTATATTTTGAGGATGAGAATAATGTTGATCCTATTCATGTACCTTGTGAGATATCTTTTGTAGAAGAGCACATTATAATTTTGTTATATGCATCTCATATTTCGGCTCTAAATGTTCCTATTATTCAAGAGCCAACAATTGTTGAAGAGTAGTTATGTGATAAAAAAGAATCTAGTATTCCTATTGATGATACTATTGTTGATGAGTATCCTTTGAGGAGATCACAAAGGGTTCATAAACCAGTCATTTCATATGATTACATGATTTATTTGCAGGAACATGATTATGATGTTTGTGATGTTTCTAATCAAGTCACTTATCAAGAAGCAATTAATTATCCTCAATTTGCCTTGTGGAAGCGATGAATGATGAATTGTATTCTATGTATGAGTGATGTTTGGGATTTGGTTGAATTAGCACATGGTTGTTAGCCAATTGGATGCAAGTAGGTATTTAAGACCAAATGTGATTCTAATGGGCAAATGAAAAGATATAAAGCTAGACTTGTGGCTAAGGGCTATATTCAAAGAGAGGGGATTGATTTTAATGAAACCTTCTCACATGTGTCATCCAAGGACTCTTTTAGAGTGATTATGACCATAGTGGCTCATCTCGATTTGGATTTACATCATATGGATGTCAAAACAACCTTCTTGAATGGTGATTTGGATGAGGAAGTGTATATGGTGCAACCTACTGGATGTGTGGAAGTTAGGAAAGAACATTTAGTTTGCAAGCTCAATAAATCCATTTATGGCCTCATTCAAGCTTCAAGATAGTGGTATCTGAAATTTAACAAGATTATCACCCTAAATGGTAGAAAATGTAGTGGATATATGTTCATACTTGAGGGTCAGTGGAAGTAGTTACATATTTCTTGTTTTATATGATGATGATATACTACGCGCAGCGGATGATTCTAACTTTCTAGTTGAGGCAAAGCATATGTTGTCAACTCTTATTGACATGAAGGATCTTGGTGAGACTAATTATGTTTTTGACATAAAGATTCTTCATGATAGGGCTACTAGAATGCTTAAGTTGTCTCAAAGAACCTATATTGAGAAGATATTGAAAAGGTTCAATATGAAAAATTGTAGTTCCATTAAAGCACCAATTGTGAAGGGTGATAAATTTTCAAAGGCGCTCAATGTCCCCAAAATGATGATGAAAAAGAGAACATGAAAGTCATTCCATATTCATCTTTAGTTGGAAACTTCATGTATGTTCGAGTATGCACACACCTTGATCTTGCTTTTGTTGTGGGCATGCTAGGTAGGTACTCAAGTGATCCTGGACCTAGTTGTTGGAAAGCAGTGAAATGGTCATGAGGTATTTACGAGGTACCAAGGATCAAATGTTAAAATATCAGCGCACCAACATTCTTGAAGTAGTTGGCTTTTATGATGCTAATTTTACTGGAAGCTTAGATGATAAGAAAATCCACTACCACTACATGATATATTTTTTGTGATGGTAGGAGAAGTTGTTTCTTGGAAAAGTGTTAAACAGACACTTACAACATCCTAAATTATGGAGGTAGAATATGTGACATGTTATGAGGTTTGTTGTCATGTCTTATGGTTGCAGAATTTTATTTTAGCTTTGGGAGTTGTCAACTCCATTTCAAGACCGTTAGAATTATTTTGTGATAGTTTGCAGCTATTTCTTTCTTTAAGAACAATAGGAGCACTTCGCACTCTAAGCATATTGATGTAAAGTTCTATTTTTTTAAGGATAAAGTAGCGAAATCTTTTATTGATGTTGAGCATGTGTCCAGTAAAGACATGCTAGCAAATCTATTAATAAAGGCTTACCTATTTATGTGTTTCAAGAACATGTCACTCATATGGGATTTTTAGGAGCGTGAACTCTTGGTATTAGTGGGAGCTTTGCCTTTTTATGTGTTTTATAAGGAAAGCTCGTATATTTTCATTTGTACATGCACATATTGATGTTTGTCATTATCTTGTGATTATGTATCATTTTGACTAGATGAATGACAAAATGATGCTACTTCTTTCCATTGACTCAATACTCTTGTCATGGTAATGCTTCTTGATTAGTAGCGCTTGATTATGTACAATTTATGCATCCTCTCGGTGTGTTAATTTTATATAATTGGTTATGACTATGTAAATCTCTTGTGAAAGCATTTGAACTATGATTCTAATTATATACAATTTATTCATCCCTTTGTTGTGTTAATTGTATATGATTGGTTATGTCTATGTAAATATTTTGTAGAAGCTTTTGAGTTATGATTTTGATTAGTAGTGCCTGATTATGTACGATTTATGCATCCCCTCAGTTTGTTAATTGTATATAACTAGTTATGGTTGTGTAAATCTCTTGTGGAAGTTTTTGAGTTATGATTTTGATTAATAACGTCTGATTATGTATGATTTATGCATCCCCTCAGTGTATTAATTGTGTATGATTGCTTATGGCTATATAAATCTATTGTGGAAGCTTTTGAGTTATGATTTTGATTAGCAGCGTCTGATTATGTTCGATTTATGCATCATCACAGAATACATGTAGCCATTGAGTGTCTCAATGCCACAAAATGAGTGTCTCTCTACCCAAGACTCAAACATAAGTAAAAATGGCCACGTCGGGCCGATACATCCATACTCACCAAAATATGACCAACTATATTACAATAGTTTCAAGAGTTAACAACACTCCATTACAAACACATATCAACCAGAATGTTTCATACATGTTTTACAAAAATATATAATCAAATTCTGCTGACTTCTAGTGAGGCGGAGTCTTCTGAATACTCCACATTGCACGAAGGGGATCTCACGATGGGGTGAGCAATGCTCGGTAGTCGAATTTTCCTACAAGGGTTACTACCCTCCTAAAATGTGCATGCAATGGCACACCACAATCATCCACATTCATACAATTTGCAATATACACATGGAATGCTTTATATCATGCATGAGATGAGACCACTCACGGCTTGTACCCGAGTCTGAGCCGACTCCCTCACACATGCCATACCAAGTGTGAAAAAATATTCATTGGTGTTCGGCTCCAATGACTCACTCTGACAACTCTAACACATTTGAATCGTTGTCAAATTCTATGTGTTTGTTTATTTATGGGCCACGTCTTTTTGGGGTCACACCGTAGGATCGACGTACACCTTTCGACATTTTTACGGACTTTCATCGTCGGAGATCATGTCTAACCGCATGTGAATTTGGGACTTTCACCCTAAGGGGGATCTACCCCAACTTGCTCAACCCAACACCCGTGATTTTTATTATTATTTATTTCTTTGTTTCCAATTATGGACTATAGGTCTCGACCTTGGACGTTGTCCCATTTCCGAGCCCATCACACCCATTCACCAAGAATGGTGAATTCAACATCACAATTCTCCCGCACCCGACTCGATGCAATGTTACATGCCTATGAATGCAATCATGCCAATTCATATATTTCAATTCTCTATGGTTCATCACGCAATTATATTTCATATAATTTAAGCAAATCATGTTAACACGTAATTTATGCATCAACAATCTCATTCTCCACACATCAAACATTCTATTCATATCAAGCAACAACATGCAAGCAATTTCACATGGACAATTTTAGTCCAAAATCAGTTCCGGACTGTTTTGAACAATCCCAAATCAAGCCGTGGACTGTCCAAGGACAGTCCCCTCATCAAGCATTCAGTCTCATTTCTTTGGGAATGAAATACATGGCCGTTCTCGAACTCAAAACTCCCAAACCCATTTTTCAAGGCATTTTAAACCAGAATAACCGAGTAGGAGAACACCCCTACCTCCTGGAGTTGTCGAAACTCCACAATCCCGATACCCACGCGTAGCCCTTGCAGTGGGGATCAACTTTTCCTCTTGCCTCCTACGGATTTGACGGACCAATCGCCGAAAAATCTAGAGAGAATGTAGAGCCTCTCTCTCTAACTCCTTCTTCTCTCTTTCTCTCTCTTTTTCCCTTCTCCCTTCGCAGGTTAGGCCGAGAATGGGGATCGAGTTAGATATCATCTCGCACTTGAAGTGTCCAAGCTCTAAGTGGCTCTTTAGTTTCCCATATCACACCTTATCCATTCCTTGGATTTCCACACACAACCATGTGTTGCCACATGTCTCTATGGGTCTCGCCAGGCTCATTGTTTGACTCATCCTACACTTGACACGTGGCATCTTGCCCAGGCCACTCATCTCGTACGAGGTGTCGTACTATACCGATTGCCTCAGCTTGATGAAATTCATTGTCTCGAAATTCGACGAAATTCGACGTGGTAGCTAGATTTCGCGAGACAATTCCAACTGTGAAGTCCGTTTCATCATCCGATATCTAGAAAAATTCTGGATTTTTATCAAAATTACTATTTTACTTTTTTTCAGAAAATTATAATTTTTTAGGGTTTTACAATCTCGGTGTGTTAATTATATATAATTGGTTATGGATATATAAATCTCTTGTGAAAGCATTTGAGCTATGATTTTGATGGGTAGCATCTGATTATCTACGATTTATGCATCCTCTCGGTGTGTTAATTGTATATTATTGGTGATGAATAAGTAAATCTCTTGTGAAATCGTTTGAGATATGATTATGCCGTCCAAGTGAAAGAATGTTGGATTAATTTTATTAATCTATGGACTTAGCATAATCATGTGATTTATGGTTCATAATAGGTTGCACCATATATATTGAAGCTTATGGGCTCACTCCAATTGGACTTGACTAGCCCATTAAGTCAAGTGGCCCACACACACACACATATATATCCATGTGTGTGTGTGAAGGGAGATGAGATTAGGGCTCTCTATAGGGTTTGTGTGGATCTTTGCTTCCATTGAAATGGGAAGAGTTCATTAATGTCACATCTTTGGTAAAATCCTTCAAGATACGAGGTTTTGATTGCTTAAAGGTGGTCCTACAAGATCAAGGTATGTATTATGCCTTTACTATCATTATTGTGGTTAATTTTGTATGCTCTAACATCATTCATGGAAAGATTTATGCTTTTTTCAAAATCAGAAAATTACTTTTGGGATGATTGATGTAGTTCATATATCATTTTTAACTCATTATTCATTAGTATTATTTCTATTTCTATTTTGAACCAAACAAAATGTGATTTATACCAAAAAAAAAATGTAATCATAAATCAATTTTCGTTTAGTTATTGAGAAAGAAAGGAAGATAAATGTTTATTTTATATGTTAAAACATTTGACTCAATATTATGTTAATCTGGAATAAAAATGTCGACAAACATCTTGGGTCATTATTTTAGTATAGATACTTTGATAAAAGTTTTTATAAAAACCCCATTTAAAATAAATAACCTTTTATTTTCTATAGTTTTAATAATAAAACAAGTACAAATAGAAATAGAAATAAGTATTATGTAAAAAAAATTTACGTTGAGTCTAAATAATGAGAAAAATGTATAATTAGGTTCACAACTCGAGATTGTATATAATTCATATAAAGAATATCTAACCTAATTTCTATCTAATAACACATAAAAATGGATAAAAAAAATGTTGTGGTGATTTTATAATCTCACACAAAAGATACAAAATATAAGCATGCGGGCGTGCAGGCGTGCGGACGTGCCAGGAAATTAAAGTGTTTCCAAATTGAATGACTTGTAAAATCAAACTTTTGATCAGGCTATGTAGGCTACCCAATTCACATGACAGTTCCCCATAATCAAAGTGGAAAACATACGAATAGAAATCTAGCATGAATTAATTTCTAAAAAAAAAGTACTAAATTTCCTTAGGAAGGAATTAAATAGCACGATACTGAAAGTTGATAGAATTGAATAATACTTGCAACTATAATGCTTTAAATTGATGAAGTAAACATTGGATTTTATTGTGAAAATAGTATTGTGCTTGAAAACTTGATAAACTTGAATAGAAATTGCAACCATAATGCTAAAACTACTAGAGAAAAATATTGGATTTCACCACGAATGAATGAAATAACACTGTTGGAAATTTGCCAGAAACTTGGCTACAACTAGGAATTTAAATGCTGAAATTGCTGAAAGCTTGTTGAAATTATTGAAAGCTAGGATTTTCTTATTGGCATTGAGTCGATTGATTGACTGATTATGGTTTATTGATTGGTTGATTGGTTGTCATGTACTTCATCCTTCTCTGCTCCTTTTATAGACGTAGAAGATTTGTTGCCCAAGTTTGTATTTCTCCACTCTCTCCACTTTCTGAAGTAATTGTCCATGTCTTCCATTAAGGAAGCTTGCTCATCAAGAACTACTTCACGTCTCCATTCTGGAGTCTTGATACTCAAGAATTCTTCCACGTCTCCTTCATTGAGACTTATTCCCCAAGCATATTCCACATCAGCATATAACTGTCCATTTTTCTACCACCTCTGATAATACTTTGTTTGATTTCCAATTTTTTTTAAAAATTCATAAATATCCTTGGACTTCTTCTATGGACTTGTACAAATGGATATGCGCCCCTTTCCTTGGGACTTTTATTCATGGGCTTGGGCTTAGGCCTAACTCATTACTAGATTAAGCCATATTTTCAATTTTGGTGCAAACAATTGCCCCCCGCTTACATTGTGGCCCGTGGGCCATAATGTATGTATTAAAGCCCTAAAAAATATTCTGTTGGACTTATTTCCAACCATGAAACCTAAAATCCAGCTTTCAGCCCATGATGTGGAGTTCCAATGGTAAGAACGAGCCAAGTCGAATCAAATAAAGAAGCAATTATTGATTCCCCATGAAAAAGTTCTCACCATCATCAAGTTTAAACCTCCAACTTTTGTTATTTCTCCACCAAAGGATATTGTTCTTCCAAAGAATAACCATTTGACTTCTTCTCCAAGAAACTTAGGATTTCCTTATTTCCTTTCCGAAAAATAACTTATTTTCTCTCTCTCAAACAACCCCCACTTATTTGGAGAAATGAGACTTTTTTACTTTACCTTTTCATCTTCTTCTTCCTCCTTCTAAGTCATCGCCGCTTGTTGCCGCCACCACCGACACTACTGCCATCGACGACGCCATTGAGGATGACATTGCCAATGAAACCGGCACTGCTAAAGCTACTTTCTCCGTCACTACTCATCCAGCCGACGCGTACAATTAGATTTCACTATTGTTGACAAAAACTTTTCATAAATCCTTCAATTTCTGCATTGGTTTGTAGATTGACACCAATCCACCAATAACACTTCTTGGGTGGTTGAACAACACTGGATCAGGCTAATACTGGATCAGTACACGTACACTTCACATGACGCTACCACCGATGACGAAGAAGTTGCCAAAGTCATTGACAGTGCTACAGAAACCGTCGTCATCCACTTTTCGAATCACCGACAATTGTGTCAGCTCTCTTCGTACTACTATTGGTATGTTCTCCATTGAAAAAATTGAAACTTTTATGATTCTTTTGACCATGTAGATCTTGATTGGGGATTTTCATGAAGAAACCTGTTTTGGAAGCAATTTTCAGGCTTTCTTTGATGCTGAAAAATCAAAATTTTTCCTTGATGTCATTCGAAACTTTTCCTGAGTACAGATTTTTCGAAGAATCATCTTGAATGCATTCTTGAAAATTTATTTAAGGCTTTCGACTTCTTTCGAACCTTTTTTGGAATGTATATTTTGAAAAATAATCATGAATCCACCTTCGAAAAAATTCCTTGAAGCTTTTCAACTTGTTTAAAAAAATTCTTAGGTGTAGACTCTAAAAAGAGTTGAGAATACACCTTCAAAAAAATTATTTAAAGTCGTTTGGTTGTTTCGAACCTTTTCCGATGTGTATATTTTGAAAAATAATCATGAATAAACCTTCGAAAAAATTCCTTGAAACTTTTCGACCTATTTCAAAAATTTTCTTTGGTACAGACTCTGAAAAGAGTCGAGAATACACATTTGAAAAAAATTCTTTGAAGCTATTTGGTTGTTTCAAACCTTTTCTAGGGTATATATTTTGAAAAACAATCATGAATACACCTTCGAAAAAATTCCTTGAAGTTTTTCAGCTTGTTTCGAAAAACATTTTAGGTGTAGACTTTGAAAAGAGTCGAGAATACACCTTCGAAAAAATTCTTTCAAGTCATTTGGCTATTTCAAACCTTTTCCGAGGTGTATATTTTGAAAATAATCATGAGTACACCCTTCGAAAAAATTCTTTGAAGCTTTTCTGCTTGTTTAAAAAATTTTCTTAAGTGTAGACTCTGAAAATAGTCATGAATACACCTTCGAAAAAAATTCTTTGAAGCCATTTGGTTGTTTCAAACCTTTTCCGGGGTGTATATTTTGAAAAACAATCATGTAAAAACCTTCGAAAAAAAATTCCTTTAACCTTTTCAGCTTGTTTAAAAAATTTTCTTAGGAGCAAACTTTGAAAAAAGTTGAGAATACACCTTCGAAAAAATTCTTTGAAGCCATTTGGATGTTTCAAACCTTTTTTGGGGTGTATATTTTGAAAAAAAAAATCATTAATAAACCGTCGAAAAAAATTCATTTAACCTTTTCGACTTGTTTCAAAAAATTTCTTAGGTGTAGACTTTGAAAAAAGTCGAGAATACACCTTCGAAAAAAAAATTTTGAAGTCGTTTAACTGTGTCGAACCTTTTCCGGAGTGCTTATTTTGAAAATAATCATAAGTACACCCTTCGAAAAAATTCTTTGAAGCTTTTCGACCTGTTTCGAAAATTTTCTTAACTGCAGACTCTGAAAAGAGTCATGAATACACCTTCGAAAAAATTCTTTGAAGCCGTTTGGCTATTTCGAACATTTTTCGGGGTGTAGAATTTGAAAATAATTCATGAATGCACCTTCAAAAAAATTCTTTTAAGTTGTTCAGCTTGTTTCGAAAATTTTCTTAAGTGCAAACTCTGAAAGGAGTCATGAATGTGAACTTTGAAAAAAATTCTTTAAAGCCGTTTGGCTATCTCAAACTTTTCTTGACTACATATTGAATGATTTTCAACAACCTTGGATTGGTTGACCTTTCACCTAAATTGATTTTTTTCTTTGGTAGATTACAGGTCGTGCATTGCCAAAGAATTTCTCTTTGTCTACTGACGTAAACGACTTAAAGGTCTCTGCCAAATAGAATTTTTGCTATGTTGAACATTTCTCGGCCTTGCAGCTTGAGATTTAAACCCTTGTTATGACTGTAACTTCCTTTTGTTTGTTTCTTTAGAATCTTCTTGTGCTGGTTCAATGGCTTCCAACCCAGTCCCATGAAGACTTAAAGAAATAAGTGCTCATTTTTCCTTGACATGTGCTTTTGTACTTCATAGCCTATGATGACAAATGACTGTCCTGAGGCTCTTATTTCCCTTTCCTACCCTTTCTAGGTGGCCATCGGCCTACCATTTTTGCTTGGTGGAAAGAGGAGAATTGGAATGTCTTTCTGAGATGAACTTGATTTGTTGTTGGAGACTCATTAAACACTACACTGCACAAGCACACTACAACCATGACATTGTATTAGTGGATCAATGTGGCACTAGGCCTACCTTTTGATGTGAGTTTATTTCCTATGGAATGAATTATGGAAAAATCACTGACACCAACACACATACACTACAGCCTTGACATTGCATTAGTGGATCAAGGTGGCATTTAGGCCTACCTTTTAATGTGTGTTGATGTGTGTATGGAATAAATTGCGGAAAAATCACTCAACACCAGCACACATACACTACAACCATGACATTGCATTAGTAGATCAAGGTGGCATCTAGGCCTACCTTTTGATGTGTGTTGATGTTTATGGAATGATGTTGCAACTATATTTTGATTAAAAGTGGTCTTTAGACCTACTTTCTTTGAGAATATATATTGCGTATATCAAGTATAAGTACATCATTTGAGAGATTTGACAAACAGTGGCTACAAAGGCTACTGATATATTGAACATTTACGTTCTTGGACAAATTTATATATTTGAGAAATAGTGGCTAAAAAGCTTACTAGATATATGTTTATCCAAAACACAAAACAAAGCATCATACTAAAGAAACTTTGAATGATTGAGAAACAGTGGCTAAAAAGACTACTTTTCTCCAAAACATAGAATATAACGAGATACAATGTTAGAGAACTTGAATGCTTGAGAAATAGTGACTAAAAAGCCTACTTTATTCTAAAACATAGAACATTCTCAAAACCTTAAACCTTTAAAGGCCGTGGAATCAGCCTAATTCTTTTGGGATTTTTTTACAATTTCCCAAATGGTAGAGACGTACTTCTTCAAGTATTTCCCATTAATGAACCTCTTGCATGGCTTTGATGAGTCCAAAACTCATCTATTTTTAAGTCCATTTTTCTTGCATTTTTGAGAATTTAAGGTCCAATTTGATGAAGAATTATGGAATCTTCACCTAGATTTGTGTTATGCAGGGTTTTAATGCAAAAGAACCAAAAACCAACAAGAAAAGCGGTAAAAATGGCTAAGGAAGAAAATTGCTGATTGTCACGAAAAATTTCACCTTTGTCGTGAAAAAACTCAAGGCACCAAGCTTAAAGAATTTCGCAACATTCCAAACCTATGTCACGACACAATACCAGTCTAAAGGCAGAAGAGGTTTGTCGCGACATTTTGCAACTCTATCGTGACAAAGAACAAGGCAAATGGCAGAAAAACATTGTCGCAACAATGAAAAGATGTTGCGATAGAAGATAAACATGAATCATGAAGAAACATTTGACATATGTCGCGACACATAGATTCTTTGTCGCGACACAAATTAGGGCGGAATTGAAAAGAGTTCGTCGCGACATACAAATTCCTTATCGAGACACAACAAAGGAGAGACTGAAAAAGGGAACGTCGTGATATAGCAAAGATTGTTATGACACAAGCAGATCAGAGTTCACTGAAAATTTGTCGCAACAATTATCATATAGTATCAACTGAAGTTAGGCGCGACATACAAATTCTCTGTCGCGACACTAAAGAGGGAACAAGGTATGAAAGTTTTTCACGACAATGAATATTTATGTCATGACAATCACTCAAGAGAAATATCACTCATAGAAGTTGCACATATGTCATGACATTTAAAAACTTTGTCGCGACAAATGACCCAAGGGCAATAAACTGAAGACATGTCAAGAATGTTGCGACAAACCCACAACAAAGTCTGAAGACACACAAGTAAGCTGCAATGTCGCGACATAGACCAACTTTGTCGTGACAAAAACATCAATTAGGCCTGCATTGAAATCCTCAATTTTAGCCTAGAATTCTGGCCCAACATTTATGAGTCCTATAAATAGAAAGAGATAGGGCAGAGAAAATATCTACGGATCAAGAGTCTTTTGGCAACTTTCAACCAGCTTTGAGCTTTTGGGAGGAGCTAAAGCCTCTATTGTATAGATCTTCTTTTTTTTTTTCTATTTTTTAGGATTAGAGTAATCGATTTGAGATGAAATGTGGAGCTAAAATCATTGTATATCGAGTTTCATTTATGTCTGGATTTAATTGGCTTTTGGAAATTTTTCTAGAGTTCAGTTATTCAGTTTGATGACAATTTCAATGAATTTGTTTAATCAACTAGCCATTGTCAATTGTGATCCAGTTATGGAAGGTTGAACTCCCTTTTGGAAGGAATTTTGGTATTTTGGTGATTGTCTATGGTATTCAATGATGTTTTGGGTATGAAAACTAGATTGATTAAATTGGTATTGTTCTTGTAATGAGTTGTTATGTATATCAGTGTTTTATACCCAGAAAGAGATGTATCTTTGCTCTGATTTCCAAGATCCCTCTAAGTTACACAGAGATGGAATACCTGAGAGCAAGGAACAGTGACTTAGGGGTAACTTGCAATGATATCATTGAACTAATGAACTCTGAGTGTCACTCTAGTGCATCACATGTGAAGTTATAACCTCTGACTTCAAGGTTCCCTTCTAGGTGAAAGAAGAAGTGTGTTCCCGAGGAACAAGAACCATTTCCTTATAAATCAATTTAATCCTTAGAGGTCTCATCTCACTTTGGCAGAATAATCTTGATCATGCGTTAGCTCAGATTCTAATCAAGGAAAGAGAGGATTATAATGAATTAATGATTGAGGTACCAATTGTATTGGAGAAGGCTTGTGCCCTGCACATAGGAGACAAGCGGAGTCTTGATCTGAAGATAGCTATGAAGTCTTGGTTTAGGAAAATATGAAAATCTTAAGGGATCCAAATCCTAAAAGTATCTATTTAGACTCATTGGCCTGGTTTAGGAATATGGCTAGCTAATTAGTAAAATGTGTAGTGTCATGTAAGAATTATTCGGTATACTATGGTGCTCTTAGGCAAATCGAGAATTCATGTCATACTTGAGTATACATTTTTAACCTTCTTCAAAATGATTATCATAACACTAATTCTATTCTCAGTGTTATTTCTACTAAGAAAGATCTTTGATTCTATTATATTAGACTTTTATCTCTTTAAAAGAATATTTAATATAAATTCTTTCATTCAATTTATTTTAGATAGTTCAAACTTGTAGTTGGAGATTCAAATAGTGATGATCTTGAGTAGTATGAGTAGTTGATCTTTAAATTTTCTAATCAATCCTTGTGGGAATGATATTTGGACTTATAAACCATTTTATTACTTGTATGACCTATGCACTTGCAGTGATTTAGACCAAATTGAATTTTAAGTATATTATTGACAGGCTGAAAGCGTGGTGTATATAAATGTACGCCTATGTGCGCAAGTGCACGCGTCGCCCCAAGTAATATAGTGTACCTATGGTACGGATATCGATCCACGGGGATAGGTGTGTTGAATACAGAGATTGGCTTGTGAATATTATCTGGATATAAATGTTGTGTGAAAGAGTACTAGTGTACGAATGTAAACTAAACTAACTATCTGAATGGTGCGTAGTAATGGAGACTAGGGCTATGTCTCCTGCCACTTTCGATGGATTATTTCTTAAAGATGATATTATTCGAGTTTTATTTATGATTTATTGATGGCAAGTGGCGTCTATACGAAATACCCTCTCGAGGTGTATCCGCCTATCTCGCTAGTAGAGTTGAGTGTATCTGCCTCGACTCGATACTCAGCAGCTTAAATGTTCTAACCTTAGTACCACCTTCGGGATCGGAATATCTCTATTTACTGAATCAACCGAAAATTTGCTCTCGAGATCCTAGGTATCCTCATCTCTCGAATCTCATATCTCGGTATAGTCACGCTAATGTTGCAGCGGACATCATCGCTGTAAATGATTCACGAGATATAAAGCGAATGCTAACAAATTATAAACAAGCGAGATAATATAAAATACTAATCTTTAATCCAAGAAAATGTGACGGGTTCAACGCACCTTAGGTTCAAATCTAGAACATGCGAGCGAGAAAGCACCAATGATTTAATCATAAGGCAGCATCGGTCTTTACGTCGAAAGAAAAAGATGCAAAATGCTGACTCTTTCCATGGTCGAAGTCACGCTCTGTGACTTGGTGCCACTGGTTACGTGCGTTTATAAATCTCAGTCCCGATGTGATTACGGTCCCTTTTTGCTTTTAATCCGCAGGCGAGGCTCGCGATCGCGGCGTTGGGCGTCGCTACGTCTTCTTGTTGACTTTTGTATCAATTGACCGACGTCGCGGCGTTGGGCGTCCACGGCGTGGGGCGTCAGGCGTTGGGCGATCGCCGGCGTTCGACCATCTTTATGCATTTTCATCCTACGCTCGAGAATGCTTCAAAAAGCGCCCTTTTCACTAATTACTGCATTCACGATTGAACTAATGTCGGATGTCGAGCTATAAAAATACGTATTTAAATGTAAAATAACTTGGCCCAAAAACGTAAGGCAGGCAATTCAACTGAGTGTTTGGCACTCATCACACTAACAACTGCGGCATCTATGTAACGGACTTAAAGCGGACTCACACCCTATCACTATAGTCTAACACTAATATAGTGATGCACATGCTGATAAGTAGAAGATCACAGGATGCACACGAGTGTTCGAAGTTCTAAAGAACTAGGTTGAACTCGGTGAGAGTGACTAGTGCCTCAGCCTCCGAGGTATTTAATAACCTTTCCCAAGGACCCTATGTGCGTTGAATAAATGACCTCTAGTGTATACCTAGGTTCGGCAGCCCCCCCCCGAACTTAGGTTGACTACGCCTCGTTGGGAAAATCCTAACTGAAAGGATCGAGCACCGTTTGCAATTTCTAATATATCTACTCACAACATAGAACAAAACTAGTGCCCCGTAAGTTTATGTTAAGTGTTCGTAGCGAGGGATGGATTGGTGACTCCCCACCGATTAGTTAGGGCCTTAGGAGCATTCAGTTCCCCCTCGAACGTCACCCCTCGAACACTTTCGAAGCTAAACCTAAGGGCCCTAATTTGTGAAACTTCCATCTTACGTCCCCTATGTGAGCCGGTGAAGTCAATGACTCGGCCAGTTGGCTCAAGGCATTGGGCTTTGAAAGGCCCCTCGAGCCCGTGCGAGTCAGGTTGAAGATCCCACTTATTACATCTCTATATTTTTTTCTCTTTTTTTTTTTATTTTGTTTTGGGACCAGGCAATCCTCTTTTATTCACGGTGTCCCATCTCTTTGGTGTTTAGAGACTCGAGGTTTGTTGAACCTTAGTAGTCGGACTCGGCACCTAGGCATACCACCCCAGAGATCATTTGTGTCTTTTCAGTCTTAATAGCTAATTTGAGAAAGCAGTTTCTTGAATATCGGAGGAGGTTCACTGCCTCCGCTACTCCAACCTAATTCGAAGCGTCAAACACCTGAATCATGTCTGAGATATACCTTTGTTTTCTATGATAGTAGTGGATTCGGCCAAAAAGTGATTGTCGACTCTCAAACATGGCACACACACACAAACTACCTACACACGATACCACTAAACATAGATATAATCTACCAAAAACACAAACAGTAACTAAACACATGACTCGACAAACTGAAATGAAAAAGCGTAAATGAAACTAAACGGAAACATAAACGAACATGCTATAACGAAACTAACTAGCTGCTCAGAAAATCAAAACAAACAATCTAGTCTAATAAAGCTTCGATCACTCGATCTGCTGCCCTTTGAACAAAAAATATCGGTGTCCCCATGGTAATAAAGAAACGTGAGAGTGAAGGGAACTCCCACGGTGATCGAGCGGGTCTACGGGTGGTGGCGGTGGCGGCGGTGAGTCTTCAGAGTTGGACTAGGCTGGGCTGGAGGAGCTGCTGCTGGCTGGAGAATAGTGGCACAGTTTGACGGAGGCGTACCTTGCCGTCGGCGCAAAGGGCCTCCATATCCTGCGTGATGAGGACTCAGTGCTCCTGGGTCTCATCCTAGAATGCATCAAAACGCTTAGTAAGGGAGAGAACTGGGTCCTCTAGGTCAGGTGTGGGAGGGGAGGGAGCTGCCGCCGAGGGCTATTGTGGTGGTGGTGGAGGTGGGTGAGAAGAGGACTGCCCAATGTCCCCCTGGGGATCGCCCAGGGGTCCAAAGCGGGCCTGATAGTCGTGAAGCTCGTCCTCGTCTGAGGGCTCATGGCCTGAATCGTAGGTCCCCTCAGGTCGTGGTACACCCGGTTTGTCCCTCTTAACCGATATTGCTTTGATGGGGTGTAACCATGCCTCATTGTCATCTAGGGGCACCCCGGCTCGTTTGCATAAGCCATAAATGAGGAAAGGGTGCTAAATTCATCTTAAGCGTCCGGTTATGGAGGATGGCGCGTCCTCATAACTTGCCGACATCAAGGGATATCACGAATGATGGCATAATTGAAGCAGGGCACACTTGGCGGTCACTTCACACACGTTCGTGCGTCGGAATGGAGACGGCGATGGTGTGCCGGACATGAGGATAAACGCCGTGCTTGGCCTTGAAGTGGACGGCATGGCCCTCATTGTTGAGTTTCCACTCACCCCGCCCGTTTGTCAAGACTCGAATGACCTCGGGGTAATCGGGTCGCTCGTAAAGGCGATCAAAAGGCTCCAAGGGGACATGATCAAGATTATAAAGTGGTTGATCGACTCATATGAGTTGACCAGCACCCCGCACTCGAACCTTCTTGATGACGTGGGAGGCTAGGTTAGTGTAGAATTCTCGCACCACACTCATCGCAGTTGGATGAGGTGGTTGGCAAAGTGCTCGCCATCCCTTGGCCGCAATCGTCTTGCGGAAAAAATCATCAAGGTGGTGGAAACCCTTTTCCTTAATAAAAGAACGGTTCTTGCAGATGGTGCCAAACCGATCGGCGGCACCCTCGTTAATGAACCGCGTGACATCGAAATTGGGGTTGGATCCTCTTGGTCGAGCCCGTTTTGTGACAACTTTGCCTCTTGCCGGACATTGGTGTAACGAGACAGGTAAGAACGATTGAAGGGCTGCGTGGACAAGGTAGCCAATTAACAGCTTTTTACAGAAGATCACACCTGTGGACTAGGCAATATGTCAAGCACCTAAAGTGCTCTAGGAAAGCAGACCAAAGTGGCAATGAGTAGACACAAACCTAGGACAACGGCCCAGGACAGAGACCAGCCTGAACTATGCCTAATGTGGGGCTCGGACCTAAGTTGGAGGACAAGACCGTGCAAGGACACTACTTGGGTGTGGAGCGGTGTGGCGCTGAGGCAGGCGGGTGTTTGGGAGGTGTGGAAGGGAAATGGTAGCCGTGTGGTGTCGGAGGCTAGAAACACGGCCTCCGATGGGATGGAAATGGACTCCGGCAAGATTTGGTGCTGAAGGGCGACACAGGGTGCACTAGGGTTTGGCTTGAGAGGGAGTAAATTAGGAGCAAAATGAGGTGATTTTGACCTGCAGGCAGCGTCACAACGTTCGAGAACAGCGTCGTGGTCGGAGAAAGTAATAGCGTCGCGACGTTGGGTCAACGTCGTGGCGTTCGGGCGAAAGTGGGAAAAATCAGCGTCTCGACGTTATTATCAGCGTCATGACGTTCAGGAAGGTGCAAAACCCGGCGTCGCGACGTTGAGATCCAACGTCTCGACATTCCAGAGGGGTTCAAAACCAACGTCACGAAGTTTAGATCTCACGTCGCGACATTCGAGAAGAAATTAAGCGGCGTCGCGGCGTTGAAATCCAACGTCGCGGCGTGCGAGAGAAAAGGTCAAGCGACGCATCGCGGCGTTGAGGCGTCGCGGCGATACAACGTCGCGACATTGAAGCAACGTGTGACGTTATAGAGAGCCAAAATGTATGGCTGGCAACCATGGTCTAAGATAAGAGAAAGAAACTCCCCTCGATGCCAAATGGGACGCTCTGGACTTTGTAGTGCTCTTGCATGAGCGAATCCTCTCCGATCTTGTCGTCGCGGTCTGACGGAATACATCCAAAGGGATTCGATTCTGGACGAACAGCAAACCAATATAACTTAAAACAGATAATAAAAAAAATTGAACAAGAGAAAGGAAAATTGCAAGAAAAACTTGGGTTGCCTCCCAGAAGCTATGTTTAATGTAGTTAACTCGTATTACGAGATCTCAATGTGCCTATATGCTTAGAAGAAAGTGGGAATGCTTACATACCTATAGTGTTCACACCCAATGCTCGAGTGGATGGATATTCTTACGTTCACGCCCTTTCCACCTCGGTGTCTTTAAATGCGGAATTTAGGTTTATCCCTGAAGTTCTTCGCATTGCCTTGCAAAATCTCTATGTAGTGAAGTTTCGAGATATCTTCATTTGGATCATCATCTGGATGCTTCATGGGCTGGAATACATGGAAAGTGATCTCGTCTCCTTGGACTCTCAATTTGAGCTCACCTTCTTGCACATTGATTTGAGCTTTCAGAGTGGCGAGGAAGGGTCACACCAAGAAGTATGATGGGGTAATTCGTCTTCCTCCATGTCTAGAATGTGAGTATAACTGGAAGGGCAATTACCAACTTTACTAGTTCATTTTCGACTATACCGAGGATGTTGGTAGGACTGTGCACCAGTTGCAAGCTGATTGTGGTCGATTTTGGTTCCCTGACTGGCCTTTTAAACATGCGGCATCAAGTTGATCTTTGCTCCCAAGTCTGGGGCTTTTCGGATACCCGGTTCCTATAGAGAGCGGTATATCAAAGCTACCCGGATCTTAGTTTTGGGGAAGCTTCTTTTGCGGGATAAGCCTTTGCATTCCTCGGTTAAGGAAGTGGTCCCATATTCCTCCAACTTCTTCTTACTGTGAAGATCTTCTTCATGAATTTCACGTGGCTTGGCATGTTCTCAGTTTTCTAAGATTATATTAACATGTAGTTTCTTGAAGATGTCAGAAACTTTGCAAACTACTTCTCTAACACGCTTTCTTCAGCCTCTGAGGATACGGAATTGGTATAGCCAGGTTCATGTTTTTAATACGTTTCTTGGTTTCTTCCTAACTTTATTATCATATTTGCTCTTGCTTATCTCGGGGTTGCTAAATCTTGCATCGGTCTTTTGGGATGCTTTGGTCTTGCTCATAATTTTCAGTTCTCTTCTTTGCTGGATTGCGGCTCAGGGATTTCCAACTCTTTTCCACTCCTTAGGTGATGGCCTGTGCTCTTTCCGCTTCTCCTACAGTTTACCTCCCGAATTGCTTGATAGTGACCTGTTGCCTTTCTGTCGGCTTGGTGGCCATTCTGACCCATCTGTACCTCCAAGGTTACTCCATTGTCTTGCTTGATTGTTCGGTGGGTGGCACGATGCTTTTATATTACCTTTGTCTCATTCATAAAGCGATTACGTGCAAGGAGCTTGTTCTAAGTCCACGCTTTTCTCGGGGAGGTGGATTTCGATCACTCGGGGTGATGGCGTATTGTTCACGATTGTTCCTCCATCCATTACCCTTGATTGTTACATTTGTTCGATTACGATTGTTAAACCACCCTTGACCTTGATTTTGATTCGATAGTTGTTTCCCCATCTTGTCCTTGTTGTTGTGGTGAAAGTTACAGATTGAATCTCGACACATCTTGGGCTGCTATACGGTTTGGTTTCACGATTGACGTGTGTTATTGTCGTCCTCTGATTCACCTGAAATCCGTGGGATTTAGTGCGTATGGCGTGTGAGTTCAGCTATTTGTCTAGTTAAGCTGTTTGGTCGGCTATGCAACATATGATTAACGGTTGTTAAGAACCTCATTATCAGTACCACCCGGCTTTTCTTGGTGTGATCTTCCTCTAGGCCGGTTGTATTAGTCGCGTCTTACAGAATTTCATAAGCTTGGTCAAGTGGTTTCTTCATTGGTGCTCCTCCCGGCCGGGACGCCGATCTTTATTCTAGTTGCGTTCCTCGGACCATTATAGAGCGTGTGGTTTGCATCCATCCCCCAGGTCGGAGTCACGTGATGTGGGCACTTCCTCAATAGTTCGTGAAATCTATCCCATGCCTCTACCAGGTTCTCTCCCTCTAGTTGTCCAAAAGTGATCTCTTGCCTGAGTTATTGTGCAATTTCGAGTGGGAAAAACTTGGTCGAGGAATTTCTGCATAATCAGTTCCATGGAAGTAATGAATCCGATTGTTGACTTGTTAACCGATGCTTGGCTCTATCACATAGTGAATTAGAACAACCTCAACCTAAGTGCCTCTTCAGTAACCCATTGTACTTGATCGGTAACCAGCGAGACTTAGGGAAGTTGGTCATATGCATATTTGGATTCTCATGGGTAGTCCATGTGAAATAAGATGTTAAAAGCATTGTAATATTCTTGACCCATTTCGAAGTTGTTTGCCTGAATAGGTGGTCTTCGGATAGCTGTCTGCACAACTGTAGGCGGTAAGGCAAACTCCTCTAACAACATGAATGGATCATCTGGCTGTATAAACGGCCTGGGTGCTTGATTCCTTCCGTTATTCCCATTTCGACCCCTATGTGGCTCGTTTTGCTCAATGCTAAGATCCTGCTCTTCATTGTTCTCCATGATCGCTAAATTTCTAGTCCGCTCGCCTTCCTGTTTCTGGCTGTTCAGGTAAGGTCATTTCGCCCAGATCAAACGGAGGAAGATCAACTAGATCTCGTCGTCGCATGTGCTCACTGAAACCTTGACTGCAATCACACACGAAACAAGAAGACCAACTTATCAGTACTTGTAAAAACAAATGAAAATGTAAAAAATTCCGTAGTAATATTCCACTGTGTTATTCTCTATATCACTCTTAAACCTACTTAACGGAGCCAAAAACTTGGATAAAAGTTAAAAAGCTCGTGTATATAAATGTACGCCTATGTGCGCAAGTGCACGTCGCCTCAAGTAATATAGTGTACCTAAGGTACAGATATCGATCCACGGGGATAAGTGTGTTGGAATACAGAGGATTGGCTTCAGGAATATTATCCGGATATAAATGTTGTGTGAAAGAGTATTAGCGGTCCGTAATGTAAACTAAAACTAATTAACTCGAATGAATTAACGCGGTAATGGAGACTAGGCTATGTCTCCCTACCAATTTTCGATGGATTATTTCAAAGATGATATTATTCATTTTATTTATGATTTATTGATGGCAAAGTGATCTGCTTACTAAATACCCTCTCTCGAGGTGTATCCGCCTTATTCGCTAAGAAATGAGTGCACTTCTACCTCAACCTCGATAATTCGAAACGCTTTAAATGTTCCATCCTTAATTGCCACCTTCGGATCGGAATATCTCTATTTACCGAATCAACCAAGGCTGCTCTTACTCGCATCCTCGGGTATCCCTCATCTCGAATCTCTGGACTTCCGCATAGTCACGCTTAATGTCGCCGACATCATCATGTAAATAATCTACGATATGTGCGTATGCTAACAAATTATAAACAACTGACTAATATAAATACTAATCTTTAATCCATGAAAATGTGACAGGGTTCAACAACACCCTAGGGATAAATCTAGAACATACTGAACGAGAAAACACAAATAGTTAATCTATAAAACATCAGTCTTTCTGTCCGAAAAGAAGAAGATACAAAATGCTGGCTCTTCTCCAAAGTCAAAGTCCTGCTCTGTGACTTCCGTGCCCTAGTTCGTACGTTCCTCGATCTCCGATCCCGATGACCCGAATTCTGGTCCCCTTTTTGCTTTTAATCATGGAGAGGCGTAACTCATACCGACGTCATGACGTTAAGACGCCCGACAACAAGCCAAGATCGCGACGCTGTCGCTTATTGACTTTAGAGTATCACGGACCTAATCGCCGCTGAAGAAGGCCACGACGTGGGACGCCGCGACGCTCCGTACCCCATCTTTATGCATTTTCATCCTCTCGCCCAAAATGCTCAAAACTCCGCTCTTTCACCCCAATTGCACCTCAGATTCACACCAATTGAACTAATCGATATTTGAAATATAAAAATACGATGAAATGTAAAATAACGCTAAAAATGTAAGACAGACGTGGGTACAACCTGAGTGTTTTAGGCACTCATCAATTATCCAAAGCAAAAAGCGGAAAAACAGTTTTATAGTTAAACAAGTTTTTGGCATTGCTGCTGAGAATTCTAAGCAACCTCTGGTAGAAGTGTTAGAAATTTTGTATGAATTTGGTTTATGTGGCAACAGCCCAACAAGCGGCGCCATGCGGGACTATGAAATCGCGACAAGAGCCCATGTCTCCTGAGTAACAATTTGGTCTATACAAAAATAAGTCAACAAGTTTTTGGCACCGTTACCGGAGATTTGAGTAGAATTTAAAGATCAATATGCTTGCCAAAAAGAAAGTTGCTAGTTTGGACATTTTTCTTTTATCTTTTATCAAAATTTTCATAAAGATTTTCAAAAAAATAGTTCTAAATATAGTAGTTGATTCAGCTACTTATCTTTTATCAAGAAAATCATAAAATATTTTAGTTGTCTACTAATCTCACTTTGATTTCAGTATGTCATCATTTCATGCACTTCAAACATGCACAGAAGGCTAGAAGCTAAACTTCTACCATTGGACACTGAACTAGAGAGAACATTGAGAAATCTGAAGAAGGTGAAAGTAGCAAAAACAATAGTTATGGTATATTAAGAAGAGACTAATCAGAATGAGCTAGTAGTAGGAGGAGAAAGACCTCAAAGGCAGAGAACAATGGAGGACTTTTGAAGACCTATAATCAGGGATGAGTACTCTGCAGTCAAGCAACCTACCATAGAAGCAAACAACTTTAAGCTAAAGCTTGCACTCATCACCATGGTTCAGTAGCACCAGTTTACTAGACACCCAAGCGAGGATCCAAATGAGCACTTGGGGAGGTTCTTAAGGATGGAAAACACTGTAAAGCTGAATAGAGTCAGACCATATGTTATCTAGTTGCAGTTGTTTCCATTTTCATTGAGGGATGTTGCAGCCAGTTGGTTCGAGTCCTTGCCTTATGGCTCAGTGACAACATGGGAAGAGCTAGTAGAAGCCTACATTAGTAGATTTTTCCCTTCTGCTCTCACTTCACAGAGGAGAGGAGAAATAATTGCCTTCAAACAGAAAGAGGATGAGAGTCTTTACAATGCATAGGAAATGTACAAGCAACTACTGAGAAGATACCCCATGCATGGCATAGAGCAAATGACTCAAATGGATATATTCTACCATGCCATAAACTACACCTCAAAAGGGATAGTTGATGCAACCTCAGGAGGGGCCTTTAGAAGGAAAAGTGCAAATGAAGCCATACATCTTATTGAGGAATTAACTAAAAGCAATTATAGAGCTCCATCTAAAGCCTTAAGGAGCAATGGCAAACTGAAAGGACGTGTGATTGAGCTCAATAAGATGACTGTGATATAAGCAAAACTAGATGTAATCATGAACAGACTCAACCACCAGGAAAGAAGAAATCATTCAGCTCATGAAGTGGGTATTGTGGAAGAAGCTAAGAAGAAATGTGTTAATGAGGGACTGGCTCATGAAGGTCCTTATCAAGTGGAGGAAGTGCAGTATTTGAATGGTAACATGAGCAATAACTTTAAGCCCAACAACAACCTCCCAACCCATCATACACCAGCCCTTAGAAACCATGAGAACCTGTCTTATGGAGGAGGAGTGCAGCAGGGTCCAAGACCAATGCAAAACTTTTAGCAAAATTATTCTCCACAGGGTTTCCAAGGACAGCAGCATCAGAGCAGTCATAAAGCAGACAATCCAGGCCAAAGGAGGTCTCAGTCTTTTGAGGATCAGATGTTGAATTTCATGGGTGAAAACAAAAGACTGTTGAACATATATGAGCAGAAGTTTGCTGAGCTAGCAGCATTTCAGGCAAACACAACTGTGTTTCAGGCCAACACTAATGCTTCTCTAATGAATCTAGAGACTCGAGTAGGGCAGCTGGCCCTAGGTATGCAAAATCAGTCTAGGGATTCTTTCCCTAGTGAAACTAAGAAGTATCCCAAGGACTGCATGATTATAACACTTAGGAGTGGCAAAGAATTACAGAAAAGAAAAGGAGATGAGATAAAGCTAACTAAGAAGGAAGAGCAAGTAGAAACTGGCAAAGAAAACAAGCTGAACATAACATAATTTACAGATAAAAGAAATAAATCAGAGGTGCAAGAAAAGCAGCAAACTGAAGAGGAAAAACTGAAAAAGAAGAAGGAAGTGAGAGCCTATGTACTTCCTATTCCATTCCCTCAAAGACTGTAGAAGTCAAAATTGGATGACCAGTTTGCTAAATTCTTGAACATGTTCAATAAATTAGAGATCAACATTCCCTTTGCTGAGGCATTGGCTCAGCCTCATTATGCCAAATTTATGAAGGACACCCTCAACAAGAAAAGGAAGTTAGATGAAGATGGAGTGGTATGCTTGTCAACAAATTACAATGCAATAATCCAAAAGAACTTGCCACTGAAAATGAAAGATCCAGGCAGCTTCACCATTCCCTGCACTATAGGAAACTATGAATTTGGAAAAGCTTTATGTGATTCTAGTGCAATCATCAATCTGATGCCATTGTCTATGGTTAAAAGATTGAATTTGGGGGAGTTAACTCCTTCAACAATGACTCTACAAATGGCAGACAAGTCTATGGCTTAACTAGAAGGAATCCTTGAAGATGTACTAATCAAGGTGGGAAAGTTTACTTTCCCAATGGATTTTATTGTGATAGACATTAAAGAACACAAGAAAGTTCCAGTGCTATTGGCAGGTCATATCTTGCTACTGGGACAGCCTTGACTGATGTGAAGAAAGGAAAGCTCACTCTCCGGGTAGGAAATGAAGAAGTACACTTCAATTTTAATCAAAGCTTAAAGCAACCTGATTTTGAAAAAACTGAATGTAAGAATGTTGAAAAAGTAATTCCTATCAATTCTGAACTGATTGATGATTGTAAGAATCAAGATTCAATTAAAGAAAATATGATGAATTTCCAATATATTGAAGATCTTAGTATTGAATATCTAAATGCCAGTTTTGAAATAAAAGAAAGAGTATTAATTCATAATGAAGACAATGCAGAAAAATCAAGTAACAATGAAGAGAAGGCACAAGAAGTAGAAAAAAAGTTCTAAGGGGTTAATTCTAAAGGAATTACCCAAACAACTGAAATATGCCTTCTTAAGAGCTGAAAGATCAAAACCTGTGATTATAGCAGCTGACTTGATAGAAGATAAAGAGCATAAATTGGTTGAAATTCTCAAAAAATACAAAGAAACAATAGCCTAGTTAGTAGAAGACTTGAAAGGGATCAGTCCATCAATTTGCATGCATAAAATCCTTTTAGAAGGAAAATGCAAAAACATCAATTGAACATCAAATAAGGAAGAATCCAGTTATGAAAGAAGTTGTCAGAAAAGATGTACTTCAATGGTTGAATGCAGGATTTATTTATGCAATCTCATATAGCCCTTGAGTGAGCTCAATTCATGTGGTTCCCAAGAAGGGTGGATTTACAATCATCATAAATCAGAAGAATGAGTTAATTCCAACAAGAACTGTGACAGGATGGAGGGTATGCCTTGATTACAGGAAATTGAACACTACAACTAGAAAGGATCACTATCCTTTGCCTTTAATTGATCAAATGTTGGACAAGTTGGCAAGACATCCTCATTTCTATTTTCTTGATGGATATTCTGGATATAATCAGATTGCCATAGCCTTTGAGGACTAGGAGAAAACTACCTTTACATGTCCTTATGGCACTTTGGTTTTAGAAGGATGCCATTTGGACTGTGTAATGCTCCTGCCACCTTTCAAAGATGTATAATATCCATTTTCTCATATTTGGTGGAGGAGACTATGGAAATTTTTCATGGATGACTTCTCAATTTATGGATCCAGTTTTGAGAATTGCCTAGAAAATTTAGAAACTGTACTTCAGAGGTGCCAAGACAAAAACTTAGCTCTGAACTGGGAAAAATGTCATTTTATGGTAACTGAAGGTATTGTCTTGGGGCATAAAATTTCTGCAGCTAGACTTGAAGTTGACCAAGCAAAGGTTTATGTTATTGAAACCCTGATGCCACCTACTACAATGAAAGGGATTAGAAGTTTTTAGACATAACACTTTATAGAAGATTTATAAATGACTTCTCTAAAATGTCAAGGCCATTATGCAGACTACTTGAAAAGGAAGCAAAATTTGAATTTGATGAGAAGTGTAAATTTTCATTTGAAGATATCAAGGCTAGGTTGATCAGAGCTCCTATCATGGCAACACCAAACTTGAGCAAGGATTTTGAAATCATGTGTGATGCCAGTGATTATACAATGGGAGAAAAGTAGACAAAGAACTCGACAAAGACTTTCGGGAGCTTATATATTATGCTAGCAAGACTTTTGTATCAAAAGCATGGCAGAATTACTCAACTTCTGAAAAAGAAATGCTAGCGATAGTCTTTGCTTGTGAGAAGTTTAGGCTATATATATTGGTGTCTCATGTCATACTGCACACTGATCATGCAACAATCAAATATCTGATGGCAAAGAAATATGCAAAACTAAGATTAATCATATGGGTCTTATTGCTGCAGGAACTTGATTTGGAGATCAATGACAAGAAGGGCAGTGATAATGTGATAGCAGATCACTTATCAAGATTAGAAAAGCTTACTGAAGATGATAGAGGGACTAAAATAGAAGAAAATTTCCTTGATGGGCAGCTTTTTCAGGTATCAGTTCAAGTACCATGGTATGCTGACATTGTGAACTATTTAGCTTGTAGGATTATGCCACTAGAATTCAGCTACCAGCAAAAAAGAAAGTTGAGGACTGATGCCAAATTCTATATATGGGATGACCCATTGTTGTTTAAAAGATGAGCATATCGGATTATCAGGAGATGTATACCTGAAGCTTAATAGGCAAAAAATTTGGATAAATGTCATGCAACACAATATGTAGGACACTTTGCAGGAGACAGAACAGCCCAGAAAATTCTCCAATTAGGTTTCTATTGGCCAACTCTATTCAGAAACCGAATATAGTGGGTGAAGCATTGTGACAAATGTTAGAGAATGGGTAATATAAATAGAAGAAATGAAATGCCTCTACAAGGAATCCTGGTGGTGCAGATTTTTTATGTATGGGGGATAGACTTCATGTGACATTTCCCACCCTCATTTGGACATTTATACATTCTCCTAGCTGTGGATTATTTATCCAAATGGGTGGAAGCAATAGATTGTCTCAGAAACGATGCCGACACAATTGTGGGGTTAATTCAAAGAAACATCTTGAGTAGATATGGAGCACTAAGGACAATCATTAGTAATGAGGGAAGCCATTTTGATAAAAAATTGTTTGCAAAACTCTTGAGCAAATATGGAATCAGACATGTTATGGGACTGGCTTATCATCCTCAATCAAATGGGCAAGCATAAATATTCAATAGGGAGATCAAAAATATACTGGAGAAAACAGTTAATGCAAGTAGAAAAGACTGGTCAGTAAAGCTAGAAGCTGCATTGTGAGCTTACAGGATTACTTATAAGTATCCTATTAGAATGTCCCCATACAAGATTTTATTTGGAAAGCATTGTCATCTGCCTCTAGAGCTTGAATATAAGGAAATGTCGGCAATCAAGAAGCTAAACTTTGATTTCCAAGCTGTTAAGGAAAAGAGATTCCTCCAATTGAGTGAATTAGAAGAGTTGAGAAATGAAGCCTATGACAGTGCAAGAATTTACAAAGATAAGACCAAGAAATGTCATGACCAGAGGATATTGAAAAGAGAACTCAAAATAGGAGAATCAGTCCTCTTGTACAACTCAAGGCTTAGACTATTTCCTGGAAAGCTCAAATCAAGGTAGAGTGGCCCTTACACAATGACTGCGGTTACACCTTTTGGGGCAGTTACATTGAAAACAAAATCAAGCAATGAGTTTAAGGTTAATGGCCAAAGATTGAAGCATTATTTGGGAGGCAGTCTGAATGAAGAACAATCTCAGATTAAAAGAGATTGAAAGAATTGCTGAAAAGAGAGCATTTAGTAGCAAATGTCTAGCTAAAGACATAAAATTGAGCAGCTACTTGGGAGGCAATCCAAACAAATTTTTATTTTATTTTCAATTTTTATCAATTTGATTTTGTTTAAATTAGGGTGTTTTGATTAGTTTAATTAATAGAGTAATTTTATTTTAGTTTTGTTTGAAATTTATGTTAGTTAAAATTTTTGCTTAATTTCAGGATAAATGAGCTGATTATGGAATTGAAGTTATTAACAAAGAGAAATTTGGGATGCCATGAATGAACTTATACAATTTAAAGAGAAAGATCATGCTCTATAATTGTGAGAAGTTTCCAATTAGCTTCCTTATTCAATTCTTATATTTTTTTGTATAATTTCATACCTTTATTGGTGAAAGAATTTGAATTTAACTGTTCAAGCTTGAGTTGAGAAGCTTTATTAGTGTTAAAATTGTTTTCACAAGCATGATTTGTGTGATTGAAATTTATTACTTGTCTTGTATATTTATATAGTTAAAATGGCTCAAATCTGTAATATATCAAAAAATCGGACGAAAGTATACTGGTCTGAACATGAATTGTTAATGCTATAAATACCATTCTCGACTTCTAACAATTTGGCGCTAGTTTGTTTTAATGTGTTTTATCACGCGACATTTCTGAAACTTTGTTGCGATAAAACATCACTTAGTGAAGCTTAAATTTTGTTCCCCAACATTAGCTCGTTAAAAATATCTTTGTCACTATGACATTTCGCTCCACACACCTGCGGTCGCAACATGAAACAAGTTTTATCTGCAACACCTCGTCTCTTGCAACTAAATAATTCGGAATGCTCACACAAATAAAAATTTTCGCACCCACCCTTTTAGGTTCTTGCTGATATTGAGCCGCGCGTCCTAATACGGAATTTTGTTGTTGCGGCAAATTAATTGTCGCAACATATTCCCGAACCTATAAAAGAGAACATCAACTATTTTGGGACTCTTAGACAAATTTGAAACATCTCTTTTCATCTCTCAAGCCTTTGAGCCCTGGAGCCATCTTCTATTTTTTCAAAACCTAAGATCCAAACTACTTATAAAGAACTATGTCCGAACAATAGAATCCATTCCTAATTTGAACGAAATTATGGAAGAATATGCTGGAGATGAGGAAGAAGCCAATCTAGAGCTTCAGACGCTAGCCATTTAAGAGGAAAGGGTTGAAGAAAGAACATAAACAAAGAAACCATTTGAAGAAAGCAGAAAAATGAAAAGAAATGCAGAAGAGACATAAACATAGGAAGGAGAAGAAGATAAAACTGATTACTTAGTGTCAGATAGAGCGCTTGTTGTCATGGAACAAACAATGATGTAGAAGGATTTCATAGGCAAAAGAGGTTTTAATAAGCTCATATCACCATTTAGAGAAGTGATGGAGAATAGAGGTGAACCCTATCAGATGAGCACAAACCAATCGCTCAGCTTGTCAAAAAGAATTCTAAAAACACGGAGGGGGAAGAAAGAAAAAATGTTCTATGTCAAAGGAAATTGGATCTCCTTCGACAAGAATGATATAAACAAAACATTCAATCTGAAGGAGACTAAGAATGGATCCAAGTTCAAGAAGTTGCTGAAGGATCCAAACCACACATCGGAGTTGTCGCCTTGATGGAAAAGGTAAGTGGAATTCTGAACAAAGCGTAACCCCCTATGAATCCATCGGGTAAGAGGATCACCAATTGAGAAGCGCAAGTATGGTTTACCGCTTCAATTCACCCTCCCACCTTCAGCACGGCTACGTTAAGCAAAAGGAAGAGGCACGGCCTGCAAGCCATACCGAAGGGGTATAAAACAATATGGGAAAGATCATCGGAAGTCGATTCCCAGCGCCATCGCAGCGAACTACAGCGCTTCGATCCCACACCCTTATGAGCCATCACCAGCCGAGCACACAGTAGAGGGGTGAAAAGAACCTGGGAAGAAGAAGAAAGGTGTCCCAAGACTTCCCCTCTGACCCTTACTGGAAAAACTAGACCTCTAGTCGACAAGGATAAGAAAAATATGCAAGAAATTGAAGAAGAAGACAGAGATGGAAGGGAGAATGAGCAAGCCATTGTGGTGAGCTTAGTGAAATAAGGATAAAAGAAGCAGAGAGCTGATCCAAATCAGACCATTCCATGTCTTTGAGAACACTACTCAGTGACCTCAACTGAAAGCTCAGGGCATCAACACAACGGTATAGAGGTGTTAGAAATACTTAAGAGAATGGAGCAAGGTACGAGAGAAAGAGACAACCAACTGAAACTCCAATTGCGGTCAAGAGATGAGAATCTTGATACTAAGTTAAGAAAGAGAGACTAGTATATGGAAGCAGTTATTAGACAAAGGGATCTAGAGTGGAAAAAATAGTTGGATGAGAGAGATGAAAAGTGGAGAGAAGAATTGAGGGTAAGAGATATAGCTTTCTCAGAGGAAACAAGAAGCAGCAACATGCTCTCCCGCTGAAACAGCCAGACAAGAGATAAGGCAATCATAAAGAGGCTCGGTCTCTAGGACGTAGAATGCCGAATGCCTCACACACAGATGCACTTAAGTGCCTGCTAACCCCAAGAATAGATTAACAGGTACATTAGAATCAATAGGCACAGTAACCTGAGTCAGAAAAGGGAATGCTGGAAATCTTAGATTGGCCATGAAGATGTTGTCGCAAGAAGAGTAAAGCCACTGCCAAACATCCAGATTTCTTATTATGTACCCTATACCATAGTGCCTAAGGATGTGACAGACCCTTTCATACCTTTTACCAACCCTGAGGAACCTGGAGAGATACCTTTTGCCCCTATAAGAGTACTACCTCAAGATGAAACTTATGGTACAATCAGAATATCACTAAGAACCCCTAAGGAATTGAAATATATAAAAGGGAACAAGCACAAAAAGGAAAAGTCCAAATGGAAGCAAAGTGGAAAACAAAATGAGTCTCTCAGATGAAAAAAAAATTTTGTCTAAACTCAGAATTGCTCCAACGAATTAAAGAAATCTTGTGATGATTTGCAAACAGGCGCTGTGTTCACTTTTACATTTCCTTTCTTGCCTATTCTAAATAATGAATATTTTAAGTTTGAATGTTTGGTTGAAATTGAATGGTGATTGTTAAGGTTTTGGTTTGGTGCCAAGACATTGTGGTTGAAAAATGGATTTACTGAATCAAATGAATCCCTTAGAGTGTTGGAGCAGAGCATAGCAATATGCTTGAAGAACCAATGTAAGAAATGGTAAGAAATTCTGGGTAGGTCAGAGCTTAACTGAAAATTGGAAGTTGTGATATTATTCAGGAATGAGTTGAATTTCAAGACTCAAGAACATTTAAACAAATGATGGAACAAATAAGACTTATAATTCTATTTTTGTAAATAGTTTAGTTCATATAAACCCTGAAAACATGCACATGGTCAAAAGTACCTCCCTCAGAATCAATCGTGCTGGGCGACAGGACACCTTCTCGATCCATCACGCTTTAGTCTCCCAGAAAGCCCCAGAACTCATGATTATTATTCAAGGTAAACCCTAGGCAGCTCAACCAAGAGGGAAAATGATTTAGGCCATCCTTGAAAAGTTCGAGCCTTTCAAAACCTACTCCTTGATATGCACATATGCATACACTCTTTAGTACCTTTGTTTGAGCCTAATTTCCACCAACACGGAAGCCATTTATAACATAAATCTTAACCCTTCCTCAAAGCTAATCCTTCAGTAAATAACCTAAAGTTTGCCCAAATTGCAGAATGAGTGTAGAGAAATGATTAAAGAGGACAAGTTTGGGGGAGTATTTTTTTAGAGAGAAAAGAAGGATGAGAATTAAGGATGTGAAAAGTTGGTCAATTGAGTGAAGATGTACTAAAGAAGGTGCACAACAGAAGTTTAAGAAGCTAAAAAACAAAAGTATCAAGGTGGAATGAGTTTTGCCTTATAGCGTTCCTCCCTTGAGCAATTAAGTTCTTAAAGGTGTTTCAACACCTAGTACCCTTAATGCCAATCAGAGGAGTCAAGTAACCTAAAGCTCTCTCATAAGGGTAGAAAGCTTAAAAGGCAAAACATCGTACCACCTACAACCTCAAGGAAAATGAAGTAAAGTTTGTATGGCTGAACCAAATTTCGAATTCAAAGCCATTAAAAGAAACACCACACTTGAGAGTATGCAAAATGATGCTCCAAACCAAGTTTGGGGGTGCTTGAAAGTTGATATCAATAGAGAATTGAAGGATGATGAGTGAAGGAAAAATGTTGAGTTGTATGTGCAATCTGGGTAAACTTGAACCTTAATTATCCATTTATCTGCCCAAGCACCCAAGCCACACATTACAAGCCCAAAAAGACCTATTTGATCTTGAAGGTTGTATATGCCTACATTAGTGGAGATTAATATGACCAACAAGTTTATGGGACCTTAGAAAAATCAGGGAAAAGTTTATTATTTGAATAGTATCTCAAAATATTAACTAATTTGCCAAATTGATAAAGGGGAAAGACCATCACACACTCACTAATCTAGGGTAAATAATTGAATTGTTTACATTATATAAATTATTTGTTTGTTTAGTGAATTTAATTGAAATCTTCCTAATTCTGGATTTGAAACTTATTCAAAAGTAATATTACAACTATCCTGTTTTTGAACTAATTTGTTGGATTTAAAGGAAAGAGATGTCTGGTGTAGAACAAAAATGGCCTTAAAAAGCTGAATTGCTTGATGACAAGAAATAATTTCTTTTATTTGCTTGGGGACAAGCAAAACTTTAAGTTTTGGGGAGTTTGATGAGTCCAAAACTCATCTATTTTTAAGTCCATTTTTCTTGCATTTTTTTAGAGTTTAAGGTCCATTTTAATCAATAATTATGGAATCTTCACCCAGATTTGTGTTTTACAGGGCTTTAATGCAAAAGAACCAAAAACCAACAAGAAAAGCGGCAAAAATGGCTAAGGCAGGAAATTGCTAATTGTCACGACAAATTTCACCTTTGTCGCGACAAAACTCAAGGCACCAAGCTTAAAGAATGTCGCAACATTCCAAACCTATGTCACGACACAATACTAGTCAAAAGGCAGAACAGGTTTGTCGCGACATTTTGCAACTCTATCGCGACAAAGAACAAGGAAAATGGTAGAAAAACATTGTCGCAACAATGAAAAGATGTCGCGACATAAGATAAACGAGATCATGAAAGTATTTGACTTATGTCACGGTATCTGATTCTTTGTCATTATTTGACACAACTAGAGCGAATTGAAAGAGTTTGTCGTGACATGCAAATTCCTTATCGTGACACAACAAAGGAGATAGTGAAGGAGGAATGTCGCAATATAGCAAAGATTGTTGCGACACAAGCAGACCAGAGTTCACTGAAAGTTTGTTGCGACAATTATCAAATAGTATCAACTGAAGTTGGGCGCGACATACAAATTCTCTGTGGTGACACTAAAGAGGGAATAAGGCATGAAAGTTTGTCGCAACAATAAATATTTATGTCGTGACAATCACTCAAGAGAAATATCACTCATAGAAGTTGCACATATGTCGCGACAGTGAAAAACTTTGTCGCAAAAAATGACCCAAGGGCAATAACCTGAAGACGAGTCAAGAATGTTGCAACAAACCCACAACAAAGCCTGAAGACACATAAGTAAGTTACAATGTTGCGACATAGACCAACTTTGTCGTGACAAAAACATCAATTAGGCCTGCATTGAAATCCTCAATTTTAGCCTAGAATTCTGGCCCAACATTTATGAGTCCTATAAATAGAAAGAGATAGGGCAAAGAAAATATCTACGGATCAAGAGTCTTTTGGCAACTTTCATCCAGCTTTGAGCTTTTGGGAGGAGCTAAAGCCTCTATTGTATAGATCTTCTTTTCTTTTTTTTCTATTTTTTAGGATTAGAGTAATCGATTTGAGATGAAATGTGGAGCTGAAATCATTGTATATCGAGTTTCATTTATGTCTGGATTTAATTGGATTTTGGAAATTTTTCTGGAGTTTAGTTATTCAGTTTGATGACAATTTCAGTGAATTTGTTTGATCAACTAGTCATTGTCAATTGTGATCCAGTTATGGAACGTTGAGCTCCCTCTTGAAAGGAATTTTGGTATTTTGGTGATTGTTTGTGGTATTCAATGATGTTTTGGATATGAAAACTGGATTGATTAAACTGGTATTGTTCTTGTAATGAGTTGTTCTGTATATCAGTGTTTTATACCCAGAAAGAGTTGTATCTATGCTCTGATTTCCAAGATCCCTCTAAGTAACACAGAGATGGACTACCTAAGAGCAAGGAGCAGTGACTTGGGGGTAAATTGCAATGATATAATTGAACTAATGAACTCTGAGTGTCACTCTAGTGCATCAAATGTGAAGTTCTAAGCTCTGACTTCAAGGTTTCCTTCTGGGTGAAAGCAGAAGTGTGTTCCCGAGGAACAAGAACCATTTGCTGATAAATCAGTTTAATCCTTAGAGGTCTCATCTCACTTTGGCAGAATAACCTTGATCCTATGGTAGCTCGGATTCTAATCAAGGAGAGAGGATTCTAATGAATTGAT
Source organism: Tetrastigma voinierianum (assembly GCA_016808115.1). Taxonomy (NCBI): domain Eukaryota; kingdom Viridiplantae; phylum Streptophyta; class Magnoliopsida; order Vitales; family Vitaceae; genus Tetrastigma; species Tetrastigma voinierianum. Next base: position 323,435 of record JAEQBH010005101.1, read on the forward strand.
GATTGAGGTACCAATTGTATTGGAGACGCCTTGTGCCACCCTGTCTATGGGGACAAGCAGTCTTCAATCCAAAGAGATGGCTATTAAGTACTGGTTTAAGAAAAATAGTTAAATCTTAAAGAGGATCAAATCCTAAAAGTAGTTATTTAGACCATTGACCTGGTTTAGGAATATGGCTAGCTAATTAGTGAAATGTTTAGTGTCATGAGGTATTCCAAGGCTATACTATAGTGCTCTTGGACAAATCCAGAATTCATATCCTTAACAGTATCTGTTTTTTAACCTTCTTCAAAATTATTATCATAACAATAATTCTATTCCTAATGTTATTTCTATTCAGAGAGATCTCTGATTCTATTAGATTAGACTTTTATCTCTTTAAAAGAATATTTTATATAAATTCTTTCATTCAATTTATTTTAGATAGTTCAAACTTTTAGTTAGAGGTTCAAATAGTGATGATCTTGAGTAGTAGGAGTAGTTGATCTTTAGATTTTCTAATCAATCCTTGTAGGAACGATATCTGGACTTATAATCCATTTTATTACTTGTATGACCTATGCACTCGCAATGATTTAGACCAAATTGAATTTTTAGTATATTATCCAAAGCAAAAAGCGGAAAATTAGTTTTACAGTTAAACAAGTTTTTGGCATTGCTGTGGGGATTCTAAGCAACCTTTGGTATAAGTGTTAGAAATTTTGTATGAATTTGGTCTATGTATAAAATCAGCCCAACAAGTTTTTTGTGCCGTTGCCGGGGACTATGAAAATTCCCAGTGACAGTGTTCTATAAAAACTTGAGTAACAATTTGGTCTATACAAAAATAAGTCAACACTCTCCTTGTAGGATTGCTAACCAATATGCATTTCCAAGTGGTACTTGATGCATTTTTGAAAGGTCCCTCCCAGTTAGAAGACCATTTCCCAATTCTTTGTCTTTAAAACCAACTGGCAGAATAATCTTCCAAACAAGCTCTCATTCTTCAAAGCTTTTCCTCTTGATTCTCTTATTGTAAGTTTAAGCTACTTTATTTTTCTGAAGCAACATGTAGTTGAAGGCTTGTATTCTTTTGTCATCTGTTAATTCGAGTTCCATCATCATGGCCTCACTATACTCTGGAGGAGTAAGGCCATTTTGCTTGGAAAATTTTAGAGAAGGCACTAGTACTTCCATTGGGTCATAGCATCTTGTGTAGGTCAGAGAAAAGGACTTACCTGCAAAATTGATGAAGTGAAACTCATCTATTTTAATCCATTTTAAATGTTTTAACGGAGTTTGAGATCTATTTTTATGCGAATTATGGAATATTAATGAAACTTTATGTTTGCGGGTTTTAATTGAAAAGGGAGACAATTCGGCTATAAAGAAAAAAAGTGCAATTACGGCTTATTCTCTGTCGTGACATAGTTTATGTTTATCGACGAATTTCAACGAGACCCGAAGAACTATGTCCTGACCAGCGTATGTCATGACAAATTCCAGGCTGAAATCAAGGAAGAAATAGAATCTCTATAGCGACAAAGAGTTCTCTGTCACAACATTGCTGAAGAAAAATGAAAAGCAGACTGTCACGACACCCTTAACTGTGTTGCAACAATGATAAAAGGCAAATGGCAAAGCAACTTTGTCGCGACAATCCTTCCTCTGTTGCAACATAAAAGGTTGAAGATTAACATATGAACTTTGTCACCACAAAAGAGAGCTCTGTCACGATAGAAAATGCCATGAATATAACACAAGTCAACTAAGACAAGTGTTTTTATGTTGCGACAAAGTTTTCAGCATGGAACCAGCTCAAGGAAGAAAAGTCTGTCACGACAAAGAAAAGCATTTCGCGACATAACATGAAGAGTTCACAACAAAGAGTAACAGGACTGTGTCGTGACAAATATTATTTCTATCGCGACAAACAAAACATGAGGGAAGTGAATTCTCTGTCGCGACAAGAAGTTGAAGGTATCTGAGAGCCATGCGCGACAATAAAAACTGAGAATGATAGAATTACATTTGTGATAGAAGGAAATTCGATCGACATAAATTGAAAGGCTGAGATTAGCGAGTCAAGTTTGTCGTAAACAAATATTTCTATGTCGCGACAAGCGGCTCGACGGCTACAAGGACCCAGAGAAAAATTAATCGCGATAAAGAAAATTTTATCGCAACATAAATTGTTAAGGAATCAAAGAAATCTTGTCACGACATAGAAAACTCTATCGCGACAGAGTAGAAAAGCTAAAGAGAAAAAGGCTTGTTACGACAAAGAAAATTATATCGCGACAGTTTCTAGAGACGGAAGTGTATGAAGAGCTGGGTGCAACAATTTTGTGTCGCGACACAAGACATTCCTATCGCGAAAAGAACAAGACTACTAGATCAGAACTCTATCGCGACATTATCAAAGTCTGTAACAACAAAATCCAAGAAAAAGCTCAGAGAACAGGTCACAACAAAAAACTGCATACTGCGACAGAAGCTGCGACAAAGACCAAAGACTCTATCACAACAGAACTTTCAATGTCACGACAAAATGGCCAATTTGGGCCAGAAATTTGGGGATCCACAACATTGTCTTAAAGTGCGGCCAAACATTGGAAAGTCTATAAATAGACGAATCTAGGGCATAGTGCGCAGCTTCCGCAATTCCAAGACTTTTGGGAAGTTTAAGTCTCTCTGTATATTTTTTTTCTTTTTTTTTCTCTTTTTTTTCTTTTATTTCCGTTTTAGTAGATTTAGTTTGAGGGTAGTTTTTAGTTAGTTTTCTTCTGATTTTTCGGAGTTGAGTACTGAACTGTAGTGCAACTTTGAGCTGGAATTTCTTGTTAAATTTTCTCTTTCATTACTGTTTTGAATAAAATGGAGTTTGAAAAAATTTTGGATTCCATTTATTTCAGTTCGTTTACACTTTCAATGAATTTACCTGATCAATTAGTCATTGATATGAGGGAACCAGTTTTGAAGGGTTGAGCTCCCTCTAGGAAAGGGTCAATGATGATCGTCATTTTTTTTGCACAAAGTGGAAGAACGCCTTAATTAGAATTCTTGAATTTATTTGATTGGTATTATTTTTCAACTTAACTGTTCCCAGTACTAGTACCGTGTACCCAAGCAAAGTATTGTATCTTACTCTAATTTCTAAGAGACCCTCTGCGTGACACAAAGATGGAGAATCCTAAGGATAGAGAGCAGTTCTTTGTGGGTATGGTAGACTAATACTTTGGAACTGATGAACTCTGAAAGATTACTCAGATAAATCACTAACTTGCTCATGGTTTGAGGATAGTCTGATGAAGTATCAGTTTAATCACTCAGAGGCTTCTCCTCTCTCTGATGAAAGGATTCTGATCCCTTGTTAGCAAAGATCTAATCAAGGAGATGGAGAATTTCATTAGTATTGAAGGATGAGGTGCCATCTAAATTGGAGAAGACTTGCAATATCCTATCTATGGGGGAAGGAATTCTTCAGTCCTAAGATCTGGGTGTGAAGTACTAAAATGGAAAAATACTCAAATCTTAGAAAGAGGAGCTAATTAAATTCATGAATCAGAAACGAACATGAATCTCTAATTAGTGAAAGGTATGGTTAAGGGAGAAATCAAAACTATGCCACAATGCATCTTTGACAAATTCAGCTTACCAACTTATGGCTTAGCTAAGATTCAAAATAATGCAAAAATTGACAATTATTCATTGGTATATGTCCTAGTGTTGTCTCACTCAGTGCACTCTCAACTCCATTCTTATTAATATTTTATGTACACTAGTGAAATTACTTTAGTATTATTTTATTCGTTTTCCAATCATCTTAATATTGGAGTTCAAATAGTAAGGATCTTGAGTAGTTAGGGTAGTTGGTTTTATGATTCATCCTCAATCCTCGTGGGAACGATATCTGGACTTAATGAAAATCCACTTTTATTACTTGAACGATCTGTGCACTTGCAGTGATTAGGACCAATCAAAATCTTTAATGAATCCAATTTACAAAAAAGGACAAACACATATTGTCATCACATTTTGGTTAACAAGTTTTTGACGTCGTTGTCGAGGACTTTATTTAGTCTTTGGTAGCAATGTCAAAAATCATGGTCTAACAAATTTTTTTGGCGTCGTTGCCGTGGATTAGATGATATTCCTTGGTAATAGTTCCATAAATTTGTATATATATGATCTTTTTTTTCAACTGGTCTATACATATATATAATCAAGTCCAACAAGTTTTTGGCGTCGTTGCCAAGGACTAAATAATAGTCCTTTGGTGGCAGAGTCATAACATTGTTTGAACAGCTTGGTCTACACAAAATCGGTCAAGAAGTTTTTGGCGCCGTTGTTGGGAATTAGATAATAGTCCTTGGTAGTAATTCCATAAATTTGTATATATATATGATCTTGTTTGTCCACTGGTCTATCTATATCACAAATGGGTCTTAACAAGTTTTTGAGTCGTTGCCAAGGACTAAATAATAGTCCTTTGGTGGCAGAGTCATAACTTTGTTTGAACATCTTGATCTACACAAAATCGATCAACAAGTTTTTGGCGTCGTTGCCGGGGATAGATGATTGATGAATTTAAAGATCAATATCCTAACCAAAAAGGGAATTACTAATTTGGACATTTTTCTTCCTTTTTCTTTATTTTATCATAAATTTCAGAAAATCACAAAAAGCAGTTTAAGAAGCGTAGTTGATTATACTCACGAAAATTTTCTCTTGAGCTTAATGGAATACTTGTTTCCCACATATTTCATTTGATCTCCCATTGTTTCTTTCGGGGAAAAGCGATGAAATGCAGAAAACTTAGACGGTCTGCTTGCCCTTAATACAAAAATAAATAACAACGAAACACATGGAAGATTACAAGTGCATAATCTAGAAGTATGCCAAATCAAAGAGAAAGACTGCAAGCTATTCCAGAAGAAGAAGCATAAATAGAAAGACCTCAAAGACATTTGAATATGGAAGATTTTTGGAGGCCTTCTATTCAAGTTGAAAATTCTGCTGCAAGACAACCTGCCATAGAAGCAAATAATTTTGAAGCGAAGCGACCTTAATCACCGTAGTGCGGCAACACCGGTTCTTGGTCATCCTTCTAAAGATCCCAATGAGCATATTGGAAGATTCATGAGGATGGCCAATACAATCAAGTTAAATGGGGTGAAACTATAAGTGATCAGGCTGCAACTCTTTCCCTTCTCATTGAGAAATGTGGCAGCAACTTAGTTTGTTTGAGTCACTGCCTGTTGGATCAGTGACAAATTGGGAAGAGTTGGTAGAAGCCTATATGGGCAGATTCTTCCCTCCAGCCTTGAAGTCTGAAAGAAGAGGAGAGATTATAGTTTTCAAGCAAGGGGAGGATGAAAGTCTTTACAATGCATGAGAGAGATTTAAGAGACTACTCAAAAGATGTCCTATGATTGGAATAGATCTGACCACTCAGATGGATATATTCTACCATTATATGAATTATGCCTTAAAGGGCATAATTCATGCAGCCTGTTGTAGGGCTTTCAAAAGAAGAAGTGCAGAGGAGGCAAGGCAGCTAATTGAAGACCTGTAGAGCTTCTGAGCTCCATCTGAAGCTTCGGGAGTAACGGCTGGTAAAGGGAGTGATGTAATCGAAGCAATCGAATGGCTGTATTGGAAGCGAATGGATTACATTTTATGAACAAAGATGGAAACAATGAGAAAAGAATACTCTTGCACTTGAAGTAGGGACAGTAGATGAGAGGAGAAAGAAGAGTTACGAGAGACGGATCAAACCATGAGGGTCCCTACCAAGTTGAGGGAAACCTGATACTTGATGCGATAGGAGGGCTAACCTTTCAAGCCCAACTGAACTTGCCCACTCGCTACACGACACTCGGGAACCATAGGGAACTTCTCATATGGAGGAGGAGCAATGGAGTCAAAGACACAGACGGGGTATTGCGACAATATCATGCCTCCTCGGGGTTCACCAACAACAAATGACAAGCAATTAAGCGAAGGACATGAGAAGCAAAAATCAAGGGCAAAGGAGATTTAATTCCTTTGAGGACTAGATGCTTACTTTCATGGGAGAAAATAAGAGGTTATTGAACATACATGAGCAAAATTTTGCTAAGCTATCGCATTCGAGGGTAAACACAAGCGTATTTCGAGGCTGTCTGTACCTCTTTGAAGAATCTGGAGACTCGGGTAGGGCGGTGACCTTAGCCACATGCGAGAATCAACCCCAGATGCAATCCACTAGTGACCTGAAGAATCAAAGGGTGCATGGCGGTAACTCTAAGTGATGAGGCGGAAGAAAGGAGAGTTGAAAAGAAGGACACTGAAGAAAAGAAACAAGAAGAGATTGGAGAAGAATTTTAGCAGCACAGTTTAGAAACTGCTGAAGAAGATAAAACGGTAAAAATGTGGCAAGAGCAGCAAGTGGAAAAAGGAAACCTAGGAAAAAAAGAAGAGGTTAAAGCTTACAATCCTCAAGTTCCATTCCCTTAGAGGCTATAGAAGGCAAAGCTTGTTGAGCAATTCTCTAAATTCTTGAACATGTTCAAGAAGATAGAATCAATGTCACTCTCGGGCGTGCTTCAGATGCCTCGTATGCAAATTCATGAAAGATATATTGAGCAAAGAGAAATAGATTCTTTGAAGAAAGGATAGTGAACTTTGGCTTGACAACTGCAATGCGATGATTCGAGAAGTCTTTACCGGGGAAAATGCGAGGATCAAGCGACTTTACTATACCTGAAAATTGGAAACGGTGATATGGGAAAGGCATTATGCGATTCTAGAGCCAACATCAACTTGATGCCTTTGTCTGTGGTTAAAAGACTAAGTTTAGGGGAACTTACTCCCACAGCCATGACCTTACAGATGGCAGACAAAACTTTGGTCCATCCTGAAGGCATTCTAAAAGATGTGCTAATCAGAGTGGGAAAATTCATTTTCCCAGTGGACTTTGTAGTTATTGATATAGAGGAAGATAAACAAGTCCCACTGCTGTTAGGAAGACCTTTCTTAGCAACAGGAGCAGCTTTGATCGATGTGAAGAAATGAAAATTGACTCTTATGGTTGCAGATGAGGCAGTGCAGTTCAATGCTAATCACAGCTTGAAACAGCCTGAATTTATTAATGCTAATTGTGAGATTGTAGAAACAAAAATTCCCATCAGTTCTGAACTGATCAATTATTGTAATTTTCAGAGTTCAATGAATGAGAATGAGATGAATTTCCAATATCTTGAGCATCTTGAAGTTGAATCTCTAAACACCAATTTTAATTTAAAAGAAGCAGTACTTAGTGTTAAGGAAAATAGTATAAAAAAACCAGCAATTATGAAGAGAAAGTTGTTCAAGAAAATACAAGCTCAAAAGGATTGATTCTAAAGGAATTGCCTGAACATTTGAAGTATGCTTTCTTGCAACTAGAACAAGCCAAGCCAAACATCATTTCAGTTGGATTGACTGAGCTAGATGTCTAGAAATTCTCAGAAAATACAAGGTAGCAATAGCTTGGTCTATAGAAGATTTGAAAGGACTCAGTCCTTCTATCTATATGCACAAGATCACATTTGGAGGAAAATCACCCCAAAACTTTTGTATAGAACATCGAGAGAGGTTGAGATCAGGTGATGAAGAGTAGTCAAAAATAAGTCTCTTGAAATGGCTAAATGCAAGCTTCATATATGCAATCTCAGACATCCCTTAGGTGAGCCCAGTTCATGTGGTTCCAAAGAAGGGAGGATTCACTATGATCATAAATAAGAAGAATAAATTGATTCCTATAAGAACTGTGACAGGATGGAGAGTCTATATAGACTACAAAAAACTAAACATTGCTACCAGAAAGGACCATTATCCTCTACCTTTCATTGACCAAATGTTATACAGGTTAGCAGGGCACTCCCATTATTGTTTTCTTGATGGATATTACAGTTTATAACAGTTACTATAAATGATCGGGAAAACTACATTTACATGTCCTTATGGCACCTTTGCTTTTAGAAGGATGCCTTTTGGATTATGTAATGCTCTTGCCACCTTTCAAAGATGTATGATTTCTATGTTTTCTGATTTTGTGGAAGAGGCTATGGAAATCTTTATGGATGACTTCTCAGTATATGGATCTAGTTTTGAGAATTGTTTGGAAAATTTAGAAACAACACTTCAAAGGTGTCAAGACAAAAATCTAGCTTTGAATTATGAAAAATGACATTTCATGGTAACAGAAGGTATTGTCTTGGGACACAAGATTTCTGCAGATGGATTGGAAGTAGATCAAGCAAAAGTTGCTATCATAAAAACTCTCTTACCACCTACAATAGTCAAGGGGATAAGAAGCTTCCTTGGACATCTTTGGTTTTTAAGAAAGATTCATAAAGACTTCTAAAAATCTCCCACACCATTATATGGCTTGCTAGAAAAGATGCAAAATTTAATTTTGATGAATCATGCAGATCTGTATTTAAAGAAATTAAATCCAGTTTAGTGACAGCTCCTATTATGTTGACACCGAACTGGAACAATGATTTTGAAATTATGTGTAATGCTAGTGATTATGCAATGGGAGATATATTGGGACAAAAAACTGAAAATATATTCAAGGCAATATACTATGCCAGCAAAACCTTCAATAAAGCACAAGATAACTATAGAAAATGAGATGTTGACAATGGTGTTTGCTTGTGAAAAGTCAGAACACTTATATTAGGGTCCCATGTTATAATACCTGCAGTCATGTGCAATTAAATATCTAATGGCAAAGAAGGAGGCCAAACCAAGACTGATCATATGGGTATTGCTAACACCCAAGAGTTTATTACGGAGATGTGAAGATAAAATTTAGTGACAATGTGATAGTTGATCACTTGTCTAGATTGGAAAAGACTACTGAAAAAGAAAAGGAAACTGAAATAGCTAAAAAATTTCCTGATGAGCAGTTGTTTTTGTTGGCAGTTCAAACACCCTAGTATGATATTGTCAATTACTTTGCTTGTGGAGTTCAGCTACCAACAGAGAAGAAAATTGAGAACTGATTGAAGATTTTATATTTGGGATGACCCACTACTTTTTAGAAGAGGAGCAGATATGATAATCAGGAGATGTGTTCCAAAAACATAACAAAGTGGTATTATGGAAAAAGGTCATGCATCACCATATGGAGGACACTTTGCAAGAGATAAAACAACCTAGAAAATTCTCCAATCAGGTTTTTATTGGCCTACTCTATTCAAATATTGTTTTAAATGGGTAAAACATTGTGATACTTGTCAGAGAATGGGCAACATAAGCAGAATGAATGAAATGCCCCTACAAGGAATTTTGGTGGTGCAGATTTTTTATGTATGGGGGATAGACTTCATGGGACCTTTCTCATCATCATTTGGTAATATATACATTCTCTTAGCTGTGGACTATTTATCCAAATGAGTGGAAGCAACAGCTTGTCCCAAAAATGATGCCATAACAGTGGTTGGGTTTATACAAAAAAAATATTTATAAAGCAAATTTAGAGCACCCAAAACAATCATAAGTGATGAGGGAAGCCATTTTGCAAATAAATTTTTTGCAAAACTCATGAATAAATATGGAATCAAACATATGATAGGATTGGCCTATCACCCTCAGTCAAATGGGGAAGCTAAAATTTCCAATAGGGAGATTAAGAAAATTCTGGAGCTTGAGTGAATCTGAGCGAAGGATTGGTACATAAAGTTAGATGATGCAACGTAGATTACATCATTTGCTTACAAAACTTCCATTGGAATGTCCCATACATAATTGTATTCGGAACACCTTCTCATCTCCCTTAAGAACTGGAATACAAAGCTATGTGGTCCATCAAGAAATTGAATTGTGATTTTCAAAATTGCAAGGAAGAGATTACTCAATTAATGGTGGAAGAGTTGAGGAAGCGGAAACTACGACCAATCTTAAAATTTACAAAGAAAGGACCAAGAAGTGGCATGATCAAAATATTTTGAGGAGGGAATTCAAGGCAGGAGAACAAGTCCTCTTATACAATTTCAAGCTCAAGCTATTTCCAGTGAAATTGAAATCAAGATGGAGTGGTCCTTACACAGTGGTAACAAGTACACTCTTTGGAGCAATAACACTAAAAGCTTAATCTGGAAGTGAATTTAAAGTAAATGGTCAAAGACTGAATCATTATCTTAGAGGAAGCATAAAAGAAGTTTAGATCTAGATTTTGAAGAGGGAAAAGAGTTTTTCTTAAATGAAGACATTCTGCAGCAAATGTCTAGCTAAAGACATTAAACTGAGCAGCTTCTTAGGTGGCAACCCAAGCTGAATTTTAAATTTTATAGTTAGTTTAATTTTGTAAATTTGGTACTTGATGTTCTAGTTTTAATTTTGTTAGAAATTTTATTTTGTAGTTTTTGCTGAATTTTCAAGGACAGGGAAGATGAACTGGAAATGGATGTTATTAGGAAAGCACACTTTCTCAAACTGAAGTATGCAGAAAAAATGCTACAAGGGGGAGTATTTCCATTTCGCTCACTTTGTCCTTAATAATAGTGCATAGTTGAAGTTTGGGGGAATGTGAAAATTTTATTATGCAAATTGCATGTATGCATTGTTAAATACCTTGATGAATGATATTGAATGAAGAATGAGAATTTTTGTTCATACTTGAATTGAGATTATGTGTAAAATGTGTTTTCACAAGTATGAACTAAGTGGAAAGACTTTATCACATAATGTCCTTTGGGTTGAATGGTTGAAATTATGAAAATATGCAAAAATTTTGAAGTAGGACAGAATTCTGTCACAACATAACTTTGTTATGTCGCGACAAAATTTTGAACTTTTGTTGCAACATTGGTTCTTTTTGTTGCGAAAAGAAAAATCAAACCTCAGCGCAAGTCGCAAGAAATTTTGTTGCGACACAATTTCTTTCTATCACGACAAAGTTGGTGCTAGCATTTGATTTACAATGAAAAAGTTTGTCGCGACATAATTTCTTTATGTCGCGACGAATAGCAAACATGAGCCTCAGAAATCATGTCGCGACAAGATTTCTCTATGTCGCGACGTAAATTAACTGGAGCATAAACAAATTCCTGTCGCGACAATTTTTTGCCTTAATCAAAAAAGTAATTGAAAATTTTCTGTTGCGACATTAATTCTCTATGTTGTGACACAATATAAAAGGGGGCTGGCTTTAAGTCAAATTTTTTCGCAACAATTAATGAAAGCACAACAACTCTTGGCCTATAAATAGAAAATGTTTGAAGACTGAAGAGTCACCTACCTCATAAACCTTCAACCCAATCCTTCCCTCACCAAATCTCTCTCACTCCCCTTCGAAACCTAGATCCCTAAATCTCTCTCTCAAAATGTCTGAGCCAACGAACTTTTGGTTTAAACCTCAGTAAGAATCATGGAAAAGTATCTTTGAGATGAGGAAGAAACAGTTCAAGCCACTCAAGCAGAAACAAGGCGAAGTGAAGAAAGGGTTGAAGTCAACAGAGAACCTGAGCAACCAGTGGAAGAATCTAGAAAGAGGAAGAGAGGAGATGAAGAAGCAAGAGTAGAGAGTAGTGAAGAAAAAGTTAGTGACTGGGTCTCTGATATGGCTTATATTGCTGGAGAGATAAATTATAACACACAAACTTCATAGGGGAGAGAGGCTTCAACAAGTGGGTTTCTCCATTCCAAGAGTTGGTCAAGAGCAAGGGATGACACTTATTCTGCGAGCACAAGGCTCCGGGATTTGTGGACGTGGTGAAAGAGTTATATGCGAACATGGTGGGCATGAAGGATAAGAGGCGATTAATATGTTAGAAATGGATATCGCCCGGAAAGAGCAGTTGACGGACACAATCTTGCGAGATGAAGGATAGCTCCAAGAAGTTCAAAGATTGGTGAAACACAGCCACAGAAGATTGTAGACTTGATGACTGATGATAAGGGAAAATGGAATGCCACCAAGAGAAACCCACATGAGTCCATCATAAGAGGAGTACTGACTGAACCAGCAAAGGTGTGGTTTTATTTCTTATGTTCAGTCATTTTACCTTCAAAGCACCTACGGTCGAGGAGAAGCAGTCTTGTTGTATGCCATCCTGAAGGGCTACAAATTCAGTGTCGGTAAAATTATAGAAAACTCAATTATGAGTTATTACAGAGGAGGCTACAAGGGGCTGATTCCACACCCAATACTAATATCAAGGCTCTATATTTTGGGTGGTGTACAAAGAGAATGGGAGGAAGAAAGCGCCCCGAGACACATCATAAATTGACACTTATAGCAACCACGAGGGCCCCGAAAACAAAGGCGGGAAGACGGGTGAAGTTGTAGAAGAAGAAGAACGAGGGCGGACTATCGGCAACCCACGGCATGAGGTGGCTCAGAGCCCTAACATAGGCAGAGAAGTGTGAGCCCAATACTAACATTCTCCCTAAGGTGAGACAAGTCCACCAAGAGCATGCTGAAAGCTCAGAGCCTATAAGTAACAATGTTGTAGTGCTAGAAGTGCTAAATGCCATGAGAAAATAAATGCAAGAAAGAGACAACCAGCTGAAAGTCCAACTGCAACTCAAGGATGAGTATATGGATTCTGAGTTGAAAATAAGGGACCAGAATTTGGAAGAAGCCCTAAAGCAGAGAAATGAGGAGTGGAAGAGTAGATGGGAACTAAGAGAATAAGAGCTGAGTGAAGAACTAAAAGCAAGAGAAGATGCCTTTTTCTCATATCAGCTTAGGAGAGATAGTGAGCTAATCAAGATCATGAAAGAAAGAGAGGATGTCATAGAGAAGAACTTGTTGTAGAAGGTAGATGCTTTCGGGTATCTGTGTAAGACCCGAGAAATTCCAATTTCTGGAAAAAGGGAAAAATCGGAATTTCGGTTACAAAATTGTAATTTCGGTTAAAAATCCGGAATTTATTCTCTAGATCTCGGATGATGAAATGGATTGCACCGTTGGAATCGTATCGTGGAAATCTAGGTAGCACGATCAGATTTCGTCGGGTCAGGGACGGTCGAGATTTACACGTTTTTCGAGGGCATCGCGAGTTCAAGTCTTAGATAAAACGGGTTACTGATCTGTGAGTCACATATAACACGTACTCATGCGCCGTAAGTGGCATGAGTGAGAGAAATGTAAAATGGAAGTGGGGATAGTGCCAGAATGTCAAAGCCCCAGGAAAAGAGGGACATAACGGGTATTAATGGAAGTTTAAATGACACTAAAGGACCAAGCTCTCCCAATAGTGTCGTCTCTTTAAAAGAGAAAGAGGCGTGTGGAGCAAAAGCGTAGGGCTCTGGGTTTGAGTTTTTTAGAGAGAGAGACTTCTCTCTAGTTTTCAAACAAATCCGTGTCGGCTTGAGTCTTCGGGACCCGAAGGCTCTCTGTGAAGGAGCCTAGGCGTGGGTACCGGATTTAAGGAGTTTAGACAAACTCTGAGAGGTAGGGGATTTATCCTACTTGGGTTTTACACTTTATTTAAGTGTTTTATAATGTTTCGGTTAGTTTGAGGCCGTGAGGGGCCGTTTAATCGGTCCCAAAACATGGGACCAAATTGTAGAAATTTTTTAGAATTTTGGTCGGTCAGGTAGATACATTTGGGAACTGATTTGGGTGTTTATATGATAATTTATGGAATAGAATTATGCTTTGGTATTAATATAAGGCCGGAAATGGCCGTGAGGCACAGGTTCATGAAGTGAGCCAGGTGATTGGTGATTTAATCGGAATAGTAGCAGGGTTTCACTATTCCCGGGAATAAATCGTTCACAAAATGAATTTTTGTGAAATAATGTGTTGGTTGAGTAAATTCCAGTCGAATTAACCGTGTTTGATCATTAGCCCGCATTGAGCTAATTTTGATGTAATTGATGGTGAGATTACATGACATGTTTGTGTAATTTATATTATGTAGATATATGCATGATTATATATTTGCATGTATTTATAGAATGATAATGGAGATTGGCATCGCGTACATTATATCTTACTAGGACATCTACAGGGCGATAGGAATTAAGTGCATGAGGTAATTCTAGAGAGAATGGTTTCGGAGGGTTGTCTAAAAATAATATGATCGGAGGGTAGGCCATACTAAAAATATCAATCGTCGGAGATGGCCCAATTGATATACATCGGAGGGTAGTCCACATATAATATCAATCGTTGGAGTCGGCCCAATTGATATAAACATCGGAGGGTTGTCCACAAACAAATAAAAACTAAGGTTCTCATACGTGGCTTAGGCAGGTGTGAGGGAGTCGGGAAGGACTAGGGGTATGAGATGGTCAGTTAGACATTCAAGTAGGATCATGCATTTGCTTGAATGTGTGTTTGCTGGAGCATTGCATATGCACTTGGGTGGAGAGTAGCCCACTTAGGGTGATTCCACTCTGGGCATTAGCTCACCACAATCGAGGATGCTATTTCTGGTGCGGGAGCGTGCGAGGGGCGGCTCGTCCTAGGAGGCGGGTTTTTAGTAGAGGCCAGAAATGTGGCTTTGATGGTTCTACATGTATTAGAATTGTTTTAATTTTAATATATGTTGTATAAGAGTAAAAACAATTGAACTCTAGAAACTATTGGATATAGTTGGATATATATATATTGATGAGTAGTGTTGTATTTGGCCAAAGTGGTTGTTTGTACTCATGATATTGATGTTTGAGACAGGTTATATACAGGTTTTGTATTTGGGTAGAGCTCCCCGTACAAAGGGACTACGCCGATTTTTGTGTCTTCGGGTTACCCGAGCATTCCATGTCCGCGGGTTGTGGTGCATCAACGGACCTCGGGTTTTGGGCGTCCACAATCTTATTTTAAGGAACATTAGAAGGAAATAAGAACTATGATAGAGAAAAAGGATAAGGAAATAGAGGGTACCCTAAACTATAGGGAAAAATGCTAGACTGAAAGCCTGGACATGATGAACAAAAATTTGCTTAAAATGTACTCTACCTAAGGAGAATTTGAGGGAACCCTGAATTCTATTGGGAAAAGACAAAATGAAATGATCAAGCAATTAGCCCTAACCATGGAGTGGTCTTTACCAAATAAAAGTGGAGAAGGCAGTAGGTTAAGGCAAACACAAGTCCAAATTCCTGAGTTCTCACCTTCTGCAGTTGGTTACAAGTTAGATCCAGTTATCCTACCTTCCTCCTATAGGTATGAAAGAAAAAGAAAATAGCTCACCCTGCTCTTCCATCTCTCCTCCCTCTTTGTACCTAATATCACATCCTTGAAAAATTCAATAAAATAGAAAATTCTTTGTAAAGTTTGGTGTTCACTTTTATTATTTTTCATTTCTTGTTTGTTTTGTTTAAATTTTCTTTCCTTTGAGTTTAATAATTTGAAATTGTTGACTTGTGGTAAATAGTTTAGTTGAATAAATGAGAAACCAAATTTCCTGGTTGGAATTGCTAAATTTGCTGTGAATTTTTTGTGGAGCTGAATTGTTGATGGAATTGATTTGTTGCTATGTTACATTTTTTTTGAACTGGATTGTTGATCTAAATGAACATTCTAATTGTTAAATAACACAACATATCCACAAAACCAAACAAACAATCTAATAGATGCATTGGGGTAGGATGAGATGAATTAAAATGGAATGTTGTAAGGATATTAATAAATGTGTGGAACTTCAAGAATAAGGAAGGTTTTTATAAATTGATGGAACATATAAGACCTATAATTTTGTTTTTGTAAACAGTTTGGTTATAAAAATCTCGATAAGCTTTGCACATGGTCAATAATAGCTCTAAAACAAATTGTGCCAAGATTAGGACATCTTTTAGGATCCATCACGATAATCTCCAATGTCCTAGAACTTTGTTAGATTATTAGTCAAGGCAGAAATGCTAAGAAGCGATACCACTAACAGGAAATGATTTAGGCCATCCTTAGAAGTTTGAGCCTTTCAAAGCCTACCCTTATGATATGCATAAGCATACACACTAGTTCCTTATTTGAGCCTATAGTCAATCTCATCATCAACCAGCAAATGAGAAGCCCAATTCCTTCCTTAAACATAATCCTATAGTAAAGAACCTTATTTGCCCAGATTACAAGACAAAATAAATCAATAACAGAAAATGACAAGTTTGGGGGAATATTATTTAGAGTTATGGAGAAGGATGAAAAGGGTTGAAAAAGAAAATTCATTGAGAAAAGAAGAGATGAAGAGAATTAAGAAAGAAAATGTGAAAAGGAAAACATCAAGGAAGAATGAGTTTGGTCATGGCCTTCCTTCCTTGACCCGATTAAGTTCTTAGGGGTGTTGACACCTAGTGCCTGTCTCAGTGTAGTATAGGATTCTTGACCCAAAGTTTGTTAAGGGAGGTAGAAAGCTTAAAAAGACAAAACATTACACCATTCCAAAAACCTAGATAACAAATGAAAAGTGAAAAAGCTTCTAAGATAAGGAAGAGAAGTCACACTCTGATTGAATTAAATGAAAAGAGAAATACCAGAGTACAGAGTATGTAGAAAGATGCACAAAACCTGATGGGAAGGTTAGAAACTTAAAATCAAAAGAAATCAAGGATGCATGATAAAGGCAAAAGTGTAAGTTGTCAATGAAATCTGGGTCAAATTGAGCCTACAGTGTCCAATTATCTACCTAATTACCCAAGCCACACATTACAAGCCTAAAAGACCTATTTGATCTTGAAGGTGATGATATGTCTACATTAGTGGAGATTAATATAACAAACAAGCATATGGGACTTTTAAAAAATGAAAGAGAAGTATGCTAACTGAGTATGATCACAAAAGATTAACTAATGCAAGGAAAAGAGGAAAGACAGAGGCACTCACTCCTGAATCGGTTTAATGATTAAATTGTTTACACCATATGAATTATTTGTTGGTTCAGTGAACTTAATTGAAAATCTTCCTGATTCTAGATAGGGAACATGTTTAGAAATAATTTTACAACTTACTTATATTTCCTACCCAATTGAGTTTTAAAAAGAAAAATGTCCTTAAAAATAAAAGCTAAATTGTTTGAGGACAAACAAAATTTTCTTTTCTTTGCTTAAAGACAAGCAAAACTTTAAGTCTGGGGGAATTTGATGAGTCTTATACTCATCTATTTTTAATCCAGTTTTCTAGCATGTTTTTAGCAATTTCAGATCTATTTTTATGCTAAAGTATAGAATATTCACCAACTTTGTGATTTGCAGATTTTAATTGAAAAGGAAGATAATTTCAGCAGAAAAGAAAAAAAAAGTACAATTGCAGCATTCTCTATCACGACATAGTTTTTGTTTGTCGCGACAGAATCTCAAGCATACCAGAGAACTATGTACTTAACCCGGCAACTATATGTCGCAGCAAAGTCGGAGCTTAACTCGGGAGAAATAGAATCTACAATCGCGACAAAAAGAGTTCTCTCATGACATAGGCGAAGAAGAATGAAAAAAGATTGTCGCGACACCCTTAACTCTATCGCGACAATGATCAAGGCAAATGGCAAAGCAACTTTGTCGCGACAATCCTTCCTCTGTCGCAACATAAAAGGCTGAAGATTAA
The DNA here is from genome assembly GCA_016808115.1 of Tetrastigma voinierianum. Taxonomy (NCBI): domain Eukaryota; kingdom Viridiplantae; phylum Streptophyta; class Magnoliopsida; order Vitales; family Vitaceae; genus Tetrastigma; species Tetrastigma voinierianum. The sequence goes on from JAEQBH010005101.1 coordinate 340,941, forward strand.
CATATGAACTTACATGCATATGAAGGCAGTGTGGCCCGCGACGAAAAATGCCATGAATACCTTCAGTCGGTGAGACAAAGTGTTTTTATGTTCACAAGATTTTGACTATGGAACATTTCGAGGAGAAAAGTCTATCTATGAGAAAATCGTGTCGTGACATAACAGAAAGTTCATAACAAGAAGCAGCGGAATTTGTGTCGCAACAAAGATTATTTCTATCGTGACAAACAAAACATGAGGGAAGTGAATTCTCTATCGCGACAAGAAGTTGAAGAGAAATACAAGAGCCATGGCGACAATAAAAGCTACAGAATGATAGAATTCTGTTGCGACAGAAGAAATTCTATCTCAACATAAATTGAAAGAGAACTGAGATTAGCCAAGTCAAGTTTTTTGCAACAAAGATTTCTATGTCATATGAACCTTCGGCCGACTACAAGGACCCCGAGGAGAAGAAAAGTGCGTAATGACAAAGAAAATTTTATCCACGACAAAAATTTAGGAATCAATCACAGCTCCGCGACATAGAAAACTCTATCACGACAAAGTAGAAAAGCTAAAGAGAAAAAGGCTTATCGCGACAAAGAAAATTATATTGCGACAATTTCTAGAGACATAAGTGTATGAAGAAATTTGAGTGCAACAATTTGCATTGTCCACGACATAAGACATTCCACAATGCGACAAGAACAAGGCTGGCTGGATCAAAACTGCATGCATAAGGTAATAAAGTCTGTCATAATAGAATCTAAGAAAAAGCTCATAGAACATGTCGTGACAAAAGCGCAGTTCACGTGAAGTGACAAAAAACCAAAGACTCTATCTCGAGCCAAAACTTATCATGAGCGACAATTTTAGGCGGTTTAGGGATCCACAACACTGTCTTGAAGTGCGGCCCAACATTGGAAAGTTTATAAATAGACGCATCTAGGGCACTATGTGCAGCTTCCGCAATTCCAGGACTTTTGGGTAGTTGAAGACTCTCTGCATATTTTTTTTCTTTTATTTATGTTTTGGTAGATTTAGTTTGAGCGTAGTCTTTAGTTAGTTTTCTTCTGATTTTCCAGAGTTGAGTATTGAACTATAGTGCAGCTTTGAGCTAGAATTTCTTGTTAAAATTTCTCTTTCATTACTGTTTTGAATAAAATGGAGTTTGAAAATTTTATGAATTTCATTTATTTCAGTTTGTTTACACTTTTAATGAATTTACCTAATCAGTTAGTCACTGATATGAGGAAACCAGTTTTGAAGGGTTAACCTCCCTCTGGGAATGGATCGATGATGATCGTAATTTTTTTTCATAAAGTGGAAGAACGCCTTAGTTAGATTTCTTGAATTTATTTGATTGGTATTATTTTTTAACTTAATTGTCAATTACTGATGCGTGTACCCCAAGCAAAGTATTGTATCTTGCTCTAATTTCTAGGAGGCCCTCTACGTGACACAGAGATGGAGAATCCTGAGGGTAGAGAGCAGTTCTTTGTGGGTATGGTAGACTAATACTTTGGAACTAATGAACTCTGAAAGATGACTCAGAGAAATCACTAACTTGCTCATGGTTTGAGGATAGCCTAATGAAGTATCAGTTTAATCACTCGAGCTCTCTCTCTCTAATGAAAAGGATTCGATCAGTGTTGCAAGTCTAATCAAGGAGTAAGAATTTCATCAGTATTGAGATGAGTGTCATCCTAAATTGAAGGAAACTATGATATCACAATACATGGGGCGAGAATTCTTGATCCTAAGATCTGAGTGAAATCTTGAAAAGGAAAATTACTCAAATCTTAGAAAAAGGAGCTAATTAAATTCATGAATTAGAAACGAACATGAATCTCTAATTAGTGAAAGGTATGGTTGAGGGAGATATTCAAACTATGCCACAATGCATCTTTGACAAATTCAGCTTTCCAACGTGTATGGCTTAGCTAAGATCAAAATGATGCAAAAATTGACAATTATTCATTAGTCTATGTCCTAGTGTTGTCTCACTCAGTGCACTCTCAACTCCATTCTTATTAATATTTTATGTACACTAATTGAAATTACTTTAGTATTATTTTATTCGTTTCGATCATCTTAATATTGGAGTTCAAATAGTAAGGATCTTGACTAGTTGGGGTAGTTGGTTTTATGATTCATCCTCAATCCTCGTGGGAACGATATCTAGACTTAATGAAAATCCACTTTTATTACTTGTACGATCTGTGCACTTGCAATGATTAAGACTAATCAAAATCTTTAATGAATCCAGTTTACGAAAAAGGACAAACACATATTGTCATCACATTTTGGTGAACAAGTTTTTGGCGCTGTTGCCGGGGACTTTATTTAGTCTTTGGTAGCAATGTCGAAAATTATGGTCTAACAAGTTTTTTGGCGTCGTTGCCGGGGATTAGATAAAATTCCTTGGTAATGGTTCCAAAATTTTGTACATATATGATCTTGTTTGTCAACTGGTCTATACATATATATAATCAAGTCCAACAAGTTTTTGGCATCGTTGCCAAGGACTAAATAATTGTCCTTTAGTGGCAGAGTCATAACATTGTTTGAACAGCTTGGTCTACACAAAATCGATCAACAAGTTTTTAGAGTCGTTGCTGGGATTAGATAATAGTCCCTGGTAGTAGTTCCATAAATTTGTATATATGTATATGATCTTGTTTGTCCACTGGTCTATCTATATCTCAAATGGGTCTTAACAAGTTTTTGGCACCGTTGCCTAGGACTAAATAATAGTCCTTTGGTGATAGAGTCATAACTTTGTTTGAACAGCTTGGTCTACACAAAATAGGTCAACAAGAACTCCTTTTGGAAGTTCTATAGGCCCACAATGTCTCTGATAAAATCTTATGCCAATCTCTGGGATCTCCTCTAGCCTTTTCTCCATAATCCACGACAAAATAATTCATCTCTTCCTGATTCGTGCCACGGTAGGGTGATTCGGAATCAACAAAATTTGTATCCTAAGTTCCTCCCTCACTGCTTGGTAGTCAAGCTCTTGCGTATAGTGGTCTAAATTAGAACAGGGATGGGTTTTCTTCATGTCTGAATGATTTAGTGAAGTCAAAAAATGGTGAATTAAATTTGGATTTTTTCTGAGTTAGTTAAAAGCAATTGAGGTTTTTGGGGTTTAAAGCGAAGAAAATAAAATGAAGAAAAAATAAGAAAGAACTCTTTGAAAGTCTCGAGGCCAGTTGCAGGATTTACTAAGGGCAACCAACATGTCTCAGGTCACTTTTTCCTCGCGTTGGGGAGGATGACATATAGTCATTTCGAGCAGGGATCTTCATTTAACTTTAAAAACTAAACCCTCATAATTTTCCTTGTGATAGAAAGCATTCATTTAACATTTTATGGTTCCTATAGTGAAAACATGTCTCAAAAACCTACCCTTCAGTAACAAATAAGAGACAACTAATTAGGCATCAGTGAATCTAGTGAAAGTATCCATTGAACCCAAAAGGCTTGCCAAATACACATTAGGAAAGCATGCTTAAGAGATTTTAACCTAAAAAGTTGAAATCAACCTTAACCTACCTCAATAACCGTAAAGAGCAACTAATGGATATCAGTGTATCTAATGCTAAGAATACACTGAACCCTAAAAGCTTGCCAAGTATTGGCCAAAGAAAGTACATCAAAAATCTTTAAACCTAGGGTTGCAAATTTGGGAACCAAAAATGGAAAAGTCTGCTGCGTGAAAAACAAGGGAACCAAGAGGTTACCTTAAGATCGTTGCCCCAGTAGCCGTCCTCTTCAAGGAGGAAGAGGTTTTAGCCGCTCATCCTCCAAGTTGTCATCCTTGGAGGGTGTTTGGCAATCAAGAAAGGAAGAGAAAATGAGAGAAAAGCAAAAAAACGGGAGAACGGAGCCCTAATTTTATTTACAGCAAAAATTCGTCCCTTCCAGTGTATACAAAAATGGCTTATATAGCCTTACAAACCAAGTGAAATACCATAAAATCCAAACTTAAGTGATTACAACAAGGGTAGAAAGGAGAAAAACCAAATTTAGCAAAAGCGAGGCGTGAAAAGCATGGGAACAATCGGCCAAGAGGAGCAGGTGCTCGCGAGGATGCACGGTGGCTGTAGCAAAGCACTCCTACCCGGGGGTCCAATTTCTTCATTTTTGCTCTTCTTTCCTTATGATCTTTGATTTATGTCTTGAGTTTGACTTAATTCTTCGTGCTTGGATCGACTCAACAATTTTGGCATAATTAGCTCGCAAAAACTGCAAAATTTGCCACAAAATGCGATCATTAAAATAGTAGGGACAGTAATGTATAGAAATCGGGTTAATTAGAATGAGGTAGTATACAAAAGCACTCAAAACCTATAATAAATAGGGTTCAAAATAGCACTTTTTGGACACTAATCACACCCCCAACCTACACATTGCTAGTCCCTTAGCAATGAAAGAAAGAAAGAAAGAGCATACAAAATGATAACAAAATAATGTTTACAAAAATTATTTCAAAAAGGTTATTAATAAGTAATGCCTAACCCTAAGTAAGAATCATCAACCCCTTGTCCAATAACTATCATGAGAGAATGAATGACATACAAAATTGAATATCAAAATAGCCTCATTCTTAGTGAATCAACCAGAAATTTCCACCAAAATCTAAGTGTTTATTTTATCAGCTCTCAATGATAAGTGTGGCCTCTCTGACCTAGCTGCTACCACGACCTAGCCGCTAACTTAACCTAAATAGTCAGGACCCACCTCTTATTCCACAATTCTTTTTTTTTGTGTTGTAGGTCACCCAATCTTTGAGAATCGACCTCACCAAAAGTCCATGTAACGAGGATCTGGAAGTGACTCCCAACCAATTAAGGTTTAGGGCACGAGTCATAAGGATCTTTCGACCACAAACTCTTGGGTTTCACCGGACTGAATGATTCGAGACTCCAACACCTACAACGCTAGCTCCACCCATCCACCCATGTAGCGAGACACTAAGTCGGTGACTCCCGACCGGTGAAGGTTTAGGGCCAGGGCTTTAATGGCCTCGCCATATACCCCCTCGGACCGTGTTCGGGTTTTCAGAGCAAAGTGTTGCAATTTTATTCTTTTTCTTTTCTTTTTCTTTTCTTTTTCTATTTTCTTTTCTTTTTTTTTCTTCTTTTTCTCGTTTTCTTCTTTTCTTTTTCTCTGAGGGGTCCTTAACCTATTAAAGCGGTCGATGAAACTAGGGTAGGTTATGCAAAGTAAAAGGAGGTTGCGCGGTTTTTTAACTATCATTGAAACCTCTTGTCACTCACGTAGTAGTTAGCTAAAGGTGGAAAAAATATCGAAATCAATAAGAATTCAACTAATCATTCACTCAACCAAGCATGGAATCAATCTAACATCAATAGAAGATTGGACAAAGTTTAAATTTTCAACTTGCGGGTTAGCGAAAACCCGCAAAATTTTGATTGCAAATTGGGTCAGTTTTTGAAAAGTAGAGTTGTATGGTATAAATGACTTTATAGAAAGGGGACCCGTGAGCCACCCAAACATCACAAAATGGGCTTACACAAAATAATAACAAAACATAAATACAAAAGCCACTTCCTTTGCTAACTCTCCCCCCACGCTGAACATCTCGGTATTAGAAATGGGAGGCTCGGATTGGAAAATTAGAAGGAAGTGTTACCTCTATGATGAGATGTGATCATTTCTGGATAGGAAACTTCGCAAGCTTTCCCATGACACCTTATTCACTCAGTTTGGGCTTCAAATAAACAAGTTAGAAGAAGAAGAAAAGAGAGGGAAAAAAGTGGCCCGAGTTGGAGCATTTTAAAATTACACTTTCATAACAATCTCAAAAATGTTCTTTCTAAGTATATTTAGATTCTACACTCTCTAAGCTTTCAACGGTACCAAGAACGCCTAAAGGGTTCGGATGAAAAAGTTATGGCTGAAAAACAAAATTGGGAGGCAAGAAAGTGGGGCCCATAGCGAAAAAATTTTATTTGCTCACCGATAATTTTTCGCTAGGCTAGCGAAAATTTGACATAGCGAAAATTTCGCTATGTTTGCGAAATTTTCGCTATGTCTAATAGAAATTTTTTTGATTTTTTTTTTTTTGAAAAATCAAATAAAATAAAAAATAATAAAATAAAATAAAATAATATATAGCATAAATAAAAATAATAATTTTTTTTTTGAAATAAAAATAATATATAAAGAAAAACAAGCGTTTTTTTATATAAAAATTAAATAAAAATAAAAAATAAAAAAATATAAAAATAAAACAAAATAAGCAGAAAGTAAATGTTTTTGTCACATGTGAGGAAAGCAATGTTGATTTAAGCTATTCGTTGGAATTTATTTGCTAGCGAAGCGCATTGTTCTAGCGAAATTTTCAGATTCCCGTCTCCACGAATTTAGCTAGGCGTAGCGAAATTTACAGCTAGCTGTGAAAATTCCATCTATGGCGAAATTTTCACATTTATTAGAATTGCGAGAAATTTTATTGTAGTTGCGATAAATTCACATCTTCATTTACGCTTTCAATTTCTTGTCAGCTTACAAATTTTGCACAAAAACTGCAAAAATTAATGCAAGAAAAATTAAGAAAAATTGTAGAAAAGCAAAAACTAATTTAAAAACATAAATTAACTAAAAATTAGATAAAAAGCTAAGAAGAAAAATTACTTGAAATCAAAATAAAAATGCAATAAAAATAAAAATAAGACCAAAGAAAATTAAAGAAACAAAAGTGGGGAGGCGTGTCCTGAGGACCACTTTCCTTAGGCCTTTGGGTGTAGGAACTAGCGCGAGACTCGGAAATGTGCGGGGTTAGTTATCGAATCAGAGCCGACACCCAGAACCAACCCCTTTGTGTCATCGCGGTGTGACGAATTTGCCATTGTTTTTGATGTAATTGGCAAAGTTACGTACCAAAGGCCACTAATCTGTGAAAAATTTTACCTGGCCGGTGATGGGCAGCATGGGTTTTAGGAGAAGCGAGTCTTGTGGGTTTTGGGTTTGCGGATGTGGAAGCGTATGTTACCGCGGTAGTGGGTGCAGGTGGTCTTGGCATTGGCAGTAGGTGTTTTGGGTTGGGATTGTAGTGCAGGTGAAGGCAATATCGCAGAGGCTGAATCGGTGAGGCGAGAGGCCAATTTTCTCTTTGTGTTCTTCCCGCTTGCTTCTCGATCAAACGGGGATTACTTCCTTCTTCTCCATGCCTTGAGCAATGACACGATGACGAGGGATTAGGGTACTCTACCAAGCCTTCTTGTGGCTGCTGTAAACACGGCTCCTCCACCATGGTATCACTTTGGCACTCTTCCTCTGGTGGACAACATTCTTGATTGATTAAGGTCTTGGAGTGGAATCTTGCAGTACATCCCATTTATGCTCATAGTCATTTTTATTATCTATTTTCTTGTTCAAATTGTCTTCCACGGTAATGATTCTCTTATTCAAATGGGCTTTAATCACCACATTCTCTTCACAAGAGTCTCATCCACTATCAGGTTAAGGTCCCAGAAATGGCTTGTTCAAATGGAGGGAGTGACGTAGTGGTGAGTATTTGAGGGTTGAAGCATAAAATGGAGGTTCGGGAGGACCATATTGTAGGAGTCTTGGTTCCCATGAGGAGTGTGGTGTGATTCCTCCAAGCGTAGTTTGTAAGCACTACCATATGGTGAACTCATCCATTGGTTCCTATAGTCCCTCATTGTCATATATGCCCTGAGTTGCTCTCCCACTTTGAATACTCCTTCTGTTGCTTTCCCTCTTCATTAGTCACAATTCAAACCCACTGAAAATTCAATCGCGGTGAAATAAGGCAACAGAAAACGATCCTCTGAAATTTTTTTTTTATAGTGAAATGTACAAAAAAAACAAAACTGACAGTGAAACAATAAAAGGAAAATTTCACCAGAACTTGTGATGAAGATCACAAAGTGTTCCTGACTCGTCGAATACTTGGGCACCATCCCAGGCAGTAACCCCATTTGATTCGTGCCACGGTAGAGTGATTCGGAATCAACAAAATTTGTATCCTAAGTTCCTCCTGCCGTAGTCAAGCTACTGCAATATAGTGGTCTAGGGTCGAACACGGGGATGGGTTTTCTTCGTACAAATGATTTGAGTGAAGTCAAAAAATGGTGAATTAAATTTGGATTTTCAGGTTTGGTTAAAAACAGTGAGGTTTTGGGGTTTAAAACTGAAAATAAAATGAAGAAAAATAAGAAAAGAACTCCTTGAAGTCTCAGACCCTTTGGGTTGGGATTTATAGGGCCTTGACATGTCCTCGGGTCTTTTTCCTCGCGTTGGGAGTATGACATATAGTCATTTCCCGAGCCGGATCTTCATTTAACTTTAAAGCTGGCCTCATAATTTTCCTTGTGATAGAAAGCATTCATTTAACATTTTATAGTTCCTATAGTGAAAACATGTCTCAAAAACCTACCCTTGATGTAAATAAGAGACAACTAATTGGCATCAGTGAATCTAATTGTATCCATTGAACCAAAGTTTGCCAAATACACATTAGGGAAAGCATGCCTAGGAGATTTTAACCTAAAAGTTGAAATCTGACCGCAACCTACCTCCGATGGCTCGTAAAGGCAACTAATGAATATCAGTGTATCTAATGCGCACAAGAATACCTTTGAACCTAAAAAACTTGCAAGTATTGGCCAAAGAAAATACATCGAATCTTTAAACCTAGGGTTCTGAGATTTGGGACAAAATGGAAAAGTGCAACATCATTGAAAAGCAGGGAACCCGAGAGGTTACCTTAAGATCGTTGCTTGATGGTGAGTCCTCTTCAAGGAGGAAGAGGTTTTAGCGGCTCATCATCAGTTTTCATCCTTGGAGGGTGTTTGGCAATCGAAAGGAAAGAGAAAATGAGAAAAGAGAAAAGCGGAGAAACGGGCCCAATTTTTATTTGACAAAATCAGTCCCTTCCGGTGTATACAAAATGGCTTATATAGCCTTACAAACCAGAGTGAAATACCATAAAATCCAGAGCTTAAGGGTTTACAACAAAGGGTAGAAAGGAGAAAAACCAAAAATTGCAAGCGGGGCGTGAAAAGCAAAGGGAACAATCGGCAAGAGGAGCAGTGCTCGCGGGATGCCGTCATTTGTAAGTAGCACTCCTACTTGGGGTCGATTTCTTCATTTATCTTCTTTCCTTATGATCTTTGATTTGTAATGTTGAGTTTGACGAATTCTTATTGGATCGACTCAGCAATTTTTGGCATAATTAGCTCATGGCTACTGAAGTGCCACAAATGAGATCATTAAAATAGTAGGGACCGTAATGTGTAAATCGGGTTAATTAGAATGATTAGTATACAAAAAGCACTCAAAACCTATAATAAATAGGGTTCAAAATAGCACTTTTTGGACACTAATCACTTTCCTAGTGAACATTGTTCCTTGATCAGTAGTGATAGATTGGGGAATTCCAAACCTATGAATAATCTACTCCTTGATTAACTAAATCACATCCTTATGTTCTACTTTCTTCAATGGTACTACCTCCACCCACTTAGTGAAATAGTCTATAGCAACTAGGATGAAGTTGTGCCCCTTTGATGATGTTGGATGAATCTTCCCAATTAGATCCATGGCTCGTCCTTTGAATGGCAGCTGGCTTTACTATTAGTGTAATTCAACGGTATAGATCCTCTGTTTGCTTCGTATTTACGGCGCAGATTGACAACCTTTGGAGTAAGTGATGCAGTCTCATAGAATGTTCGACCAAAAATAGTAGTGTCTTCTAATTAATCGTCGCTTCTTTACTCCAAATTGATAGGCTCCACAAACTCCTTCATGAACTTGCTTCATAACTTCCATGCTATATGGGAAAGATAAGCACTTGAGTAGTAACCCATCAAATCCTTTTTTGTATATCTCTCAGCCACAGTAAACAAAATTCTAAGCAGAGCCTTTGTTCATGGGAACCGCTTGTTTGGATTATCCAAATACTCTCTAAACTCTGTTCTCCAATCTCCAACAATATTCATGTCATTGTTGAAGATGTCTAGGTCGATTCCCCTTTCAAAAATCGAAGAGTGATTCTTCTTCTCTATCATGATGAGCCTAAGGGTCAATTCTTCACCCATTTTTACACCAGAGCCTATTTTAGCAAGCTCATCATCTTCCCTGTTTGATTCTCTAGGCACATGTTCAAGTTTCACATTGTCAAAAAAGTCTAACAATTGAATGGTAGCAGTAAAGCAAAGTGTTAATAGCAAGATGTGGCACTTATACTCCCCTGTTAAGTTTCAGAGTACAAATTGAGAATCTCCAATGACTCGAACATCTTTTGCCCTAAGGTCCGATGGGATCTCTAAGCCAATCACTAAGGCTTCATACTAGACCTGATTGTTGGTGCATCCAAAGGCCAGATTGAAAGACAATGTAGTCTTTACTCCTCTTTTAGATTTAATCACAATACCATCAATGTATATCTCCATGTGGTGGCCTAGCAAGTCATGGAAAATAGCATTCATTGCCCTTTGCATTTTTGAGACCAAAAGGCATAACCAGCCATTCAATTGTCCCTATGGAGCCAGGACATCTAAAGGCAGTCTTAGGTATATCTTCTACTACTATTAGAATATGATTGTAACTAGAGAAACCATCCATAAAGGACAATAATTCATTATTAGCAGTAGAATCAACTAACATGTCTACAATAGGCATCACATACATATCCTTAGGAGTAACAACATTTAAATCTCTAAAATCCACACATAATCGAAGTTTTCCATTTTTCTTCATCACATGAACAATATTGGCTAACCATTGAACATACCTTGTAGGCCTAATGAATTTGGCCTTCAAGAGTTTCTCAATTTCCTCCTTCATTTCCAACTCTACTTCCTTGGACATCCTTCTAGGTGGTTGTTGGAAATGATTGAATTCAGGCCTAATGGCAAGGCGATGCTCCACAAGGCCTCTATCCAATCTTGGAATTTCATCATAATTCCTAGCAAACCAATCTTTGAATTCCTACAACAATGATATGATCTGCTCCTTCAAGTTAGTGGATAATAGAGAACAAATGTAAATAATCATTGGCTCCTCCACAATGTTTGTGTGCTGACTTCTTCCATAGGATCCATACCAGGCTTGTTGTCTTCCATTTTAGATAGAGTTTGACCAATCTTTCAATCGAATTTCTTCCTCCTTCTATCTCGATTATTCTTCATAGATGACTTTAGCTCCACATATGTCGTAGAACTATTCTTCTATAACTTTTTCAGTAACTTGCTGCATTTGCATTTTGAATGCCACGTCTGCAGCTATCGCGTTCTCTTCATGAGAATACTTAGTCAACAATATCCTCAATGACTAAACCCTTTATTGGCCTAAAAGGCACAATAGCAGTTGTCTTCAAAATCTTGGCACTATTCACGTCACTGCGATTCACCATGTATATTTCGAGTCTCATTCTTCTTTTGCCTTTGAATTTTACTTTCAACCAAACTGGCAGCTGTGTGTAACTAGCCTCCATTGAATTTAGTGCCAGTAACTCCAAAGGTTGTTTGATTCACCCATACCACTTCTGTTTCATCACCTTTCCAACAAAGAAAATCGTGAACGGAGTGAATTGGCCACACCAATTGGCATGAATCCAAATTTCCTTCCTAACAAAGCACCGACCAGGCAATAGAATTAATCGCAAAGAAATCTAATAAGGGTCTTACTACCCACAATGATGTCAATAAAGAGTACTTCAGAGTCTTAGAGATTTCTCAAGAAAAGCTTATACAAACACTCTGCTTCACCAACCACTAATGCTTCTTCCTAAAGCTCAACATCCTCAATGCATCACATTGGATCGATGATCCATTATACACACACAATTTTGATACTGTTTACTTTATTAAAGTGTGCTCTCACATATAGAGGCCTTATGTGTCTTATCATCTCCACAATAGGTTTTTCCAATATCACCTCTAAATTTACTCCTTCTCAAAGGGGTTAATGATGATTACCCTCCGCCATGCTTTTCCCTCACCGCAAATGTTCTTTCTACCCTACTAAGCTTTCTCCATCTCTTTGACTTGAAAAATATCATAAAGTTAGAGAAATAGTAAAACATTTTAAAAAAAATAGGAAATGTACCTATTAATAGTTCTCAACCACTGCCATCGTATCCAAGAACTAGACTCATCATCTTTTTTAGCCTTCCTTCCAAATTTGATTTTCTTTGAAGTAACCCTCATTTCTTCTTTCAGATTCTCTACTTCTTTTGGCTTTTCTTATGGCATTTCTTTAGATAATTTCCTTTTCTCCATATCTCAACACGCCTTCTTTGAAGTTCCGTGAGCCTTGGGAAATTTCTTATGTTGTACTATACAGCTTTTGTTCAAAATATGAGGAAGGACAACAAACCTTGTAAGTATTTTCCTCCTTGAAGTGTTCCTGCCCTTTACTTATGGAAAAGTATGTCTCTCTTTTGGAGGAACATTCTTGTATTGAAGGGTTTCTCCTTCTTAATTTCCTATTTTGAATGGTATGGATACCTTCCATTCTTTTCCTTTTCTTTGGTTGTAGACACGTTCCTTTTACTGTCAATTCATCCTTATAAACCATATATTGTTTAGGAATCCATACCTTTCTTATCCTAGCATTAGGAGAAAACCTCTCATCCTTCTCTTCAGCTAATCGCTTCATATCAAGAGCAAACTATGTCGAATCGGGGCTTACCAGTAAGAAAGGATGTTCATCAACCACCATGACCTCTTTTTTCTCAAGGAACTTTAGTATTCCCTTGTTGATCCTATTTTGAATACAATATCTTAAAACTCCAACAAGAATTAGTACCATGATTCCAGCAGAATACACGCTGATAAAGATACTTTTTCCTTCCGGAGTTCCTCTTTGATGGGAAGTTGATGATTTTAGGGAAATGTGATGAATTTCTCCTTCCGAAGGAAATCAAATATTTCACCTTGCCACATCAAGATATATTTACTTTTGTGTATTGAGGTTTGTGACTCTTCCATATCACGCTTTTCCAACAGAGGACAAATGAAGGAACTCAGATTGAGATTTATTGTGCCTCCCTTCAGAATTAACCTCCTAGCGTGAGTCTCCCAATAAAGGGTCTTTCTCCGCAAGACTTTCTTCCCGAGTAATTTCATATTCTTTACCTAAGCAGCAGATTTTTCCATAGAAGTCTCCTCGAACTCACGCAAACTTTCTTCTCAGCTCTATATTAAGTCCCCTCTGTGCTATCTTTACATACTCTATTTCTACGATATGGGTTTTTCATCTATTCCTCATTCTTTTGAAACGAGTGATAAATGACTTTATTGATTCTCCACCCCTTTGGGTTACCCTTGATAATTCTACTAGGCAAATCTCAAGTTCTGCTCTGAAGAATTGCGTGTGGAACTGTCTCTCCATTTCCTACCCACTCATGATAGAATTCCTTGGCAATGTTACATACCAAGTAAAAACATCTCTTGTTAATGAGTTAGGAAATAACCTGAGCTTGAGATAAGGGAAGTTTTCATAGTTGGCTAATTTCCAACACTGCACTGTGAATCTGGCCACATGCTCCAAGGTAGACTGTCCATTTTCTCTAAATAATAAAGAGAATTTGGGAATTCTATACCCTCTTGGGTAAGGATTCTCTCTATCTATTACCTTTGGATATGGCTTATAGAATTATTGGCGGCCAACCTATCTAAGGCCAAGCTCGTATAGTTCCTGTATTGCTTTCCTTATTGCCTCTAAATTTGGTGGTGGTGGCTGCATAAAAGGCCAAGGAATTTGCTGGTCTCTATTAATACCTACCCCTAAGGGTGGTGAAATAGTGTCCCTCGTGCCTCCAGCTAAAGGAAGTGGCTCATTATAAACTCCAAGTTATGCAATCGGGTTGTTGTTAGCATACACCCTTTGAGGAGTCGTTGTCTTAACAGGATTAGGACGTTCTTCGTTAGAATTTTTCAAACTTCCCTCTTCTCTCCTATGGGGAGGAAGATATCGATTTTCATCCTATTTAGGAGAGCAGTGAGGTCCACATGCTTCTGAAAATCTCCTGTGAGCCCGCCCCGAGTTCAATTAATAGTTGTCTCTCGGAGCCTATTAAATTTTGTTGCTCGATGAATCGACAAGCCAATTCGACTCAGGTCCAAGACAATTGTGATTGCTATGATAATCTCAGGCCTTATCTTATTCTTCTCGCCCTATCACATTAGCCTTAATTGCTCAGATGCTTTTTTGGTATGTTCATCAACTTCATCTATCAAGGCTTATATTACTCGGATATTTATATTTTCTGTCAACAAGAACTTGCTTGTTTAGACTCTACTTCTACTCGAAAGTTCATTTTCATCAAAACATTGTCCAGCTAACGCGTTCAATCTCTGTAGATTCTCGATCATTGCCTGAAACTCAACACATTCAATTGATAGTTGTCTCCTGACCTCATTAGCTTGTTGCTTGATGAATCGACAAGTCAGTTCTAACCTCTGTGGTCCGAGCATCTTTGAGATTACTTTTAGGATAGTCTCAGGTTGATCTTACCTCTTCTCGCTCTATCGCACAGCCTTAATTCGCTAGATGCTTTTCCTATGTTCATCGTGCCTTCATTTATCAAGGTCAGGCACATCCGACATGGCTTTAGTTTTCAAAGAAGAACTTTAAGTTGTTTGCACTCTCCACTTACTGGAGTAACCATTTTTTCATCAAAACATTGCCCAACCAACGCGTTCAATCTATGTAGATTCTCTATCATCATTCTTCAAAACTCAACAACATTAGGAACATGAATATCATCATCATTTATATTACCGACGTCGCTTCCGGCCTAACGGGTCATTCCCTCGCTCAAGAAAACTGCTTGCATTTCTTTCAAACTATTCCACCATGGCTAGAACGAGTCCTTCATGTGTTGCTTCTACAACATCAGATACTGAGTCCTAAGACTCCAAGATGGTTTTACTTCTCAATTTTGGTGGCATCTTCAACGAAGAATAGATCCATGGGATGATGTTTCACAAATATGTTCCCCACCGAGTTATGTTTCACAAAGATGTGTCCCACCAGGCGTGCCAAAAATATGTTATGGTGGTTTTTTAATCTCACACGAAACATACAAAATATAATCACATAGTGAGATGTCATGAAATTAAAGCTCCAAACTGTAATGAATCAAGATCAAACTTCTAATCTGGGTATGTAGGTTCCTCGTTCTCTTGACAATCTCTGAATTAAAGAGAAAACGCACGAACGAAAACCGCATAAATTACTCAAAGAAAATTGCTGTGATTTCCCAAGTAATGAAATAACCTATAAAAGTTGATATAGGACTTGAATAATATTTGCAACTGGGATCGAAATTGCTTAAGTAAACATTGGATTCAATTTCAAGAAAAGTGTTAGATTTCCTTAAAACTGATAACTACTAGAACTTGCAACTGTAATCGCCGAAATTGCTAGAGAAAATATTGGATTTCACCACGAATGAATGAAATAACACTTTTAGAAATTTTCCAGAAACTTGGCTACAAACTAGGAATTTAAATGCTGAAATTACTAAAAGCTTGTTGAAATTGTTGAAAGTTTGCTAAAAGTTAGGATTTGTTGATTGACATTAAGTCGAATGATTAATTGATTGTTTGATTGGTCGTCTGGTTGTCTTTTGCTTCATCTTTCTCTGCTTCTTTTATAGATGTAGAAAACTTGCTACCCGAGTCTCCATTTCTCCCCTCTCTCCACTTTCTGAAGTAACTACTCATGTCTTTCATTAAGGAAGGTTGTTTCTCGAGAATTCCTCCACGTCTCCATTGGGTGAAACTCTCGATCTCCTTTCAAGATTTCTCTACACTCCACCATTATGACTTGTTCCCCAAGAATATTCCATATGTTAAATAACTACCCACTTTGAGCAATTTGATAATGTTTTTGTTTGATTCTTCCAAAAATTTTTAAAAATTCATAAATATCCTTATACTCTTTCTATGAGTTTGTACAAATGGCTCTGACCCTCTCTTTTTGACTTTATTCACGTACATTCTCCAGGGGCATAACTCATTTACTAGATCAGGCCAAAATTCTTTAATTGAATGCAAACAAATATAAAATAAAAGGGTATAAAGCTTAAAATTAAGTTTGGTTCTCATAAAGTATTAAAAATATTAAAATAAAGTCTTATTATATTTGATTTAAATGGTAGAAAGTAAAAGAAAATTTAATATTATAACCTAAGCAAAGAGTTTTAAAATTTTAAATTAGTCAATCTTATATATAATTGCAAAAAAAAATATAGTCTGATTTATGAGTTACTGTTAAAGTGATAATGCATTTTTCAAAGATAAGTCTATGATTTTTTTTTTCTTTTTTTGAAAAAAAATTTAAAAAGTTCATGATAATTTTAAAATATATAAATTTAATATGTTCTAATTTATTTTTTAAATGTATTGTGTAAAGGATGGCTGGATTTTATTTCCTCTGACAGACAGAGCATGGGAGAGCCAAACGAAATCATTTTTAGTTTTTTTTTTTTTAAAGAAAAAATAATATTAATGATTCAACTGCAATGGGATGAATGATTCAGATATATAAAAATAATTTAAAATCATATAAGATTAAATATCTAAAGTATCGTATCAATAAATCGATATAAAGTTTCACAAATTGGATGAATACAGACCATAATGCTAAGTGGATTTCAAGCCAAAATAGTAATAACCATTATTTGATATTTTAGACTCATGCTGATCCACTTAATCACTCGAATCACCTTCAATACGTATAAAAAACACTCGTGGAATAAAGACGACTTAACAACACAACGTGTGCGAACAACTCACGACAAACTAAACTTCAATAAAACGAATAATGATAACATAAAATAAAGATAAAACATAAACTTCTCGTGAAAATAAATCCATTTTATTAAGTAGTTAAAATAATATATATATATATATATATATATATATATATAGAGATATATATATATATATATATATATATATATATATATATATATAGGAGTTGATTTTAGTTAAAACGATAAAAAAAATCACTATTTTTTACTTGAAAGAAAATAGAGACTATATAAGAAATAAGATGTGTTATGTTTTTTATAACATTTAACAATTTTTAGCATTTGAAACAAAAGGAGAAATCATAATTTTTGTTTACATTTTTTTTAAATTATTTTTTATCTTGGGGCACAAAGAAAAAATATGGACAACATGAAGTGATTCGTTTCACTAAATTCAAAAAAACAAGGAATAAATTCAAAAGCTTTACCTGTGTTTGTTCAAGAAAGATCTAGAAAATCACTTTATTATTCCACCATCGCATCTCATAGTGGGAACCGGGAAGTGAGCCCACGCTTTTATACAGAACAGAGTCACGTGACTTACATCACATGAAAAACACAGCCAAATGAAATTGGAGCATACAGTAAAAATAAGTGGAAAACACCTGACCAAAACATTCCTATAGTGTTTTTCTAAAAAAACAATAGTAAAAAATAGGAAACAAAAAAGTCCTTTAACTCTCTTTTTTCCCTTTCTCTGTCTTCTCATATTCATCTTAATCTTTGTAATGTTAAATAACAAGGAAGAGTATATATTCTTCAATCATAAAAGTCCTCTCTCAAGAAAGTTTTGTTAATGGTAAACAACAAATAATTGATCACTCAACATCTTTAATAGATATCCCCAAAAGTTTTTAATAAAACAGCAATTATGAAATTTACATTTTAAGATGTTTATTTTTATTAGATTAAAAACTCCTCCAACTTAGTGTGTGGCCACTGAGGCCCACCCACTAACTCAAATGAGATACAGAGAGAGAAAAAAATATTAAATGTTAAATTAAATTTAGAAAAAATAAAATAAAGAAGAATAAAAAAGAATGTCGATATTTACTGAAGCTGGCATCACAAAAATCTAGATAGGGCATCACCATTTAGTTTTGAGCATCATAATGAGGAGGTCAGAGACAGGGTGGCCTGAACCTAACTTCCAAAAGGCAAAAGCATAAGGATATTATATGATATGATAGCATATAAACTATAATGAAGTTGGTGGCATCTTTTTCAGGGTGAGAGACAGGCCATCTATCTAAATATAATGATGCATGAAAAATTGAGAGGAGAAAGAGCTTCTGACTACTAATGTTCTTCCCACTCATCCAATATCTGGGTGAAGATGGATGGATTTATAGATTACATTGTGAAGAAGATCATACTCAAAAAGAGAACACAGATTCTCATTCTTTCTTAAAGAAAATACAAATTGGTGGTTTACATCTTTCAATTGATACATACATAGATAGATGGGGCTTTTAAAAAAGTAATTTGATTGTAGAATATGTTTTTCAAATAATATCTAAAGGATGAATCTATAAAAGTGTTCTTCGTTTACATACGAATTGACTTTATATTACAATTCAATTTTATTTATCAGACACGAGGCTGGTATCAAGGTATTCAAAAATAATGCCACCGAAAAACTCAAATTTCAATAAATAAAATCAATATAATTGCAGTTCTCATTCACATACGCAATGCTCAGACAGCATCAGGATTTCCAAATTTACTAATGTCATATTTTAAGATATAATTTAAGGAAACTATGTTTTTTTTTTTTTTTTTTTTAAGGAAGGGAAACTATGTTAGGATTCTCATTTTAATTTATTGGAAAAATCAGAATTAAAAGACCAGGTCAAATCTCCTGTAAAAATATTTTATAAATATTTCAATAAATCTTATATATGACTTCAATAAATCTTAGATAAAAGATTATACCTCATACATATGGTATACCCAAGGTGCAAGGTTTAACGAGGTTGTATTTAATGTTTGTTGGAATCTTTATTAAATATTTTTTTCTTTTTATTAAATATTTTTAAACTAGGATTTTTAGGTCTTTAGTCATAAATTTTTCAAATAAATTGAAACTAAGATCCTAAAACATAGTTTTCTCTAATTTCAATATAAAATAATAAAATCGCTTTTAGAACAAGATTTTAAAAATAAAAATAAAATAATGAAATGGCACATTCAAAATAATATTGTAATATAAAATAACGAAGTCGTGAACTAAAATAGCATAAGTATTTAAAATAAGATTTGAAAACACAACTTTGGTCTAGTTGTTTTATTATTATATCCAAGACCACCTTTAAAATTGGAATTATTTTTTAAAAAATTATGGTATTTTGAATTTTTTTTATTTTTCAACCTATGAAAGGATAATTCAAATCCCAACAAAGTGAAAAAACAAAGCAAGAAAAAAAAAAGGTAAAGAAAGCTATATATGACAGCTATGAAAGCAAAAAAGCCATAGATTTTGGTATTCCTAGTATCTATTAAAGATGGTTGTGGGATATGGGCATGCAGCCACTACTCCTACTACTTGCTTTGCTTTCCCTTTCATCAATGTTCCTAAAAATGCTTCTTTTCATTTATTTATTTTACTTTTCATGGTGAGGCCCAGTGGACACATTTTGCTCAGTGTTTGATGCTGTTCCTGACATGTTTTCTCAGACCTTCCTCTATTCGACTGTAAAGTGAGCGTCTCACCATTCATTCCATTTACCAAACCTTTTTCTTTTTTTAGGATAGATTTTCATTTTCTCTTTGTGGGCGGTCCACAACAACAATTTCTCCAAGTGTACTTTTCAAGTCCTTTAAATAAAATTAATTTAAATTTATTCCCAACTTGCGATTTAACTTGTTGATGGTCTCACTCAAGTGAAAAGGGGAAATGGGTATATGGGATGTTTTAAAGAACAATATAATATAATGGCAAGTAAATAATAGATTTAAAAATTTCTTCTTTCCAAAATACCAGATAAATTTATTTAAAAAATAAGTTAAATTTCTTATGGTCAATAATTAAATATGCTAATTATCACTCTTGATACCTAACTCAAATAATAAAAAGGTATGATGGACATACCAAATAATTAGGATCAAATCTTGAACAAGATGTAATATACAAAATAAATAAATATAAAAAATGGTAATTTTCATAATTAAAATAGTACTTGTATAGTTATAATATAGCACTAATGGCTAAAAAGTATACAAAATTCAATTATTTTTAGATAAATATATGAAGCTTGGATTTTATAAAATTTTGCTTTTTTATTTATTTTTTCTTAATAGTAAGAAACATCATTCTATAACAAACAAAATCATGAATTTTCAAAACTAATTGGTTAATTCTTCACTTTTAGATCATATGTTTATAAATCATTAATGTTAGTCTTTAAACACATATTTTTCAAACAATTCATGATTCAAAAGATTTGCTTGAATACAAATAAAATCTATATTTTTTAAATAAAATATTAATATGCAATTTTTATTTATTTTTAAAATAAAAATAATTATATACATTTAAAAAAATTAATTAAGAAACTTTGAACTTAAAAGATGATATACGAGTTAAGCATCAGATAACATAATTTCTAAATATTTGTTTCAAATTTATTTAAAATGCAAGAAATAATAACTTTTATATAACCTATATAAATTTACGTATATTTATGAAGTACTTTCAAAATATTCAAGATTTAAAATATTAAGGAAATGTTTTACAAAGGAACAAAAAAACCAAAAATTATTATTTTGTATTGAAAAAAAGGAAATAATTGATTTACATTTTTACTTATCTTGTGTTTTCATTTGTTTCTAGAGGATTGTTTAAAAACTAATTTTAAAATATACAATAATTAAAAATAAAATATTAGATATAAAACATTATTGTTTAAATTATATTCCAATCAAAATAAGTTTAAAATTGTTCCAAAATATTTTATTCTAAAATTACAATATAATTTTTTAAAATTTATTTTTTTAAGTGCATGTTTGATTTTGCTCATAGTTTGTTTAAATATTACTAATAAAGTAATTGATTAGAAGTAGTTGATTGAAAGTTAATTTACTCATATATACATGATTGAAGGTGAACAATCTTTTATGTATATAGGGAGTGAATAATAAAAATGGAATTTATTATTTAAAGTTTAATCAGAGAAAAGTGTTCAATAGTTGTTCAAAATCTAATTAGCTACTTCATGAATCTTTATTAGAGTTTTTATCAATCAGTTTATAAAATTTATTAGGTGAATCTGAATAAAAATCAATTATTTAATGAATTAAAATAGAAACAATAAATAAAAGTTATTATTTTTATTGGGTCTGGACAGAATTTGGGAACTATTACAATGGTATCATGCATAGCTCTATTTAGTTCAATGTTTCAATCCAGACACAAAGCATAGAAAAGGTCTCATGGTTCAGTTTTAATGCTGGACAGCTTTATTACCTTGAAATTAAATTATAATAAAATATATACAAATCTATAAAACTTAAAAGATTAATTTTTTCTAAAAATGACAAAACAGTGATTTGTCAATGCTGTAAAGGTTGAAAACTTGGAAATTTTCTAGATAACAGACGATGAAACGAACCTCACCACTAGATTCAAGCCACTAAATCCAGCGCCAGACACCTCGCTAATTCCAGATACTTCCGAATTTTACGTTTTCAAGAATCGTAGTGTCGTGACACATGGCATGGGAATTTGGGTCAGAATGACAAGTGTACAGGACACATGGCAAGTTCCTGTGAGTGACACATGGCTTGCATGCAATTGAGACAAGTAGATGTAG
The DNA here is from genome assembly GCA_016808115.1 of Tetrastigma voinierianum. NCBI lineage: Eukaryota > Viridiplantae > Streptophyta > Magnoliopsida > Vitales > Vitaceae > Tetrastigma > Tetrastigma voinierianum. The sequence continues at coordinate 362,559 of JAEQBH010005101.1, forward strand.
GACACATGGCAGCTATGTGTCAAATGCATACAATTGAGAATCATGTATAAATGGGAGATGCAAGCCTGCAGAGATAAGAACGAAAAGGAAAGGAGAAGGGAAAAGAAAGAAAATAATAAAAAGAAGAGAGAGAGGAGAGGGAGAGGAAAGGGAGAGAGAAAGAGGGAGAAAAGGAATCGAGGTTCTTCCTAACTCGCATGCTCCAACTTGAACTCATTGGACCAAGAAGCAAAGTCCGATATTCAACACGATGGCTACGCTCCAAGAGGTGTGTGGATTCTTCCTATTTCGCTTATTTCTATCCTTCAAAGCATTGTTTCAATGATTGGGATCTCGTCAGACTCCATGTTTATGGCATGGGACGTGTTTGTATTTCGCTTAAAGGGTTGCTTCCGAGACGAATTCCGAAGAACACATGGTACGGTGCATCGCTAAAATGCCCATGCACGCTGTAGTGTGGAAGCCACGTAATTGCATGGCTCCTGCAACTCTTAGGCACACTATTGCATGGGATTGGTGCAATAGCGTGGCCCCTATTGCACTACAACTTTGAACGACTATATCTTTCTCATCTGAACTTCGATTCGAGCGTTCTTAGACTCTATGAAAAGCTCTTTGAGTCTAAAATCTAGCTATATGCCAGTGATTGACATGTGGTGCTCACCACATAAATCTTAATTTGTATATACCAAGTGTACTAATTGCATTGAATTCTACGCTTGCTTTTGATGAAATATGGGTATGTGTATTAATGTATTGACATTTGATGTGTGCTTGTTTTGGGAATTATATACATATTGATATGATTATCCATGATGCATGGTGAATTGCAAGTGAGTTTAGTCATTCATATGGTACCCATTACATATGTGCTATGAAATTAACTTAAATGGTGTAGTTACCTTGTATATGCACAGAACATCGTATTAAAAGAGTGTGAGTGCATGGTTATGATCTATCATCATACTTGGTGATTGATGGGTAGGCTCAGAACCATTAGACGATGTCTAATAGAGTCGCATGGTTTTATACACGGAAAATGAAATATGTGTTGGGTGATAGCAAGTAGGGATAGATACCCTCAAAATGAAAGACCTAGTATTTTCGGGTTATACATATGCTCTAACCTGAAACCCGTGAAAGTGTAGGGGAAGGCTTTTACGAAGTCCTGTGGTGAGACCTCAGTAATTGCTGTTCATAAAAGACACATGGCCTTTGTAGCAAATGGTCATTCAATATGACAGATTCCAAAGTTTCAGAGTTTCAAGAAATAACTTTTGATTTTAGGACATTCGATGTTATTTATCAATGACGGTTTTATCATGCATGGACATCAAGTGTTAGAGAAGAGTCGTGATTGACTTGAAGTTTATTACTCATCGACATCACATTGAGTAATGGAGGCCTGAGCGACCAAGAGACACAGGTACATGAGATTGAGTCTTATCTTTGATGGATGGCATGACATTCAAGATTCTATAGGTGAAACATGGCTGATGTCTACTGGGATGTAAGTGTGAATTACGAACATGACCATTGCACGTGCACTTAGCCCGTGGAGTAGCCTCTATAGAATATGCCTATTAGGCGTGGCTCATCTTGCGGAAAATATTTCGTGTAGTACTCCAGTTACAAGGATCTGTGCCTCATTAGGAGGTCGTAGTAGCACGTAAAGCCAACATATGCTTTTATAATTTTTTTGTAAAATATGTTATGCTAAATAGCTTGATGTATTTTGTGCAAATAATTGTACTTAAAAAAAATGTGTGAACCTGCTTTAATGTGTGTGTGTGTGTGTGTGTGTGTGTGTGTGTGTATCCTACTGCTCTTAAAAGAAACATGGGTAAATTAGACCAAGTGGTCAAGGGACACAGCCGTGTAGTGGCTCAAGTTAACCAATAAACACAAGTATTCCTACGGTTGACAATCGTCAACTAATTTCTAAGTTTTGGGGGTGTCACACTTGGTATCGTAGTTTTAGGTATAATGATTACCTAGTATTTAATGGGCATACTGGGGTCTAGATTATTTGTATTCATCAGCATTTCATATTTTGTGCCCTAATATACATCATTTATATAAAGTTAAACATATATATATGGTAAAAGTATACTGGGAAAAAATGAAACACTTAGTGGTTAGAAACATAACCTCGAGGTTCGAAGAGAATGGAACAAGATAGTCAGATCTTAAAGTGCCATTAGTGGTTGGCACAAGCACTACTAGTTAGACAAGGAGAGAAATCAAGTTTAAATTTTATTACTATCATTCATAGGTAGATGGCTAGTCGAGGAAGAGGACACGAGGCGCGTGGGTCATAAACAACCCACCCACCACCGGGCCTTTGACCAATAAGACTTCATAGAGGCTATTGGTGCTTCGACTACTACTATTGCACAGGTGAATGCTATGGCTGCCACCACTGCACAAGCTAGTGCAACTAGGAGTTAGGGAGGATCAAGTAACCTTTAGAGGTTTAATGTTGTAATCTCATCCCCTCTAACCTTCGTGGGACAGTAACTGGCTGGTAGCCAATCAATGGTTTCTGGGCTGGAAAATTTATGGAAGCTATGGAAATCACCCAATGCCACTTAGGATAAAGCCAGAGACCTAAAATCTAGAGGGCAAATCCCAAGTGTGGTGGGATCAATGAAGCCTCGAGGGTCTTGGAGGCAATGACATGGGAAGAGTTTCATGAGCTCTATGAGCATTTTTTCCAAAGATCCGCCGACATGAAAAAGCTCGAGTTTCTAAACAAATAAGGTGACAATGACAAGGCTTGAATACGTGGATAAGTTTATTGAATTATTCCATTTCATTGACGATCATGCGCCACGTCTTTGCTACGGCTAAAGTGAGAAAGTTCGAGGACGGTCCGAAATTGTCCATCCTAAAATCAGGACTTCCTACAGGACTTGGACTCGATGGTCAGGACAACTATGGCCATTGAGAGAGAAGTTGATGACGCACGAAACATCCGGATGCAAGTGTTAAAGATAAGAGGAAGGAGAGTCAACCTTTTTCTTCTTGCTCGAGGAAGAAGCAGAAGAATTCTACTCCATAAGGATTTCAAGAACAGTCGCATCCTAAGGCCCGCTGCATCGATCATCTCCAGGCGATCTTTTAGGCTTACAAATTGTCTGTAGTGGCAAGGGACATGTTTCATTGCCATCGCAGAGACACTCTCTGAGGCAAGATTGCCCCTGAGATGAATCCCAGTTACGGGACACCTGAACACACATTAATACTGGACGTACACATACAGCTTGCTCTCTCACTCCCACCTTAGGCCAGAGAGACGGCAGATCAACCGTAGAGACGTGATAAGGCCTACCACTTCAAATAGCCAAATGGGCCAAGGCAGGGTCGAGGTCATATGCCACAAGGCCTACAAGCCGGACTTTAGGGATCTAAGGGCATGTTTACGCTATTACACTGCAGACTGAGATTATAGACCAATCGGTTATTCAGGGTATGGTTCTACTCTCCCGCCTATGGGCAAGAGTATTGTTTGATTATGGTGCATCTCATTCCTTTATTATTACAACATGTGAACAAATTAGCTTAAAGGTCTAAACCTTAAAAGAGTCATTACGAGTTCTCCCCTAAGAACTGGACAGAATTTATTAGATCTATCAGACTATGAGCGAGGTCCTCGTGGATGCTACTCACCTGCGGACCTTAGGGTCATGGACATGTTAGGAGTTTGATGTCAATCCTGGGATGAACACACCGGCTTATACATCGTGTCGTCATTGATCGCGGGATCGCAGCAGGGTTACCGCCACACACCTCTGGACGGTACGCGATATTTCAGGATACATGATGTTTTACCTAGACCGTGTCCAATTCTAGATGACACGGGGCAGTTGCAGGGTTAGCTGACAAGCCTTACCCTGGAGGACGAGGCGAGACAGGAGTTGGGTCTACCTAGGATATTTTGCGAGTATGAGGATGTTTTTCTGAGAATTGTACTGGATACTCTCTTCACAGGATGACTTCATTATTGAGTTACACCTTATATTATCGCCTATTTCTATGACTCCGCATAGAATGACGCTTGCCGAGTTGCAGGAACTCAAGGTCCAATTATAGAATTGTCAGACGTGTTTTATTAGGACCGAGCACTTCACCCAGTATGCTTTGTTGTTTTCCAAGAAGAAGGATAAGACCCTTCGGCTTGCATAGATTATCTAAGAATTCTTAATAGGTTACTTATCAAGAATAGGTACTCTTTAACAGGATAGATTGACTGAGCAGAACAACTAAGAGGGGCACCGGTCTATTCAAAGATAGATCTCCACACTGGTTATCATCAGTTGAGAGTTAAGAAGGTAGACATCCCTAAGACGACATTTAGAACGTGATATGGGCACTTTGAGTTCACAGTGATGCCATTCAGGTTGACGAATGCTCCACCAGTATTCATGGATCTCATGCATAGGGTATTCCAACCCTATTTAGATCGGTTTGTTGTGGTCTTCGTTAACGACATCTTGATCTACTCCAAATCTGAGGATCAGCCTGAGTATTGTTCAGGATTAAGAGACCATCAGGCGCCAACTAACAAATGAATTCACACTAAGGTGAGATTCTGTCACTCGGGTCATGTGGTATTTCGCTTCAGGTGTCCTGTTGATCTGAAAAGGTTGAGGCGGTTATAAGTTGGGAGAGACTGAAGTCAATCTTCGAGATACGCAGTTTCTTAGGATTGGTAGGGTATTATAGGAGGTTTATTGAGGACTTCTCCCGACTAGCTGCGCATATGAAGAAATTAACCCCGAAAGAAGGTCATGTTTATGGTCGACTTCGTGGAGAGGGCATTCTAGGAATTGAAAGGAGGCTTACTTTAACCCTATTCTCGCTATCTTAGAGAGGAACAAAGGCAGATTAGTACCATCAGATGCCTCGAAAGACAGATTGAATGTGTTTTGATGCAACTATATATTAGGCTTATGTTTCGACGCTTAAAAAATCACTATAGAATTACCACCCATGATATGGAGTTGGCGGCCATTGTCTTAGCTTCTCAAGATGCAGCTACTCATTTCTCAGGAGTGGTGAGGTTCGAGGTGTTTTCATAAACTACAAAAGTCTTAAATACATCTTACCCAATGGACCTTCAATATCAGCAAAGACACGTGGATGGAGTATTTTGAGAACTATGACTTCACTTTACGTTGGCTCATCCAAGAGAAAATATGCGGTCGGCGCCAACAGAAGCCCCGGGAGTATCATAGTATGGAAGCAATCAGGAGTGGCAATGGGCTGAGATACTGTGACATTGGGGCCGCATTATGGGACTGAAGCTTAGGGTGTTTCTCAGCCTGTGGCTACGCCTTCCCTACCGAGCAGAGTGACTAAGTCCTAGAGGAAGGATACAGAGATAGCATCCATCAGGGATCGGGTACTATCGGGTACAAGTGACGAAGGTTAGGCCATTCACTCCGATGGTAGTCTTCGGTATAGGAAAGAGTTGTGGTTCCCTAGTCAGTAGATATGAGAGAGGAGATCCTCAGGGAGTTTCATTGCTCTCGTTTTGTTGTTCATCCAGGTGGAACGAAGATGTACCATGATCTTCGTCGCTAGTATTACTGGAGTTGGACGAAGAAACACGTTAGAAATTATGCTCATAGATGTCTCACATGTCAGTAGCTAAAGGTCGAGCACACCTTGAGGCCGCAAATTACTCAAAGATTAGAGGCTGAGGTGGAAGTGGGAATATGTCACATGGACTTTGTGACCCATTTACCACCTGACATCGCGAGGGCATGACACAAGGTAAGATAAGGGACCTACTACTAAGCCTTCCAAGACACCCTTTAGCCAAGGTGATGACCTCACTCTGTGAGGAATTCAGAGGTTGTACATAATGAGATTGTCCGGTTACATGGAGTGCCAGGTATCCATAGTATCAGATCGGGATCCTAGCCTTAATATCACCCATTTTAGAGTTTCCAGTTCAGGCTTCGGGACACAAATGATGATGAGCACAACTTTTCATCCCTAGATGAATGGTCAATCAGAGAGGACAATCCAGACATTAAAGGACATGCTTCAAGCATGCATCTTAGATCTTAAGGGTAGCTGGGAAGAGCATTTACCCTTAGTGGAATTTGCCTATAATAATAGTTACCAAGCGAGTGTATAGATGGCACCCTATGAGGTGCTTTATTGGAGGCCATGTCGATTTCTAATCTGTTGGATAGAAGTGGGAGAGAAACACTTTACGGGTCCGAATTTGGTGAGGGACACCTGTGAGAAGGTGAACTTGATATGGAAGCATCTTCTCAAGGCTCAGAAATGGCTGTAAGAGCTACATGCTAATAAATGGCAATGACTCTAGAATTCGAGGTAGCATCAATGCCTTCTTAAAGGTGATGCCTAAGAGAGGAGTGGTCCTGTTCAGTAAGAGAGGAAAGCTATCATCAGAGTACATTGGACCCTTCGAGATACTCAAGAGGGTGGTGCGGGGTCATGACTCGCTAGCTACCACTAAGCTTACCTGGGTGTCTGTTATGATATTCATATGTCTCCATACTCCTAAGTACACTCTAGATCCGACCGCCACGTGAAGTGACCTGACGATCTTGTCATGGATGTGACGGAACCTTCGAGGAGTGCACCAAAGACGTATCATGGATATCCAGATCGTGCATATGACATAAGACCGTGAGGCCATGAATATATTGTGACAAGACCGAGGGAGTGGAGGAAGCAACATGGAACGCCAGACACGATGCGTGTCACTTATCCTTTCTTTATTCGAGGATTTAAGGTACATCATAGTCATTTAATAATAAAATGACTGCATATGCATGCTATAGTGTGTGTATATAGTGTGTGAATTTCTGACTAAATTTTTAAGGGGGAAGAGATTAAACCCGAAAAATATTGAATTTTTCTCGAAAAATGACAAACATGTTTATTTGTCGATAATTGCACAGTTGAAAACCTAGAAATTTTCTAGATAATCTGACGTACACAAATGGACTCACTACTCGAATTGCCTCAAGAAAATCTAGTTGCCCAGTGATATTGAATTCGAGATAGCCTAATTTCCATGTTTTTCAAGGCAACCTGAAAGCTCGTGACACAAGACATGGGAATTTGGGTCATAATGACAAGTGCATGTGGGACACATGGAAAGCCATGTGAGTGAAACATGGCAAGCCATGTGTCAAAATGCATGCAAATTGAGAATCGTGTATAAATGAGAGATGTGTTCGTGAAAGAAGGGAAGAATAGAAAAGGAAAGGAGAAGGAAAAAGGAAATGGGGAGAAAGGAAAGAAAAAGAAGAAAAGAGAGAGAGGGGGAGACGAAAGGGAGAGAGAAAGAGGGAGAAAAGGAAATTCCAAGGTACTTTCCTACCAACGCAGTCCACTTCAAGTAGGAACTCATCGACCAAGAAGTAAAGTCTGTATATTCGACAAGGGTTGTGCTCCAAGAGGTAGGGATTCTTCCTATTTTGGTTTATTTCAATCATTCGAAATGTATTGTTTTTTGGGCCGATTAGATCGGTTTGCGGCTATACGATGCATGGGACGGGTTTGTACCGTTTAGCAATGCTTCCCAGACAAATTTGAGTTAAGTTCATGGTAATGCTCAATACAAAATGCATGCCCTATATTAGCATGGAAGCCACGTGAGCAACCCTCGTGCACACTATCGCATGTGGGATCGCGCAGAATGCTGGCCCCGTCGACTTCAACTTGGACGGCCATATCTTTCTCATAATAAACCTCGATCGCACTCATTCCTTGGACTTTATGAAAATCTCTTTGAGTCTAGAATCTGGCCATATGCCAGTGATTGACATTTTGTGCTCACATTGTTGCTGAAATCTTGATTATAGCACCAAGTGTACTAATTGCATTGAATGACATGCCTGTTTGATGAAATGTTGGTGTGTGTATTAATGTATTGACATTTGGATGTGTTGCTTTGGAAAATTATGTATGCATGTTGAGGATTATCCATGATGCATGGTGAAATGCATGAGTTTAGTTGTCCATATGGTATCTATTACATATGTAATATGAAATTAACTTCAGAATGGTACATTACCTTGCATATAATTCGGGACATCGATTAAATTGTGGTGCATGGTTAAGGATCTCACTACACGGTGATTGATGCAGCTCTAACCATTGACGATGTCTACTAGGATTCGCGCACTCGCTTGCAATACATGGAAAGTGAAAATATGTGTCCAAAGGATAGCAAAGGTGATAGATACCCCTTAGATGAAAGACCTTATGTTTTGTTATACATATGTTTCCAACTGAGCCCACAAAGTGTAGAAGGCAGACAGAAGCTCGTTGAGAGACTTCAAAATTTGTTGCCCATAAAGACACATGGCTGTAAAAGAAATGGATTATTCACATGAACCAAAAGCTTTGCAGGTTTCAAGAACAGCCAATTTGATTTGAGGGAAAGTGATCATTCGATGTTATTCATCAATGACAGCTTTATCATGTACGGACATCATGTCGCTTTGCAAGAGCTCGATGATTGACTCCTCGTAGTTTATTACTCATCTAAGATCACATCGAGTAATGGAGTCTATGATGACTCCTCGAAGCATGGTACATGATTGAGTCTCATCTCATTTCATGGCATGACATCTAAGATTTCATAGTTGAAATTACATGATGTCTACTGGATGTGGGTGTGAATCAGGAATACTTACTCATTGCATGTGCACTTAGGTAAAGTGAGGCCCATGTAGTAATTTTGCTCTCCCACCGCGTGGCCCACCCTTTATGGAAAAATATTTCAGCACAAGATATCATGATGCTCATTCGAGGCCGTAGTATCTGAAAAGCCGACATATGGCTTTTATAATTCTTTTTGTAAAATATATTGTTGAGTTTAACTAGCTTGACATGTATTTTTGAGTAAATAATTGTACTTAAACGTAATCGTTTTTTAATGATATATATATATATATATATATATATATAAGATAGCGCTTCGTATGTTTCGTAAAGGAAACATAAGTAAATTAGACCCAAGTGGTCAAAGGACACAATGGTGTAGGTCCGTTAACCGACATACACAGCTCCGCGGGTCAGACCAGAGTCTGCACCCTACGTAGGTACAAACAACTAGGGATGAATGATGAGATGATGTTTTATACACAAAAAAGATTACTAGTAAATTGGTTGATTCATTCTTCTAAGAAAAAGAAAAGAAAAAAGAAAAAAGCAATGTGAAAACTAGTTGAGACTATGAAAAAGGTCCAACCTTCCTTTTCAAGTAAAACAATTCATCCCATTATGATTGAGCACGTGACTATATAGTAATTGTCGGGGTGGTACAAATTTGCAAAGGTTTGTGTTTTTCCTATAATTTTTCATTTTCAAATTGAAGCTTTGAAAATAATACAAAGCAGTATAAGATAACTTTGCAGATTTCAATTGAATATCTTTTTAAAAATAATTTTTATTTTATGTTTGTATATATAATATTAAGACTTTGGTCATATTTTTGATTTGTAAAGTGCACTTACTTATAAAAAATAAAAATATGCTATGGAAAATTTATAAATATCTCTTTTTGAACCCTAGTTCCTTTCACTTTTTTTTTAAATTGTCAAGCTGAGCCAAGGTTCAGCGTAAAAGACATCTAACTGATCCAATATATGAGTAGTTTTAAAACTGCTCACTAGATTATGTGCTAGAGGAAAAGAACGAATATTATTTTGAGTATTGTTTTTTTCTTTATCAATGGTGATGTAAGCTCAAAAGGAACATTTTTATATACCAAAAACCTTTTTTTTTTAAATCCTTTTTATGTTAAATTGTCATATTTGACCAATTATGCGCATTATCAAGTCCTAATCTTGTACTAATGTTTTTCTTGAGTTTTGGTGTGATTATATGCCTTTTAGGAAAATTTTTTCATTGAAAACATGAAGATGAACAATGAGGTCATCCGGGACCCTGAACGAAGTTTCTTGAATCCAGCGAGACATCTAAATTCCTAAGGATCTAAGCACTAAAGCATGATTGGAACGAAATGGAAGTCAAAGGAATATGCCAAAAGTGAAGTTTTACCAAAATGGAAACTCGCTAAAAAGGAAAGAATTTCGCTCAACCTTATAGGTAGAGTGAAATTTAGCAATAGGCTTCGCTTAACCTCCCTAGGTGTTGCAAACATGTATTCTGGTGCCCTTAAAGGTATATTTTGTGATTTTCTTCGATTCTCAAGTCTTATATTTGGTATGTTATTGATTTAGGATCACCTTAACTTGCAAAAAGGCCATAAAAGTGATTTACATCCTTTGAATAGCTAGCAAAGGATCACAAACGCTACTTTGTATTTATGTTGTTTTTATCAATGGGGACTGCTTAGTTTTTGCATTTTTCTTTTCAATCTTTAGTAAAGCTTTAATTTTCGTTTTGTTTAGTGAATGGTTAGGAATTATCGGCAAGTTTATCTTGATTTATCTCCATTATATTGAGTAACTCCTCTTAAGCGAATCTCTCTCTGGGGGACATGCATTTAGACTCAAATCCAAAGGTAATGAAGGTGCGGTGAACTTAACTAAAAAGCGTGAGTTGTTTTCACTTGAATCCATATTAGAACATGTTAATTCGCCTCAGGCCAATCCTAAGTGCATTTTTTATGTCAGTTGATCCCTTGACAAACTCTTTGAATGAGAGTTTTTTCATTCTAGGTCACTGCTTAATTGACATTTCGGGTAATCTCACAGTAATTAGGGTTAAATATTTCCATTTGATCCTTCATATGTCGTTAACGACAGTTATCTCCTTTCAAGGATCCAAAAACCTAGTTGAAAGTCTAAACAAGATTTAAAGTACAAAAGTCACCTACCTTACACCTAGAATCTATGCTTAATCCATATCGAACAAGAGGTAAAATTAGCTAAATTACCAAGGAATGGGATTCTAATGAAGCGAAACCCTAAAGGTCTTTTCTATTGATTTTCCTTATATTTAGTTAATTTATCTGTTAAAATCTACTTCCTATAAGTCTCAAAACACCCAAAGCACATGATTAGGCCAAGTTACCAACAAGTAGAAACCCGTCTCAGACAACACTAGAGCCAGTCCATCACCACAAAGAGTCTCCTAGACTACCTACTTTATGTTTCTAGGTTTATAAATTTTTGTGATTCAAATTAACACCAATTGGCTGTGACGACCATTAGACGCCGTTGTAATGTGGATGATGCCGACGCTTGCAGTCTAGTTTAGATGCGTACTTTAAAGCTATGACTTTACTTGCTTTTATATTATTTTATATTCTAGCTTTTATTACTTTAGGATTTTTTAATTAATTTTTATTTCAGTTTTTATTTATTTATTTTTCTTTGCGCATTAACCCTACAAAGAAGTTAGTGTTTTTAGTCTTTAGTATTTATTTTTGTAGATTAATGCTTCAATGTCATGGCCTAGCTCAACTATATGGTTGAACCTGCTAGAGGATGGCAAGAATCTACTATAAGGAAAGCAAACAATGGGTTTAATTCATATTAGAGAGGTGTGTACCAAGTGCAAGGAAACTGATACAGTTGAATTAGCCTTTATCATGTAAAGTTGAAGAACTCAGAGGACATTAATGAGACTAATGCCAATGATCGGACAATGACGGAACCCACCATGTTTCTTTGCCATTCCTGATCATACACATTTAAATGCCCATCATACTATTGAGAGGATAGTTGTCTACCCCCTTGAACAAATAGAACATGAGAACAACCATAAATTGGAATAGAGTAACTGTGCCAAAAACTCATGGAGGGAAACACCAAAGGACAACCCTAATCTCCGTGAACTCCGAGGCTATCGCACCATCCATAGTTTCCTAACTTCGCATAAAGCATAACCAATTTGAACAAAAATGTCTGAAAGCTTCATGGAAGTCAAAAGCAATCCAAAGACAAATATAATGTTGTACTGAGGCTATGGGAAATAAACCAACTATATAACAAATGAGTGATATTCAATAAACCCTCTCTAAGCTCTAGTGCCACACTCCAATACTCCCCTATACTCTCTAGTGCCTACAAGATTCACATTTAGGGAAGGTAAGTTTCATCTCAACCTCAACAAAACTAACGCCACATTTGCTGAGGTATGGTATGGTTCATCTAATATGCTTGAAGAAAATCAAAGAGTGACATTAGAGAATGATGAGCAAAACTAACCAACACTCCCATTGAATGGTGAAAGAAGATGCGAAAAGTTTAAGAAAAAAATGAAGAGGGAGAGATTGTGATAATGAGGTTATATGGTAGAAGCCCACGGAGTGAAAAGGAAATAAGGACACTTGAAGATAAAGGGGCTCGAGAAAGGAGCAGACAGCCAGAAAGTAAACCTATTAAAAATATCAGTTATTATGGAGTTGTATAGGATGCACTCATGAGCCATTATGATGATATTCTACGATGAGGTGCATCATGTATTAAGGAATCATTTGCACGACCTCCACATGGAGTGAAAAATGTTTCAAACACTTGAATGGACACGATCCACCTTAAAGAAGTTGGTGAGCCCTCACCAAGCCAGCGCAGCCATGTAATATTATTTCTTGAAGATGATGAGACATGCACAATAGGATCCCTTCCTCCTATCTAAGCAACAAGATATGAAGTTTATTATTAGAAGAAGAATAGAGATGCTATAGAATGGAATTACCCGACTAAAGGGATCAAACCATTCGCATGCCAATCGAAAGATATCTTATAGTAAAGAGAAATGACTTTAAGGCATTTACTTGCTTCATCATGAGGAAAGGGCAGTCTAGGGATCGCTACCTCTACTGACATTAAGGAATAGCCCACAACATTTGACCCCTGCTAAGCAATGAGTAGTTCACCACCTCGGCTTAGTCTCTCTCGAGTACATCCAGGCCCAAAAAAAAATTTTAATTTTCTATTTTAGTCTAATTAATAGTTATAGATTTAGTTTTCTATTTTTAAAATTTTTCTTTTATAATCTTTAGGATTTTTCAGATCTTTGTTTTGTTTTTTCGTGACTTCTTTCACTAAAATAAAACCACATGGCACTCAAGCCATCACATGACACTTGCACTTTAGAGATGTTGCTTTGGGAAGTGAAGTTCAAATGAGACCAACTCCTTCTTTGGTTGAGTAAACTTGTCATACTTTATCTTACGTGGATACATTTTGAGGGTAACAAAAACCTTGGTTGGGAGTGGGGTGCGTCATACTTGAAAAGAAAACCCTTGGGTCCAAAATCTGAATTTTTTCCTAGCTTATTTGAATGACGAGTTAATGTTTTTCTTTTTCTCAGATGATTGTGTGTCTTGGAGTTAGTTAAGCCTAAATTTATCTCGAGTTGCATTGCTGGTGGCCGTGCTTTAAAAAATCTTAGTAGCTGAGTTGGATATCTTATATTTACTTTGACCTAGATTTGAGATCTAGAATAATAGTGGTATTCTGGGCTCGATAGCCCATAGCAAAAAAATCACTTTTTTGGAAACTTGCAAGACACACATACACGCACAAATAATACACACACACACACACACACACACACACACACACACACACACACACACACACACTAGATCTCTCTACATACACTTGGGGTGACTAGCCCCTTTCTTGAATAATACTTCGCTTTAAGACACTATATGACTTTTCTAGTGAGTTGAACACCTTAAGAGAGGTCAATGAGCCTCACCTATGCAAATAAATAAAATCTAAAATAGAAAATAAAAAGTAAATAAATGAGTTGATTCAATCTGAATCGAGCACGGTCCTAGAGAATCGAATGCCCAATGTCCAACTAAAGGGTCAGAGCCTACGACTTCATAATGCTCACTACATGGGATAAGATGGATTAATTTCTAGATGTAGGTTTTATTGTTTAGGTGAGTAGCTTGAGAAACCATAGAGAAATCTAATGAATGATGCCTTAACTAACTCGGTGGGGGAGTCATCGATGATTCTACACGTGGGAGTTAACACTTAAACTTTTCGCATTACACACCTAAGATTAGGAAAATATGAAATAAAAGGTGCATACTAACCTATTCTTTTACTATCAGGTATAAAAAAAGTGAAATTGATTTGTCATGGAGCTAAGTCCATTTATGTGTGAGAACTAGAACCAATTACACCAAGGTCCCTAAGGAAAGATTAATTGAGGACTTAGGGGAAAGCTTGCCTTGATCACCATACCACTTGAGACCTTGTCCATTAGAGATTATAAATATCTTAGGATCCCAACAAAACTCATATGTTTATTAGAACTTTTCAATGCCTCTTCTTAATGAATGTTAGGCAACCTTTATAAACTCATATCTATCTTTACTTGCTTTGCTTTGTTTTATTTCGCTTATTTATTTAATTCAAAGATTTTATTTTCAATCGTTTTGATCGACATTCTATTTCACGTATTCCATTGCTAAGGGACTAGCATCGAACTAGTTGGGAGAGGTGGGATAATGTGCCAAAAAGACATGATAATATTAAAACCTTTCTTTAAAATCCTTTTTGCTGTTGTCATATTTACCAATTATGCGCAATGTCAAGTCCTTAACCTTGTACTAATGTTTTTTCTAAGTTTGTGTGATTACAGCTCCTTTTAGGTACTTTTTTGCTCTTGGAAAGCATGAGGATGGGCATTAGGACCCCCTAGTCTAAGTTTTGAATCCCCAGGATGAAATTTTGAAGGATCAAATGCCTAAAAGCATGATTGGACAAGTGGGAAGTCAAAGGAACATGTCAAAAGTGGAAACCAGCAAAAGAAACTCAAGAAAGGAAAGAATTTCTCTCATCCTCATAGGCATAGTGAAATTCAATAGTAGGCTTCGTTCTACCTCCCTAGGTGAAGTGAACATGTATTCGAGTGCTAAGAAATGAAGATTTTGTGATTTCTTTGATCACCAAGCCCTATATTTGGTATGTAATTGATTTAGGATCATTGTAAGTTACCAAAAAGGCCCCCAAGATGTGATTTCATCCCCTTAACTAGCTAGGAAGGATAAAAAAATGATTTGCTCTATTTTGCTAGATCAAACTTGACTGCTTAGTTTTGTACTTTGCTTTCAATCTTTAGTAAAGCTTTTAATTTTGTTTGTTTTTGAAATGGTTAGGAATTATTTATGTGGTCATGGCTGATTTCTATCTCTATTATGCATGAGTAACCCCTTTTGAGAGATGCAGGATTTCTAAGGCTCAAATCCAAAGGTAAGAAGGAAAGGCGAACTTAATCCAAAAGGTGAGTGCTTTAACTTCTTGAACTCGTTTAGGATATGAGTAAGCCCTGGACCAATCCAAGGGCATTTTTTATGTGGTTAGGATCCCTTTGACAAACTCTTAAAGAAGTTTTTCACTCTAGGTCACTTAGGCTACTTGACAATTGGTAATCTCAGTAGGTACATGAGGTTGTTGTTGATTTAATCCTGCATCCACCGTCAAAAAAAAATTATCTCCTTTCGAGGATCTAAAAGAACCTAGTTAAAGCCTGAAACAAGATTTAAAGGTTAAAAATCACTCACTACACCTAGACTTCGTGCTCCATCCATATTCAACAAGAAAATTGTCTAACTCAAGAGAGAAAATCCCTAATGAAGCGGAACCCTAAGTCCTTTCTTCATTAATTTTCCTTATATTTAGTTAATTTCATTCGCAAAACACCAAATCTACATTTCATAAAACCTAAAACACCTAAAGCACATAATTAGGACAAGTTACCAATAAAGTAGAAAACTCATCTCAATGGACGACCCTAGAGCCACTATCATTAAAATAGCCTCGGCTACCTAGTTGATGTTTCTAGGTATATAAATTTTTGTGACCCAAACCTAAACACCAATTTTGACACGAATCAAAGGCAAGAAGAAGACATATATATATATATATATATATATAGTACGTAGGAAAAGGAAATAAAAAGATAAAAAAAAACCCATATTAAGCATACATATTTCCTAACACTTCCCTTAGAGTTGAACAAATACATTTTGCATACCTTAATCAATGGAATAGAGATAAGAAATAACATTAGGCAATGCCTCGTGAACAAGCCTCAACTCCGCTGATGACTTAATATATGTAGTGCAAACTTCACCCTTTCATCATCACTTCCCCGATAGTTGACAATCCGTCTAATAGCTATCTCTCATGATATAGAGGATTGTTGGTTATGTGCATATCTACTTGGTTGTCAAAAACATGGTAAGGGGCTCACTGAACTTCACGTGCAATTCTCGTAATAGGTTCTTAATTCACTTCAACTCACTTGCAGTGTGTGCCATACCTTTGTACTTCGCTTCTGCACTCGATTTAGTAACTACAGCTTGTTTCTTACTCCTCCATGTAACAAGATCATAACGAATAAGTACTTCCACTGTGTGACCTTTCTATCCTTAACTAGCCATATCTCGTATTAGAATGGTCAACAATGACTAGGTTGTTTCCCTTTTTTTATGTTAAGATTACTCGCCAATCATTCACTTTAAGTATCTCAACACTCTGTAGTATGCATTCCAATGACATTGTTGAAGGTCTTACATGTACTAACTGAGTGCGCTAATTGCAAAAGTTATGTTAGGCCTTGTTACTGTAAGATAGATCAATTTTCAAATCTCTTAGTATCTTCAAACTTAGGGCTCAAAGTATCATCTGAAACAACATTATGATCCATATGCAACCTGCTAGGGTTTTGCTCCCAACATATTGGTAGCTAACATATCCTAGATGCATTTCCGCGGTGATAATACTACCCTCGCTGGGTTTCTAACTATTTCCCCAATCCCCAAAAATCTAGCAATTGTCGAAATCCTTCATTTTGAAACCGCCTATTCATACTCTTTAGCCTCTTCAATTCCTACTAGATCACCGCTATAACAATTACATTCAACCATAAACCATAAGAACAATGATACCTTTAGTAGTTGATTTCAAATGACCAATGGTCCAAAGTGACATCGATGTTCCAACCTCCATCAAGACTCCACTAAACTTATCAAACCAAGCTCTGCAGGATTACTTCAACTATATAATATGCCTTCTTTGCTTGTAAAACCATATGTGTCTCCCCTTAAGCAACAAACCCTTAATAGTTGCTCCATATAGATTTGTTCAAGTAAATTACCATACAAAAAGGTGTTCTTCACATCAAGTTAAAACAAGGGCCAATAAAAAATATGGTGAGAGAGATAATACCACGAATAGAGTTCAACCGAGCATTCAAGGAAAAAGTCTCAAAATAGTCAACACAAAGAGTTTGAGTATATCCCTTAGCCATTGGTCAAGATTTAAGCCTTTCAATAGATCCATCGGATAAATATTTGATCGTGAAAGACTCAGTGACAACCCACACAATATCCTAACACAAGAAAGAGTAGTAAAGTCTCAAGCATCACTCTTGGGGGAGCAAACTCTCCTCCTCATATAGCAAAGACGCTAATCGGATGATCACAGCCTCTTACACAAGAAGGAATAGACACAAAAGACAAAAAGCAAGTAGTAAAGGTACCATAAGAAGGGACAAGGAAAAGAGATATATTGATCTATAAAGCACGAAGCAGAGGGGCACAAGGGTAAAGCAGCACACCAAATTGTTGGGAAGTGGATTAACCATTGACTCAAAGAGACTGACAATGTGGAAGTAGAGGTATCCACACCTTGGTAGACAACTGGTTCATTGGAGACAGAAGGGGGAGAAGATGCTTCAAGTTGAGAGAACACCGTATATGAATGGGGCCTCAAATAATTGACCTATCAGAGGTATCATAAGATGAGAAATAAGAATAAAACCTATGTTAAGTACTAACATCGATAAAAATCAGAGAAGGTGGATGAAAGCATTTACACTATTTTGTTGTCGAATACCAACAAAAACATTACTTCAAAGCCTTCGGAAGAAAATTTATTTTCAAAGATGGTGTACATGAACAAAAAAAACCACTCATCCAAAACCCTTGCGAGGAATCATTAAGAATACTGTCTATCAAGGTATGATAATATAATTTAAATTTAAGGATTGAATTAAAGAAAATGATTAATAAGATAACATACAATAAAAAACCACCCAAAAAAAAAAAAAACCCGAAGGAATATTCATATAACATAATAGTACATAGGATCAACAGCGTTTGTTTTGTTACGCTAATCCTTCGCCTCAGGGCTAAGAAGAACTCCTAACTCGACTCTTTATTTTCTTTTCGCACAATGATGAGCCCAAGTCTTATAACATGATCAAAATATCATATATCAAAATATTAAAATTAAACCAATAATCGCATTGGTGGGTTACAGTATCAAATACATACAAATCAGTCCCATTTACTTCTATACAAAATTCAGAGATGTACATTTATAAACTGTGAGCGAAACCTACAAATGAACCCTACTAGGTGTCCCAACAAAGATATGCAAGACATCACATCTCCTCCGTGCACCTACCTACAAGGATTTAAAACTCATGCTAAGCTTTTTACACTTGGGTGGGAAACATATCTTTCAGACAATAATGATTTATAGTAAGACATGGAACAAGAATGTATGTATGAAGATATCAAAGCTATGAATCATATATAATAACAAACCATATATTTCACCTATTTATAAATAAACTTATACTGAAATGAGGCTCCTCCCAGGTTACTTCGAGCTTATACTTATACAGAGGCAAATTCGTAGTACATTCGTGAGCGTTAACTCGTGTACTTTACCTTATTCTTATTTGTTTTTTAGATTCTTATCAGATAGTTGTTCGAATTACCTAAACCAAGAAGGAAAATGAGAGGACATGACAACAGCACTAAGGTACAAAAGATAAAGATAGTAATCGAGGTGTCAGAGTGATAAAGCAGTGCCTGCATAACTGATGTATGTCATCAGACTAATCGAGAGTACCAGTACTAAATGTGTCAAGCACTAACAGAGAGTGTCACAGCACTAGTCGAGAGTACCCGGCACTAAATGTGCCAGAGAATTAATGTGAGTGTCGTTGCACTAGTCGAGTACTCATACTATACGTGCTCGCCATGTAACAAAAGTGTCGTATTACCCAATATCCTGGCCTAGGAAGTCCTACAAATTATAAGTGTCTCCGAACTTTTATCTTATCATAGGTAGCGCGTTAAGTTTATTAACCATGAACTCGGGCCGGTGTAAGGAAAGCGACGAGGGTACTGTGATAATTTTCAGATATTCTGTACAAGTGTAAGACACTTACTATAGAGCAAGTAAACACGGACAAAATACGTATAGGACAAAATCACACATACTTCAACAGATTTGTGGAATTAATGCTACACCCTACAAAGACTTGCTACACCTTGGCGAGGCAAATACTTTAGCGTAGCTGGGAGTTACGCCTACAGACCCGAGGGATGGAAATTTTCCATCCTCGACTACGCCTTAGCTGCAGCCTCCGCGATAAGCGAGGTGCTTACACTTCCAAAAATCCGATGTTGCTCAGAGTTTACTTCATTTTTTTTCTGAAATCAATGCAAAAATCACCAAACCTCAAACAGTTCTTGTAGAAAATACTTAAGGTATGCTATAACTCATAAGAAACCAGTCTGGATAACTAGGTTTACACTTAAACCCTAACATGATCAAAGAGAGGTAGGAAAGTTCCTAACACCCAAACATGTATCCCAACATCATAAACCAAGAATCCTCACCAAATATGATTTCACTATCTTATACAAAATCCAGGCTTTCCTACCTAACCCAACTCTCATCAAATCTAAGGTTAGAGAGAAATTCTACAAAACCTGAAGATCAATGTCAAAACAAGTTAAATCCTTACATCCACAGAAGTTCCATACAACTCCAAAACATGTATCCATAACTTTTTGGCCTTCCTTCTTTCCTTCTTTCTTTTCTTTCCTCTTCCTCTTTTTTCTTCCTTTCTCCTTTTCACGGTGTTTGGGACTCCAAACAGAGAGACCAATTTCATCTCACCCCATTTTTATATAATGCTTATTTGGTACTTAGGTCCACATCTCTCCCCACAGGTAACCTAAATTATAAGATTTATTTTAACCTATGTTCTATTATCTTATGACTTCTATGTCTCTTTTTAAATAAAATTACAAATTTGTCCTTGTGTCTTGTAAAATTTATGAGTTTCTCAATTTCCATGTTTCATTTAAATTATGAAAATTTCCAAATTATGACTACAAAACCCATGCCGAAAATCCACTGTGGTATATTTTTGTGGCAGTTATAGCTTTTCCCCAAGAACTCCATTTTATCGGGGGTGTAATGATGATGTTTGATGAATTATACCTCGATGTACAAATTCAATAACAAAGGATAAACAATACTTAAGACCATTATCAAATTGAAACACTTTAATAAAAAACCAAATTAAGTTTTTACTTATAATAAAGCTCATACATAGGGAAATTCATATCTCTTTCAATAAACATAACCCAAGTCAAGTGCGAGAGTGACTATCAACAAAGGATACAACAACATTTAACCAAAAACATCACATTTAACTCTCGCATATGATCCCAAACATTAGAAATTATAAAGGGCAAATGGTTAAGTACTTTTATTAACCCTACCTGCGAAGAGACATGATGATGATTTCCCAATTCACATGATTCACATTCTGAGATGACGGTAGTGGAGTTGATGGAAGACCAAGATGTCAATGCACGTAAGCTCCGAGCATGACCTGCATGATAGTGCCACTCAGGTCGATGACACAACACATATAAAGTGCACAGGTAGATGAATTGGGTGATTGTGTTAACATATATACTCCTCAACTTCACAATCTCCACCAATCATCTTCCCAAATGCCAGATCCTATAATACACAATAGGATGGAAAGAAAGTTACTTTACAATTAAGTTGTTTTATAACTTGACTAATGTGACAATAAAATTACTGGAAACCTGTGAAATTATAGGAGAGTAGGGGAAACTAAGGCAGCTTAGGGATTTAAGGATACTCTACCCTCTCCCACAATATGTGATTTAGACTCATCGACTAAAGTAACAAAGGACTTTTGACCTGGGCTTCCATATTACTTTAAAAGAGATTTATCATCGACATAGTTCGCAACTCTAGAATCATTAATACACCAAGAAGAAATGAAAATTAGGAAAAAAAGAATTGCTTCAATGAATGGTAGCTCTAGATTCACCGACATGGACGATGAGTTACTGAGGATTCGAAGGTATACCTTCAAGAGTGGATGGTGATGTACAGGAGGGGTCATTACTAACATGTGTCTTATGCAACCTGTTAGCCCAATCTTGCTTACCAAATTTCACCTAACATTTCTTCTCGGAATATGATTTGTCTTCTGACAATATTGGAAATATTTATTTCTTCCATAACCTCCTCCCTAAACCAAACCTCCCCCTTAACCACAACCATTGCCTTTACCACAACCAGTAATTGCAAAAGCAAATGTTGTACTATCCAAGGACACTAGTAAGGCATGAGAAAGCATGGTATCAAATACTTGAATCCGTGAAATACTTCATTCATCAGAAGACACTGGATTAAGAGATGATTGATTCTATGAGAAGATCATATGTAGGATCTAGGCCAAACAAGAACTTACTGCTTCAACATATTGCACTGATGTGCGAGCTCATTAATACCAATGGTAAGAGACTACAACATAGTCAATTGACCCCACAATGAATCTAATTCAGTAAAATAGTCAATTAAGGTGCGTTCATTTTGTCTGCAATCAAAGAATTGTCTATACAATTGGCAATAAAACGAGTAATTCATTAGTTATTTGGCCATCTCAACTTCAAGGCATCCTATAAATCCTTGATTGTAGAATTCCATTTACACCCCAAGCACTTCATAATCTTATATCACACCATTTTTATACCCCATCTCTAATTCAGCCAGACATGAGAAATTTTGCAAGCAGAATGTAATTTTTCAGATATCACATCATAATTGCGCCAATATATGGATAGTCTTCAATTGAATGTCAAATCAAGATTCTTGTTTTCGCGTCTTCTAGGATCCATTGTACATAATTAGCAACAATAAAAATTGGAGTGGTTACTATCAAATATTTATGTTTATTTTGTTTAATTAAATAAGTGCACACTCCATTTGCCCACAACAAATAATAATCACCATTCTATTTTATAGATGTGTGATAGTCCACGGTAGCATTAGGATTTCACATATTCATGATAAGAACACACAATTCACAGCAATTTATTACACAAAGTATGCTTAGAGAACTCCACAACTCATACATGAAACAAATAAACAAACAAAATAACATGTGACATTCAAACTGCCTAATCAGAGAGCCACTGCAGCATCAATAAGATAGACAAAATAAAATAACGTCAAAATAAACTCTTCTATTTCATTAGTCAATGCTTCCCAAACTACAAATGGGTCATAACCAAACAAGTCTGAACCCAACCAACGAAGACATCTCAGAAAAAATAACTTTAGAACTCACCACTTCACCTCAGATCTACAATATCTCATAAAGATTAAAATATCTAAACTATCACCAACACAATGAAAATCCACAAACTAATCTTCTCTTCAACAATAAAAACACAACTTTAGCATCCAATTATTCTTACTCAGTTTTCACGAAACCAATTATCGCATCTCCTTTGCGACAACAACCCCCACTAATATCCCATTCGTGACAGTAACCTCCAAGTGTTCGAAAGATGCCTGTAAGAGCATATTCAAAGGAGCAGTTAGTGGGACAAAGGTGGAGACAAAGAAGCAAAGATTGTGGCAGGGATTGCATGCGAAAAATTTTCCTAGGACGGAAAAGATATGCCTAAATACCATGTCAAGGATAAAGAAGGAAGGAGACGGAAACTATGTGTATAAATTATTAAACTAGGGTAAAAGAGCAAGAATTTATAGTATGTAGAAAAGGAAATAAATAAGACCAAAAAGCCTATACTGGGCTTCAGCATTCTTTTTCTAGTACTTTCTGGGGCCTAAACGAATCCAAAAAAAATTCTAAAAGATATTCTTCTCTCCTAAAAAGAACGAATGTTATTCTTCTTTTCTAATAGAAGTTTATTTCTTGTATTTATCTTTCCTATGAATTTTATTTTCTCAATGGAAATAGGAAAATCGACCCTTATATTATAAGAAAGGAAGAGTTCTTGTATTTCATGTTTAATTAATAATTTGAACTGAAATGAGAAAGCTTTTTCTAATAAAGTAATGAAATATTACGTCCTTTTGAAAATGGAAGACAATTCAAAGAAGTTCATATTTTTTCAAAATAAAATAAAATATCTTTTATAGATAAGTAATTATTTATCAACCTTGCGTCATTTACGAAAAACAAAATACTACAACGATATAATCAAAATGAATAATAGTCAATATTTTTTTTATCATTTTATAAAAATAGGTAAATTAAATATAACAAAAATCGATGACGACATTTCTCCCTCATGTCTATATATGGGGGGTCCAGAGTCATGATAGTAGTTTATGATGCGCAGATTTGATAAAGGTGGATAAGTGCAATTAATCAAAACTTCCAGAACTATTGAAATGCAAGATGTTGATACTTTGATCTCATCCTTATCCTCCAAGCAATTATGCTAAATTTGAATAAACTTAATTTTGAATACTCATCATGTACTACCCATAACCTGCAATTTTAGTAGATGATAAGGATAGTGATGGCATGCAAGGAAGCATTTTGCTTTCTCTTTATTTCTCTTTCTTTTATTCTTGAGCTCTCTTTCTCCCTTTGATGATAACTTGCAAGTGCATCCTCCTTTTTTTTTCCTTTCTTTATTTTCTTTCTTTTCTCTCCATTTCTTTCCTCCTTTTATTTTTGTGAGGTCTCTACCTTTTTTTTTCTTAAAAAAAAAAAAAATCCATAACTGATATTAGTGATGGAGCTAGGATTCAATTTCAAGTGATACGATTAAGAAAATTGCAAAAATTACAAATTTGGGCTTCAACCAAAGAATGTGATTATTTAAACATTTGCTGTGATAAAAAGATAACACATGAGCTCTTAAAAAAAACACAAAGAGAATCTTTTTTTCCTAAAACTTACTGTCACACAGATGAGAGTAAATATTAAATATGTACATGTAATTGTATGATTATACCACTTAAATGTTAAACAAATAATAACTATATGATTGTGCTTATTTTGAATGTAAAAAGAAAGTGAACTGTAAGATAGGTCAGCATTTAAATTGTGGTAATCCTTGAGAGCTTACTATAATTGGTGTTGGGAATTTTAAATCAAAGATATTAATCCACAGATCAAACTGGGAATAACATATTCATAAACAGCCTTCTGCCCTAAAATAATCTTTTTTTTTCAAAAAAAATTTCCCAAGGTAATACATGTTTGAAAATAATATACAAACTAGCAAAGCTATTACGCCATCAAACCATAATTGCAGAATCATTTATTTGTGCTTTAAAATTAAACTGAGAATACATTTATTATTTAATTATTTTTAAACCGAATACCAACCACAATTTTTACTTGTTTTAAATCGTAGTTAATGAATTATAATTTTAATTGTTTTAAAAAAAAATTTAAATCATAGCCACTAACTACGCTTTGAGAAGAATACACCAATACTACTTAATGCATTTATTTTCAGAATATATATTCTTTCTAATTTTTTTTTTAGTACAAGAGTTTTGATATCACTTCAGAGATTTTATGAATGTGAAGATATAAAATAATAATATAAAAAAATAAAGCTGGTGTGTTTAATAAATGCTATATTTCCCGTAAAAGCTCTCAAATGAAAAGTATTTTAAAATAATTTTCATACTTATTTCTTATAATAAAATTTTAAATAAATAAAATATAATGAAATGTGAATTTAAAATTATATATATCTTGTCTAATTAGTCTTTATATGGACAAAGTAAATAAATAAAATAAGTCAGCTAGCATATAAAAATAATTTGAAGTGATTTTAACTCACTTTTAAAGTTCTTTTTATTTTATAATTTATATTTTTCAAAGTCTTCTGTCTTTAAAGTCAGATATAGTAGGTTAAAGTAGCTGATTAAGATATATAGAACCTGCATCAAAGATAATCAAATCTGTAGAAAAGTCATGTCTAGTTAAAAATGTAATAGATGAGAAAAGTTTTTCAAATCCAAAAGAAAGAAAAAGAAAAGTAAAATTAAATTTATAACTATATTATATTTCTGTTAAATAGGCTGGACCTTTTATAAAAAGAGCAAAACAAGTTTTAAAGAAAGTATAAATATTTTTTTTTTCTTTTTGTAAATTTAAAATTATTAATTTTCACTTATTTTTTTTCCATAAAACAAATATCGCCCAAAGTAGTTACAACTTACAAAGGACCCACACAATACTTGTTGATTTGGACATTACAGAGAATATCTAAAGATTTTGCCTCCCATTGACAGAGACATATCTAAAAGAAAACCATCTAAAGATATTTTTGCTTCCATATACACATAAGAGCTACATGTTATATATATATATATATATATATATATATATATATATATATATATACACACACACGGATATTGTGTTAGTTGATATCAATGGGAAATATCGGCGAATATTTTTACATAAACACTACAAAATAAAAATTATATAAATTTAAATATTTTCAAAAGTTTAAAATTGCTCATATAATATTTATTTAAAAAATTATCATTGAACGAAATAACACATTGTAACCAAATATATATTATTAACTAAAAATAACTAGAATAAGAAAATTTAAATATATTATTAAATTTATCCATTAAAAACTATCGCTTTTATTTTAAGAAAAAATCATTAGGTTTTATTTAAAAAATAAGATAATATTTATCTTTAAAAATTATTATCGAATATTGTACTTAAATATATATATATATATATATTAAAATTAATCATTTTTTATCATTAAATTAATTAAATAAATATATATCTATTAAAAATATATTATTATTATTATTATTATTAATATTTTATTAATTTTATTATTATTTAGGGATATTTAAACTGTAAGATAGATAGTTTAGATCCCTTAAAAAACACCATAACAAATCTAAAGACCTCAATGAAAATCCTGGGTTTAATGAGATTTGCAAAGAATGGTCGGAAAAGGCTGTAGTACGAATTTTTTTAAAAATCATTTTTTAACTTCTATTTATCCATAAATCGGCTAAATATCATCGACTTTGATGATAAACCAGCATATTTCTCTAACGATCATCTTCTCAACAAAATATCTACTCATTACTTCATAATAAAATTAAAGTGGATGGTCCATTAACCTCAGATTTGTTACAATTGTTAATATCCAATACTTTAAACCACACAAGATATTTACTCTTGATTGTTTTTGAAATTATAATAAATATAATTTATTATAAGAATAGCTTATTTATAATAAATATAATTTATTATAAAGAATGTGCTTATTCAATTTAATGCTAACTGTTGAATCCATGTTAGTATTCTACTCCCTCTTCTTCTCATCAATAAAGTTTATATGATAAATTCTTCAGTTTTATAAGACACTTCTTCCATCAATTACTTAAACAATTATGCCAGACAAACATAATGGTATACAGATCAATGATAAGACTATAAACTGCTTTAACTCTCAAATACTGTTGTTTTCAACTAGATGTTAATCCATATTTTTATTATTATTATTATTTTATTATCGTAGATGAAATGAATCAATGATCACATTTTAAGTTAATTTCCTTATTAAATCTCAATAAATGGTATTGTGTTCGATCAATTTAAATATTCAGAATTCATCAAGGAGAAAGATTAAATTTCAGATTTATCTTCCATTAACGTTCACTAAAAATAAAATAAAAATTATTAACAAAGAGACTGGTCCCAACGATAGAAGGAAGATTTTATTTTTCCTCGAACTGGACCGGATCAACGTCAAGCCCATGGGCCAATGGTTTAAGGCCATCCAGCCACGCCGCGAAATTATCGATGGTCGCTTCAAAGCGCACTCTCGACACCCGATTAAGGTTCAATGTATGAGAACATAAAATCACAACACTGTTAATGATTTGCCATTATCACTTATTCGAATATTTAACTCAAATTCCTTCTAAGATAAGTTCATTATCTGATTTGAACCTTCAGAAATTATCTCATTTAATGCCACTCTTTTGATTTTTATTACATGCATTGATTATCGAATCAGATGATTATTAAAGATACTATTTCCTTAGATTTTTAAACTAAATTAAAAGAATTAATTTCATCTTGTGAAATTTATCCAAATGACACTTATAAATGTAAGGTTAACTAATTTGGGATAATGCAAAAGAACCTAAATTAGCGAGCCTTGTATTTATTGAATTGCATAAAAGGAAATAAAGGGAGACTTATAAATTCTTGTATAGAATTCCTTCTTTATAATTAGGAGGAATGAGACCAACCTGTGCTGAGTCAATTTCGCTAATTACAATTGAACTTGCTTATTTGCTTAGAAAGGTAAAATGGACACCTTTAAATAGTATAGATACAAATGACACAAATAGTACAGTTAAGTTCTCCTTCCATGAGGAACATCGATATAATAAAATTTAATCTGAAGGAGAATTTAATTGATATCAATAGTCTACTACATTATATTTATATTTGAGGCCTTATTACAGCATTGTTCTATTTATACAGCTCCCACTACTACACTTCTTGTGATTCGAATGACTCATGTGATTGGTCGAACTTTTCAATGGTATGAAAGGGTTCACTCTCATCGGCGTATCGATCTCTGACCGCTTTAATAACTGATAAACCTCCCGGCTACCATGGACAGATCTATGTTGAACAATCAAGTTCTTAAGATCCAACAGACTAAGATATTGTCACAGAATCGTACTATCGCTTAATAATATTTCCAAGCACTCTCTCCAAACCGAGTTTGCCCCTGGTTTCATTAGTCACCGAGGAGCGTCAAACGCCGCTAATAAGTCCCCCGCAAAGAGCCACTGATGGCCTCTAACTGACTACTTCACAATACGATGGTCGTAAAGGTATTCAAAGAACATATTTCAAAAATGACTAAAAGGTCAACCTTTAAGATCAGGGCATCGGGGTACTGATGAGTCCATAATCGTCTCAACTCACTTCCATCATACTTATTCCATTCAAACTAACATAATATTAAGAATCGGCAACTAATGAGCTCACCAAGAAATGTATGCGTATAAGCCTTAGACGCACAAGAAGCGACACCCGCCTTGCTGTAAACTCATAGAGACATCAAGAACAGGCGAGAATTGTGTAAAAGAACTTTCCACCTAAGAAAAGTGGACCGGGAAGGCAGCCAGTCATCAATGGTTGGAAAATTCACTTCAGAAGTTGCTACTTTTGCAGGCAAGAAAGGGTACGTGGAAGAAGATCGCATCGCGCAAGTGCCTGTTCAAAAGAGTATAAATCTTTCTTTCGTATGTTATGAATCACCCGCCGGGGTTCCTTCAAATACTTCAGAATTTGATTCGAGCCACAACTCATGTGACTAATTTAACGCAGGATTCCTTACAAACTGTGAAAACCAAAGGAAAGTGAAAAGTTCTCTATATGGGAAATCGTCTTGCTATTGAGTGATAGCCGCAAGTAATTTATCGCTTACTATTAGAGACTGGTCATCTGAATAATGGATCTTTTAAACACTTTTTTACGCACCTTCTATCTCTGCACTTAGTTTTCTTGTCCAAATTAGATGCTACTGATATTATGTTTTATTCCAAGCTATGAACAAATTGTTTAATGTTAAATCTTTACATGTTTTGCCTGCATTTTATGTGATGGTTTATATAAAATTTCCTTTGACCATGAATTTGCAATGCTTTGATAACCCCCGCATTTAAATGTCGGGTTCAAAACGTGGCTTAATTAATGAAAATTCTTCAATCTTGTGGCAATGTAAGACTATGGCACATCTCTGTGGAAAGAATTGAGAAATTAGTGAATAAGAATTTTGACAAAATCTTACTTCACCGATTTTCATGTATGCGTGGATTGCATAAAAGGAAAGCAAACTAAACATACAAAAGAAAGGTGCCAAGCAGTAGATCGAGCTCTCGAGTATAATTCTTCAATACGTATATCAAGCATCCACTCTCCTTCCATGCTTACAGAGAGAAATATTTTTATCACCTTTATAGATGATCTATCTCGTTATGGTAGCAGTGTTTATGATCATCATGTTGCCTGTGCCATTGATTTTCGTTAGGATGTTCATAACAAAGGTCGAGACAATTAGATAAAAATATTAAAATTGTGAGATCGTAGATCGAGGCTATGAATATTATGGCAGATATGATGAATCAGACAAAATCCTCGGTCCTTTGCCAAAATTCCTTGAATAGCATGGCATTTGTGCCTCACAAATCACGACAAATCCGGGCACGCCACACAGGTCGGTGTTGGTCAGTGCTGCAATTCGCATTAATAATACAATAGAAATGGTTAGAGTATGATGAGTTACTCTTCCCACCTCTTATCATGTGAAGCCTTAAACCAGCCGTATATCTGCAACGTAGTTCCAAGGCAAAGCTCCAAAACCCTTCGAGTTACTGACCCAGGAACTCAATGAGACATATATGACATAAGGGTTATCCAAATGAGGCAAGAATCAATAACCCACATGAGAAACTTAATTAAGAACGATATCCGGGAGGCTCTATCACATCCTGATAAATCAAAAGCCAAGAGACAGATTTTATCATTCTAATCCATAGTGTGAGAATAGTTTAAACCTAGGAATGTCATATTCTTGTGAGAATGGCGAATTTAGGGAGTAATAGAACCAATAAAGGTAGATGTTGAAGAGATGAGAGGGATATTCCACCACTCTTTTTTTACCTCAAGAATTACCGCCCTCAACCCTTGCTCAACAAGTTGAGGAAAATGAGCAACATAATAAAGATGGTTCATTACCACCAGAAAATATTGCCATTGAAAATGTTGTAGAGCCACCATAACCAACACCTTTGAGGAGATCTCAAAGAGAAAGGAGACCTGCCATTACAGATGATTATGTGGTGTATTTACAAGAATCTAATTTTGATATTGGGATAAGGAAGGATCCTTGGCCAGCTTTCTACAAGCCATGGAAAGTGATGATTCTAGTAAAATGGATGGAAGCTATGAATGAAGAGTTGAAATCTATGGCCCATAATCTGTTCGATCTCATCGACCGTTTAATAGTTGTAAAACACTGGCCAATAATGGGTCTTAAGACAAAGAGCGACTAAAGGCCAATATCAATCGCCTAGCCAACCAGGCCAAAGACCACTCAAAAGGAAGGTATCGGGACATTAAAGATTTTCTCCGCCTAAGAAAGATTCGCTTTAGAATCAGCTCATGGCACTTGTGGCTCATTTTTGATTTGGTGAGTTACATCAAATGGATGTGAAACCGCATTCTTAAATGGGAATTCGATGAAGATATCTATATTACGGAACAACCCAAAGGGTCTGCTAAAGGAAGGAAATGAACACCTATTTTGCAAATTAAAGAAATCCATTTACGGTCTTAAACAGTTTCCGTGACAATGGTATATTAAGTTTAATACCATTACATCTTTCTGATTTAAAGAGAATATCATTGATCGTATATATCTCGAAAGTTAAGTGGGAGCAAGTTTATTTATGATATCAGACATGACGATATTTTGTTTACTAAATAAAGGATCTTGGTTTATTAGGCAACCAAGGAATATCTCTCTAAAACTTTCATATGGCTGATATGGGTGGAGGCAAACTATGTTATCGCATCGAGATCTCAGGATCGATCTCGAGAGGCGCTAGGTTTATCTCGTAAAGGATATATTGATCGGGTTTGTAGAGATTTAATACGCAATACGTTTCATCGAAAGATTTGCACCTATATTGGAAAGCGTGACAAATTAAGTAAATGCAATACTAAGGAATAACATGGAAAGGAGCAATGTGAAGAAATTCCTTATGCATCGCTTCGTGAGTTTGATGTACGCTCAAACACGCATAGCACAAAGGATTATACGGCCACATATAAAAGATAAGGAACAATTAGAGGTCATGGTTACCTCGGATTCTCCCGATTATGGTATTTGTCTCGGAGCAGCTTAAAGTCAACTTCAGGATTTGTCTTTATGCTAGCAAATGGGGCAATCTCATGGAAGAATGAAAACAATCACTCATCGCCATCCACGCATGGAGGCCGAGTTTGTCGCTTGCTTTGAAGCTTCAAGTCACGCTATAGCCATGAATTTACCAGGCTTGGTGTTGTGACTCTATTGCTAAACCTTTGAGAATATATCAGATAACACCGCACACGTTTTCTTCTCTAAGAATGACAAATTTTCTGTTTTCGACGAAACACACTGACGAAAGTACGAAGTTAAAGAAAGAGTCCTTAAACAACAAGTGTCAATTGAAAAAATATTAGACCACACTTATGGTTGCTGATCCATTAACTGAAAGGATTACCTCAAAAGGCATATTTAGAACATGTTACGAGATTTCGCCTTTGAGGAATCCATAATATATACGATAATGAAATTCACATACTTAATCGACAATTTGCCCATTAAAATCGTTTTTCGTTTACTGTTTTCACCATTGGTGCACGCTTATTGTTTGATAAACAAGTAATCGTTTCCGACAAGACAAATTACAGTGCTATTCTTAAGATTACGAACCCAAGTTAGTAAGTATATTGATGTGCGGTATAATAAACACGACATTATAGTCATTTAATCGCCTATGACTCGTGATTTATGATCTAAACTCACCCAAGATACAGATAATGATTTCGATGACGGGCTAAGTTTTATCAAATTCGCGATCACGTATATTATAATCGCTTTAATGCGCTGGCTGAGAGAAGAGTTTCATTAAATTAAGTCAGGCCCAATTAACCTAGTATTTAGCCAATTAAAGGAATACCCAATATCTTTTAAACTATTATGAAGATATTTACCCTTTGACGGAGTGGGTAAATTATAATAAAGATACTCTATTATAAGAACATTTATTCGACTACACGTTTTAGAACGGTTTTTGAACGGTATTCTTGACTCTTCTCCTATCAATAAGCTTATATATGTAAACCCCTATATATGATTAAAGACACTCTTCCACCAATTTCATAAAATACTTATGCTATTTCAAAGCTGATGAAGTATAAGAAGATCATGATTTAAGATCTATAAACTCAAGTGGAAATCTCTCACTGAAAGAGTTCTCAAACTAGATGAATCTATATTATTATTATTTTATATCGTGGTAGATGAATGAATTCAATGATCTCGGTTATCGTGTTAATTGTATTAAATCTCAACATACCAAAGATGATATCACAATTTGTCATCATATGTTCGATATATCAACGATATATCACTGATTTTTATGACATTTTGACGAATTTTCATTTAATAGACTATCGAATCCCGATGTCGTGTTGACCACGCTCGATACCCGATATATAGACCGATTTTTTCGTCCTTGATAATAGCATGTCATTGATTCTCTAGGCTTTGTTTAATATAAGTGTATTCTTTAAAATATTATTTAATATATAGTAACAAAAGAATGATTTTAAAATCATAGTAGATTTTGCCTTTTATTAAAATGAATTAAAATTAAATTAAATTAAATTAATTTAGTTTAGTTATTATATTTGGATTTGCTACATGATTTACTCACATGTTGACTTTAAGGTTCTATAAGGTTACCTATTTTAAAAAAAAAAATAGTTGAATATATAAAGTTTTAAGATAAAAAGGATAGTTTAAAAGGGATAAAATAAAACTAATCATTTTCTTCAAAATTCAAAAAGATAATAAATACTAGACAGATACAAATTAAGTCTTTGTTCATAGCTATAATGTTATAATGTGAATAAGATAATTTCACTCATGAAGTATCTATGTTTACACTTTTAAAGATATTTCTATCTAAAAATGACATTTTGGAGAGTTGAAGAGTTCATATATATATATATATATATATATATATATATATATATATATATATATATATATAATTTGCATTGTACTTCATTGTAATAATTTGTTCTCATAAGTCCTTTAATCTAGGTTAAGGTCTACTTCTAAATATTTTTATTTATACATTTTTCTCCACTTACATTTTTGTATATATTTTTAAAGAATTCATACTTTAATAGTGTTTAAGGTCCCAAAGATACAGAGGGTATGTTTATATTTGCTATAGAAGGAAGGATGATTTTAGATACTTTACTAAACTAAAAAATAATAATTAGTAATGAAATTTTTTTGAAACAATTTAAACACTTATATATTATTTATAATCAAAAGTATTACACGTATTTGGATTAATTTCAAGGACCCTAAAACACATTAAATAAAATTTAAGTGGTCTTGAAAGAACTTAAAACTTAAAAAAATTGGTTAGTGTTAAATCCTAAAGTCTGGAAATAATGGTGCTATCCTTAAAAAATAAATATTTTATTATAATATAATAAATTATTCTATCAAGATTTGAATTTTAGATCCTCTTTTTTCTGATATATCAAAATCTTTTGCTTTAATACAATTAAAAAGTATATAAAAATAAAACAAGACAAAACAAAAACAAAAAGAAGGGGGGTCACCCAATCGCTTGGCCTTTCGGCCTCTGGCCCTCATGCATGAATCCACCCCCGCCTCCAACACCAGTCACCAGACTTGGAATATTCACACTTTTACGTTTTCCTTTTTTTTTAATTTAATTTATTTGAATTTCTTTATTTTTCTTTAACTAAATAATAACTCCCACTGAAACGCATCAATTCATGAGTCACCTCACCTTACCGCTATCACAACTACCACCTTCTTCTCTTTCTTCTTATAAAGCTTCCTGCCTTCTGCTACTTTTTCTGACTATTCCTTCCTTCCTTTCTCCTCCTCTTCTCTTCTTCCTGTAGAATGTCTCAGCCTCTCTCCTCTAAACCTACTCGCCACCATTTTCGGTTCCGTTCCACCACCACTGGACTCTTCTTCTTCTTTCCTGCACCTCGGTTTCATACCTCCCAGGCACCTCCGCGCCTTTTCAAACGTTCGAAATGCCTCTGCTTCCAAAATTCTACCTCATCTGCCACCAACTCCACCGTCTCCGCCTATCTCCGGGCCCTCACCCTCCACCCTCACCTCGCCGGCACCCAACCCGCTCTCCAGACTGCTCATGTCCATCCCATTTCGCCGACTAGGGTTCAGCACACAGTTGAGTATAGAGCTCTCTGTCTCGCACGCCCTGCCTCTCTGCGAGCGATGTTGATGGAGCAGGGAGCTGCCGTTGCGGGAGGCGGGCGGCCGGGGGCGGAGGTGGTGCAACACAAATTCACGCCACTCGCCGTCGGGAGCGGTGGAGGGGGCGGCGGCGGCAGGGCGAGCAGGAGGGAGGAGGATCACCCTTGCCCTGAGGAGGCGGGGGTGATGAAGGGGCGTGTGGCGGTGGTGAGCAAGGGGGAGGAGCGAGGGAGGCGGGTATGAGGGCATGAGGAGGGGGGCAGCAAAGCGCATGCATACGGAGGGGGAGAGGGCGAGGGGGTTGGAAAGGGACGGTGATGAAGGGTTTGGGACCCACTAACCTGGGTGGCGTGGAGCCGAGGGTGGTGAAGCTTTAAATTTGAGGACTCTCAGGGATTTTCGATGTACTCTGAAAATTCCATCTATGCCCATTTCAACTGAAGTTGCTTACTCCATTTTGAGGTCCAGGTCTTCAAATGCCCCACTCACTGGTGTCTGATGCCCTGAAAATCTAAACCGGTTGGTTGGACCTGAGTCCGACCGTTTTGAACTTCACACTGGTGTTAATAAAATCTTTCTTTAGGTTTTTGTTCTTAATATTTTCTACTAAGGCCTTTATAAGTAAAGAGCACAATATATTAATAAAAAGGGCAAGCCCTGAAGTACACAAGGGCCCCAAGGACAAAAGTGGTATAGAAGTCTGAAACTCACTGTCCATCCAGAAAACTAAAGAATACAATAGTAAACTAATAAATGGTAGCATTCTCTATATAGATTAATCTCAAGCTCATTGCCAACATCAGGGAAGTAATAAAAGATTGTTTCAGCCTGTTATCAAAACTCTAATTTTCAAAAAACTACCTTATTTCTTTCTTCAAATCCAAACATAAGAGGCGAGGTCATTTCTCCAAATTTTTTCTTGCTTTCTTCTTATAGGAAATGTTGTCCATCCCATAAAGTCTTTAGGTAGAAGGCAAACCAATCCATTTTTTGAAGAGAAATGAGGCTGCCCACAGGCCCCATATTGTTGACAGTGAACGAGAAGTGTGCCCAGAGTCTCCTCATCCTGGCAAAGGGGCACCTGCTAGCAATCTGAAAACCCCTTTTTTTCAGCTGATCCGCAGTTAGCACCTTACCTCACCAAACCTCCTAATTGAACACACACACTTTAGGGGGAACACAGCTACACAGCTGTTCCAGATTAGGCCGATTGGAAAGCGGCTGTTTAAAACTCCTCCTTCCAATTGTCTATAGCAAGCTCTGATTGAATACCGACCTCTCTTATCCACCTTCCAAAAAATTTTATCCCTCTCCCTCTGAACTATTTTTCTATTGCTGATCAGGTTGATAAACCTTTGAGCTTTTTCCATTTCCCAATCATTAAAAGGTCTGAAGAATCTTAAGTTCCATCCTCCTTCCCTGCTTGAAGTATCCCAAACCTCCTTCACTGTAGCCCCTTTTGAATTTGCTAAAGCATAAAGCGTGGGATATAAATCACATAGCGTGTCGCTCCCACACCACCTATCCTCCCAAAATCTTATGCACCCCCCGTCGCTTAGAATAAAATTACAATCCTGTTTCAAAAGCTGAGCCTCTCTTCTAATTTCCTTCCACATGCCCACCGCAAAGCTCCCCTTTGGCTCTTTCAAATACCAATCCCCTTCTTCTAGACCATATTTTACCTTGATTAGCCTTTTCCAAGGGGGGTTTTCTTCCACTGCTATTCCAATTCCATTTACAAGAAGGGATTGGTTTAGCTTAGTCGTTTCTGAATGCTCAAATCACCCTTTCCTATTGGAACAAACTAAAAATTCTGGGTCACACTAGAGAATTTTCTGTCTAAATTATCCCCACCCCACAAAAAATCTCTCTCGAATTTTCTCCACTCCTCTTTACACCCTTCAGAATTTCAACAAGGACATTGTGTAGATAGGCAAGTTTGTTAGTGTGCTTTATGAGAGCATGAGCCAACCCCACTTTAAGATGTACTGATTTTTCCACAAAGCCAACTTCTTCTAAAAACGTTCTTCCAATTCCATCCCAAACTTGCGTAGAATTATGCTTTGCGCTGTGGGGGAGACCGCGGTAGGTGTTAGGCAAAGTCCCCGTTTTGCAGCCCAACTCGTAAGCCAAGTCATCTAGATTCTCCACATTTCGACCTATAACATTCGAGCTTTTCTAGATTGATCCTCAAACTTAAGCATAACCTTCAAACCACAAATAGATCCCATTGGGGATAGGCCATTTGATCTTAGTCCTCGCATAAACTAGAGGTCATTTTGCGAATAGTAAGTGAGTGGGATTTGCATTGCTTCCCTTTTGAAATTAGAATGTTATAGCCTCATTAAATCCCTCAAGGTCCTTGTCCACAAGGGTGGAGAAAACCTCCATACCAATGACGAACAGTATTGTGGAGAGGGATCTCTTGTCTCAAATCTTTGAGCTTTTGAAACCCCGTTGACTTCCTGTTAATCACACTATAAAAGATACAGCTTGAGATGTACCACTTAACTAATCCATTTTGCTCCAAAGCCCATTTTTTTGGAGAACCTTGATAATGCAACGTCTGCTGGGATTTGATCATGCCTTTTCGATAGATCAAGCTTGCAGCAGAATTCCTTTCTCCTTTCTCTTTTTATCATGGAATCACACTTACTTGCCAACGAGGCATCCGTAATCGCTGGCCTCTCTAATGGCTGCATTTTAGGCTTTGTTAATCAATTCATGCATTACCCTCTTCAGCCTATGTGCAAGGACTTTGGCTAATAATTTGTACAAACTCGCCATCGATTACATTAGTCCCATAGTCTCGAGGTCCACCGCCCTCCTTTTTCTGGATCGACAATTATAAACATAGCTGCTTAGCCCTTCAAATTTCCCAGCCTCGAAAAACTATAAACATCCCCATTACATCATTCCCTTTACTATGTCCTAATCGATATGCCGTAAGGCTATCATGAAGCCATCCGGGCTCCTGAGCCTCATTCCCCATTTAAATCACTTAGGGTCGCGAACACTCCTCCGACGGAATGGTAATAGTCTCAGAATCTCCTCCTCCTTAATTTTTGGGAAGGTTAATCCATCTATGCTTGCTCTCTAATCCCTAGTATCTGATAGGGCTGTTTTGAAGGCTTCCACAATACCCTCTCTTAGATTTGTCTCCTCATAACTCCATCTCCCATTTATCTTCATCTGAGGATTCGTTCTCTTCTATGAGAATTTGCCATTTTCAGGAAGAACCAAAGATTTATATCCCCTTCCTTTAACTAGATTATTTGATTTTGTCTCCAAGGAAGTTTCTTCCATTAGGCCCAATATTTAAAATCTTCCACTGCTTCCATTTTCAACTCTTCCCTCAAGAGTGAGATCAATAACTTCTCGTGCTATCCCGCATCTATCTTTTAGAGTCATTCTTTTCCTTTCTTCCTATCCTAAAAGAGATCTATTCTAGGTTCCGAGCTTACATTTAAGTGCTTTCACTTTATCAACAAAGTATTTCAATTTCAAGCATATCTGCTTATCACACCACCATAAATGAGACTTAAAACCCGTCTCCTTAAGCCACATATTTCAAATCGAAGGGGATCGACTCAACTCGGCTTCCTCCTCCCTCTCTAGTAATATGGGGGTGGATGGTCCGAGGTCGGGCTTGCAATGCCTGCCACTCCTCCAAAGTGGGCTTCCCAATCATCGTAATCGAACCTGTCTAGCCTCGCCATCCTCGTTGTTTAGTCCCCTTTCTAAGTGCACCGACTCTTGAACGGAGGTCCTTTAGCCTGCTCATCAATTATTTTGAGACCTTCACTGACCTTTGAATTCAGCCTTCCCGATTTCTTTCTCTCCCCGGGAAACAAATTTCATTAAAATCCTCCTGCACACCATGGCTCCCCCATAAAACCTCTAATGGCTCCTGCAAATCTTCCACAATTGATTTCTCCCTCTCTTATAGCTAAGGTCTGCACACGCCAAAGAAAGACCCAAATGAAGTTATCCTCACAATTCTTGAATTTGCAGGATAAAGAAGACTGGTCCTCCTCCTTGTCAAGTGATTGGAGCATTCTCATGTCCTAGAAGATAAGGATTCACCAGAGGCCTCGTTGCATTTATCGGCGCCTCGATCCAAAATCTCCCAAGACTCCAAGCTTCTAACAAAATCACAGATATCCTTTCATTTTGGTTTCAAGTAGCACACTAAATCAGCTTCCGCATTCTAAGCAAGGCTTTGATTACCCTTTTTTCTCACCATCATCAATCTATCTACATTTGATGAAACAACTCTTATATTCATTAATACCTCAATAATAAAGCCCTCGTCCCTTGACTAGTTTCCCCTCTCGAACTTCTATCCTTTTCCTTTATATTCCATTCCAGCTTCTTCATTTCCCTAGCAAACTTTGTCATCCTCTGCCCCTCCTTTCCTTCTTCTTTTTGTCTTCTAACGCTTCATTAGGTCCAACACTTCATCTTCATATCCTTTCGGGGACATACCAAAAAATTGACTGAATCTTAGAAGGCAACTTTCCTCCCAGGACATCTGCCCTCGATCTTCTGCCCTATCCCCTCCCCCCTCTTCCTCCTCTTCCTTTTGGTAGTTTTCCTTTCCCTCCAACACTACTAAATCTTTCCCATTTGGCATAAATTCGACTATTTCGCTCTCACTGAGACCATTATCGTGGATTGTGTACTCCGGGCTCCTCTTTCTAACCAAATGGATATCCCTCCCGACCAAAGAGCTCTTCCTAGTTTGGGCCTTCTGGCCTAAAAATAGAAGAATGAGAAACTTGAGAGTCAAGAGGTGACTGCATCTCTTCTTGCTTCCCCTTATTTTTTTCTCGATCCTCCTACCCTCAAGTCCTACCACTAATGCTATTCTCTTTTGAAGACACAAGTGGTGTGCCCTTGTATATTCTTTTACAATCTACAAAGCTCCATGGAGCTTCTTTTAAATCTCCCTCCTCTCTTAGGCCTTCTGCTAAAAGTATTGAGTCTTCATACCCTTTTGAATCTAGGCTTTTGTTTAGCCCTGGCCTCATACGCATCCTCCCCCCCAAGTTTGGGCTTTTGGGCTTGGACAAGCCTAGCCCTGTAGAAGACCCTAAGCCATCCATGTTTCTCCCCTCCACCCCTTTTTGGTTGGGTATGGGATGGGCCGACCCAACTGAGTCCGATCTTGTCCGTCAGTCGCACAGGCATAGTGTCCTTTTGTCGCAGAGGGCCATCCCTACACTTCGATTTCGACTCCCCATCTTTCGCTACCATCAGACTTTTTCACGGATTCCCATGCGTTTGCCAGCGCGAGTATGGACTTTGTCTTCTTCCCCTGTTCCTTTCTTTGGATGCTCCTTCCAATCTTTCACCGGAAAAACTCCCACCCTCCTTGGTAACTCCCACCAGATCTAGACTTCGAAGCTCCTCGCCCCCTCAAGAATTTTGATGACACTTGGTTTCACATTTCACATTCTTACCACATTCCTGCCTACGAAACCTCTCGTCTCTCCTGGGTCAAGCCTTGTCAACAGCCATATAACCCCACACTATTGTTCCAACTGCCTTGTCAAAAATCTCATACTCCATAGGTGCAGGAGCAAATCCCACCACCCTTATCCACACTTCCTCCATTGTTTCCTCATATTCACATCTTTAACTCACCCACCACTGAGCTTTAGAGATCCTCCTCGATACCATCTTCTCCCTGCCTCCCTGACCCATTTGGCTTCCTCCGGGTTGGTGAACTCTAGAAATAGAAGATCTTGGTTCATAGAGGCCACCATTAAACTTCCCTTTAATCTCCAAGTTGTTTTAGCCCATGCTTCTAACTCTAGCACCGATGGGTATGAGTCTGGAGGGTTCTCCCAACTCCCAACCATGCAGTACTTCAAAGTTCCCATTGCTTCTCTTGCCAAACTTTCCCCTACATCCACCCAGATCGTGTTGTAAAGCTGGTTTCTCCTAGACCTTGTGACTTATGCGAAAGATCTTCCTTGACAGGGTGTCCTCTTGTCTTCCCCCTCCTTTGCCCTAATCTTTTTTTCCTGTACACTCCTCTTTTTGCTCTACTACTACTCTTTCTTCTTCTAACTTTTCCTTCATCCCCAAATCCCTTAATGGTAAAATAAGATCCCACTCCTTCATGAACCCCCCGCCCTTCTAGGATGAAAAGCTTATGTTTTCCACTTTCCATCGTTGGATCGAACACACCAAGAATTCCTCCCCGCTATGCTTTTGGTGATCTCCCACTGAATACCTTTCTCTTTCCTTCCATTCAAAAAGATCTTTCTTCGCCCATATGTTCTCAGAACATGTTTCAATCCCCTTTAGGTGATTTCTTAGCCCTGCTTCTCCAAATCTTATCCAAGATACCATTCCCTTCCTTCTTTCTGTAATAAATCCTTTTAGAGTTCTTTCTTCTCCTTCCATTGAAATCTCGAAGGATTTGGAATCAACGGAGAACCACTTCCGTGCCTCCTCATGGTATCCTTTCATGTTTCAGGCTTGAAGTTGATGGTGCTTCTAGCTCCCATGTCTTCCCCCTCCTTTTCTATGAGCTCATCTTCAACTTCACTAAAATGACCAAGTATCAATAAACTTGCATGCAAACTAGGGCACAAAAAAATAAGGGAGCAAAAGGCTTATTGGAGAACTGCACTAAGATCCAACATCTTTCCCACTATTTCATTAAAGTTTCATGTTTGATGCTATTGGTGTTTATGGAGCCAGAGGAATGGAAATCCTGTCTAGTTTTCATGTGGATATGGGAAACCTTAATGAAGTTTGAATCAGTGAAATGTTTTACCTTTGGCAATTTGATAGAACAGGGGAATTAGGGGAAAATGGGAAGAGGGTAGCATAAGGAGGTGGGTTTCTGGAAGTGGATGAGTGGCCTTAGGGGTTTAACTCCTGTCCTCCCATGTTGTGTTAGTATCCAATTAACCAGTCTCATCTACCATGCCCTCTGGATTTGAGAATAAATTTTTTTTGTCTCACACACGTGTTTTTAATACAGTAAAGAAAAGAAAGTCAGAGAGAATATTCTACATGATTTTTGTGTTGATTGAAAGAAAAGAACTAAGTTCATCCAAGTCATGTCAAATTCGAAACATTTAATTTTTTGTATGAGATCCCACAAATTGTGTCCTAATCCTTTGATGTTGTCCTTTGTTATGTTGACATGGAAATATAGAATTACTTATTATATTTTAAAGTAAGTTAATACATAAGACGTGAGAAGTTGCCTTTACTGACTACCACATGTGTGTTGGGTAACTTCATGGGGGCCACCCATGGGGAGCTTTCCTACCTGAGTGGGAGTGCTTGCCAATGGAGCCACCTTGGTCAAAAACTTAATAAGACAAATTTTACATCCTTGCATTTTTCCACAGTTTTATGTTCAAATTCTTGTGCAATTGGAGAGGGCATAGAATAAGAATTGGAACTTGAAATTATAAGATAGATTGGGTTGGGCTTGATTGTTTTAGGATTTGTGGATTCTCTTTTCTTTTCTCATGACATCTTGGAAATCAAATGAGCTTATTTGTAAGTGGTTTAAAGAGCTTGACCATAAAAAAGGGACTTGGTCATTCAAGTAGTATCCTAGTGTGTGTTATGTGATGTTAGTTGACTGAATCTAAAACTAATAAGAAGAAACCCAAAAATCCAAAACTTGATCATCTTCCTACATGGTAGTTTTATACTTACTTTGAATTCTGGTGGTTACTTGTTTGAATTTGGATTTTGATGCTTAAATCATATTTTTGTACAAGAAATTTTAAATAATCTTATAACAAATGCAATATTGTATATTGATGAATAGCATTGGTTTTTAGTACTCTACAGTTTGTAACTCCTGGTTTGTTGCTATTCATGCTTGTAGATTTGAAAGTTACTCCCTGATAATAAGAAGCATGATACTAATACATTCAAAATTCTTGTTATTCAACATGGGGAATGCATTATTTTTGAATGGTTTTATTTATCTTATTGTTATTTTGGACTCTTCTTTCTTCTCTTATTCAACATGGGTTGGTTCTTTCAAGAAACACATTAAGCCTTTGATTTTACAAGTTGAATCTCAAAGGTGAATTGAATCTGGTAAAAAAGTATTCTTGCCTTCAATCAACGGTACTTTGGGGTAATTATTGCACTACACTCAAAGGATTCGAGTTCGAATCTTGTCACTGATGATACCCTAAATTTACTTAGTGTTGGTTGTTGTGGGGTGGTTAGCACCATGAGGTTTGGGTCCCCTTGGAGAGTCTCGTGGACTTTAGCCATGGAAGGTTCCTCATTTATTTAAAAAAAAAAAGAACCAACTGCACTACACCTAGTCATTCCTCTTAGTAAAAGAGATGGGTGTCAAAGAAGCATAGTTATTTTAATGTTTAGTAAATATGGTTTCATTTTGTCTCGATAAAAATTATAGGGTTTGTAGAAACTGGGGAGAGAAGAGTTTGGAGTAATGGACTCAGATTTTCCAGACAGTCATCATACATATATATACAA